>CM060326.1:24303069-24338069 GCA_030674155.1 Stramonita haemastoma | reverse complement strand
AAGGGGATATTTGTGGTTGGCTTAGTACTACCTTCTATGGCTGGTAAGAATAGCACTTAAGGCTGACCCAACTCTGACGATGAGATTATCAAGGAAAAAAAACCCACTCCATTTTCAGCACAGTCTTGCAGTAATCCTTGCCAGTTATAGACGCAATTCCAGTCATGTCACTCAGCCAGAGCTCAGCTTTTAGTCAAACGTCCTTGTTGTAGTTGGCCTCGGAGACTCTCTTATGGAGGTAATGGTATGATTGCGATTTTTATTTCCAAGTAAGACTGCTCTTTCTCCAAAAGAGGCAAAAAAGTAGCGATTTTATCCACACAATGGGTCTACGCATCATACAAAGGCTAAAGCAAAAGAAAATTAGTCTTCAAGCAGACAATTGAGCTCCCCCTCCCCCCACTAAAAAGACCTCATAGAAACAAACTTGCAAAAACAACCCAATCCTCCAGAAAAAAAATAGTTTGAAAATATCAAAATTGTTGAAGAAAAAGAGAAAAGATGTCTAAAAGATACAATTACAAACCCTTTTCACTGTAAAGATATATCTTCAAAAGAGGACGGAAATGTTTCCGTTAAAGGGTGAGAGCAAAGTGAAGAGTTGAACATTTCAAATCATGATTCAGAAGGATGGCACTAGGCTGTAGAAGTAGGGCTGGTATTCTAACATCACAGTCTCCAACACTAATGTAGTTCACACCGCACACATCCTTTTACATCCTTCTTAGTAACCTCTTAACCCTATTCCCTCAATCTCTGTCCACTTTGTAACCGGGTGATTGATAAGGCTTCCTTTTCAGTCTCTTAAAAAAGCGACCGAAAACTTGTTCGTGTTGAAAATGGGAATTAAGATGTAAAAACAACAACAGGGAGACCACTTGATTGATTAGAATCAATGCTTTAGGTTCCTGTATAATGTTTACACTTAATCATTTCACTGTACAGCTGTTTTCAAAATGGTTGCCTTGTTTTTCTTTTACACGTGTAGAGCACAGGCTACGCATAGAAACTTGGAACAGGAAAAAAAGAAGGGAAGAGGATGTCTGTGGTTATTAGAGGAGAGTGCAACCCCCCCCCCCCCCTTAAAACAGATGAGTTGGTTTCAAATCTAATGCCGGAGGGAGGTGTTTTGCACTAAAAACAAAGTTCTGCGTACGCAGTTCAGGGAAAACGTGGATTAATGTTCTTTTCTCACGCTATGCTTAGAGTTAGTTTTGGTCTTCAACTCTGTACAGAAGTTTTGCTTTTACAGAAAAACAACAACCGCACTGTCCTTGCCCCTATTTTTGTCATGCATGCTAAATCACAGAACACACTTTGGCCTGTTATCCTATTCAAAAGACTGGAACCGAGGTTATAACTTGTACTTTAGTGGACAGATATATGGAACTATTACTATGGATAGGGTTTAAACCACAGAGTCTTGGTTTGTACCATAGCGTATTGCTTTTTCCTTCTTCTTCGCCATCGAACGCTCAGACAGCAACTATTGTTGTCTGTCATTTGAGCGAAAATGCGTTGCGCTGCCGCTATGCGCCTCACAAGTCAGGCCCAACGCATCTGGCTTCAGCATGGGAGAGAATTGTCATCCTTTCAGTCTTTCTAGAAAAAAAGGCAGGAAGATGGACCAAGAAGGCAAAATAAAAAGACAAGAAGGTGGTAACAGGAGGAAAAATAACAAGGCAGAAACACAAAGAGAGGGATAGAAACGAGGGAATTTCCAACACAGGAGTTTCCAGAGGGTGGGGGGATGCTTTATACTCTAGCAGGCCCCCGGCACCTCCACAGGGACAGTATTGCCTTCTGACAGCCGCGTGGTATGTGGAAGCCTATGCGATGGCACTGGTACAGACGTTTCCTTCATAGATTACTGTTTTGCAGGTCAACTTAAGGTTTTTACTAACTGCTTTTAGTCTTGCTTTTGAGAACTCTCTCTCTCTCTCTCTCTCTCTCTCTCTCTCTCTCTCTCTCTCTCTCTCTCTCTCTCTCTCTCTCTCTCTCTCTCTCTCTCCTCTCTCTCCTCTCTCTCTGTTCTCTTCGTCTCTCTGTGTCTTCTGTCTGTCTCTTCTTCTGTTTCTTTCTTTCTTTTCTTCTCTTTCTTTCTTTTCTTTCTTTTCTTTTCTTCTTTCTTTTCTTTTTCTTTCTTTCTTTCCTTTTCTGTCTGTCTTTCTTTCTTTCTTTCTCACTTTCCCCACCCCCCTCTCTCTCCCCTTCCCCCTCTCTCTTTGTGTGTCAGCATGCTTTTCTCTTTGCACATGTTCTGCTTTTTGTCTTTTATTGACAAAATGGACATGTATCTGCCAAGAGATGATCGAGTCAGTCTCTATACTCTAACCCAGTTTCGCTTTAAAGCAACATAAAAGTTTTCACTCAGAGCTTTGCTTTTGGAAGAAAAGAAAAGAGACACACGATCCGCAGTCATAAATGAACTTCACATCTGCAAATAAATTGCTCTTGGAAGGAGAACATTGTTTAATGAGAACTTTCGATCACTTGGTTATTTTTTGTGTGCTCCTTAAACGGCTTTTTTGTGTGCTGATAAAACTGCTGTAAACTGAACTTGTATCTCAAAAGATGTAGGACAGAGAATCAGGGATGACGTCTATTGAAGCAAAAATTAGATTGCTGAAAGAAATAAAAATGTAACAGGTGAATGTTCTGCGAAAAGGTTAGACTAAATAGCTAGAGGAGAGATTTGTCCTTGTTTTGTCTATACACTACACTACACTACACTACACTACACTACGCTACGCTACGCTACGCTACGCTACGCTACGCTACGCTACGCTACGCTACGCTACGCTACGCCAACGCCAACGCCAACGCCAACACCACACCACACCACACCACACCACACCACACCACACCACACCACACCACACACACCACACCACACCACACTACACTACACTACACTACACTACACTACACTACACTACACTACACTACACTACATTACATCACACTGCACTATAAAACGGTTTTCCATACTGCGTTAATTTATCAGATATATTAAAAAAGCCAATAACTGTGTTTAGAAAGACAGAGAAACATTGGCAATAAGTAAACATATCGGGGTACATACTTCTGCTGAGCAACCCACTTCGCTACAGAGAGACAGGCAAAGAGAGCGAGAGAAAGAGAGAAAGAAAGAAAGAAAGACAGACAGATAGATAGATAGATAGATAGATAGATAGATAGATAGATAGATAGATAGATAGACAGATAGAGAGAGAGACAGAGACAGAGACAGAGACAGAGAGACAGAGAGAGACAGAGACACAGAGAGACAGAGACAGAGAGACAGAGAGAGAGAGACAGACAGACAGAGACAGAGAGACAGAGAGACAGAGAGAGACAGAGAGAGAGGCACACAGAGAGAGACACAGAGACACAGAGAGAGAGGGAGAGACAGACCGAGAAAGAGAGACAGAGAGAGAGAGACAGAGAGAGAGAGAGAGAGACAGAGAGACAGACAGACAGACGGATAGACAGACAGACAGACAGACAGACAGACAGACATAAAGAGGGAGAGAGAGGGAAAAAGAGAGAGAAAGAGAGAGAGAGAGAGAGAGAGAGAGAGAGAGAGAGAGAGAGAGAGAGAGAGAGAGAGAGAGAGAGAGAGAGAAGAGAGAGAGAATGAGAGAGAGAGAGAGAGTGAGTGAGTGAGAGAGAGCTGTCAATGATGGTATGGTATGATCTTATCTAATATGTTGTGATGTCAAGATGTCAGGCAAAGAAACAATAACTTGGGTAATATCCAACGAAAATGAGGTTAATCAAGCAACTTTCATTATCCATGAAAAAATGTGTTCTATAGTATAACAAGCTAAGGCTGATTTACTTTGGGTTACGGTTAATATTTGTGTCAAAGTGTTTGATATGCTGAATTTACGAGAAGGGATAGGTAAAGGTAAAGGGAAAAATAAGCAGAAGCAGATGCAGAAGAAGACGAAGAACTGAGAAGAAGAATTGTGAAGAAGAAGAAAAAAATAAATCGCGAAAAAGAATTGCGAAGAAGAATTGTGAAGAGAAATTGCAAAGAAGAAGAATTGCGAAGAAGAAAATGTGAAGAAGAATTGCGAAGAAGAATTGTGAAGAGAAATTGCAAAGAAGAAGAATTGCAAAGAAGAAGAATTGTGATGAATTTCGAGGAAGGAGAAGAATTGCAACGAATTGCGAAGAAGGAGGAGAAGAAGAAGAAGAAGAAGAAGAAGAAGAAGAAGAAGAAGAAGAAGAAGAAGAAGAAGAAGAAGAAGAAGAAGAAGAAGAAGAAAAATTGCGATCAAGAAGAAGAAGAAGCGTTGCGATGAAGAAGAACTGCAAAGAATTCTACAGAGACTATACACAAAGTAACAAGATCAAACAACATCCAGTATGTCCTCCTAGCATTCTGCAGGGAAGATACAGATGGTGTATCTGTATCTTCCCTGCAGAATGCTAGGAGGCCATATTTTTTCCACCCCCTACAAAAAATCCTTAACCTTTGGGAATAGCTTCCAAGTCATTTTCTCAGCTCTTTTTTCCTCTTTAGCCTTTTCCCTTCTCCCTCACTGCCGTTGGATTTTTCTGGTTAGTGCTCACTTTTTTTTTTTTTTTTACCCCATTGCAGCTTTTGATTTTCTTTTTTTTCTTCAGCTTCTATTGCTGATGATTTTTGGTTTGAGGGTGACAGCTGTAATGATGATGGTAGTGGTGTGTATACTAGGCTTATCATGTAATTTCTTTTTTTCGTAGCCCCCTTTTTAATTCAGTGCTGCCATTTTGGAAATGAGGTCACACTTCAAGACGTTTAACGATGAGAGCCAGTGCACGTGCTCAAGTATGCATGTGCATAATGGGCGCGTGCGCGAGCTTGCGTGTGCGTGTATGTGTGTGTGTGTTGTCTTTAATACAATTTTATTAATTCTTTTATTTTGATGATGATGGAATAAACGCTTATGTGCTTTTAACAGCCAGTTCCAGTGTGAATGCAGTTCTATAAATTTTGTCATCTGTTTCAACCGGCACAAATAGCTTACTCTTCCAGAAGGTTGAACACTTTTAAATTTTTTTTTTATCAACCCTTATATCTGGAAGAGTTGATTACCTTTGCAATACTGTTTTATTTCAGAAAGAAAGACCGCGATTTTGATACTCGAAAAGAGATCGTTGCACAAGAGATTTCTTTGAAAAAACCCTGAAAACACAACTTGGCAATAAAGCTCGGTAGTAATTCTTTGAACATGAGAAGCTTTTTCATTGAACACATCCTCAATCCCCCTATCCTCACTGACTACAGCAATCCCATTTGTCTGCATGTCTCTCATCACCACCCTCCCCACACCTCAAACTCCCCTTGTTTCACGGCATTTCTGTCAGCAGTTTTCTATGCAGAAAATCGAACAGTTTCCTTTTCAATTGACAGGAACAACATTCAAGTTTGGCTGGAAATTTGCTGTCTGGTCAAGGCACAAAATAGAGGATACGTGATCAATTGCCGTGAACGCATTAGTTGCCTGTAAAATGTGTGTTCTTCATGCTGGCATGGGAAGGCTGTTGTCAGAGGGGACAACTAGGGGTTTTTTTTTTGCTTCCAGAAACGTCAAAAGTGGAACTAAAACTTAAAAGATAACGTTAAATATGGTTGGGTGCAAAGCTGTGAATGAGATCACAGTGCTCAATCTGAGTAAGATGTGTGTTTGACTGTAATTCAACAGAAAAGCAAAAGAATGCATGTCTTGCACTTGGAAATTTCAGATTGTTTCAATGAAGTGTGTAGACGAGACTTCTTGTTACATGTGCAGGTCTAAGATCCATCTTTAACAAATGAAGAATGAAATGTAGACTCTACTTTGAAGAAACTGAATGCGGTAACGTTTTAGAACATTCATTGTAAACTGTTTTTATGCAAGTTGAATTGCTGCTGAAAACGAAAGAAAACCCAGGTACTTATATTTAAGATCCACAGATATCAAGAAGAGAAAGATAATTGCAAAGTAGAATTGTGAATAGGAAGAATTGCAAAGAAGAACTGCAAAGAAGATGAAGAATTGCGAAGAATAATTGTGAAGAAAATATGCATGGAGAAGAATTGCGAAGAAGAAGAAGAATTGCGAAGAAGAAGAAGAAGAAGAAGAAGAATTGCGATGAAGAAGAAGAAGAAGAAGAATTGCGAAGAAGAAGAAGAAGAAGACGAAGAAGACGAAGAAGAAGAAGAAGAAGAAGAAGAAGAAGAAGAAGAATTGCGAAGAAGAAGAAGAATTGCGAAGAAGAAGAAGAATTGCGAAGAAGAAGAAGAATTGCGAAGAAGAAGAAGAATTGCGAAGAAGAAGAAGAATTGCGAAGAAGAAGAAGAATTGCGAAGAATTGCGAAGAAGAAGAAGAAGAAGAAGAAGAAGACGAAGAAGAAGAAGAAGAAGAACAAGAACAAGAACAAGAACAAGAACAAGAACAAGAACAAGAAGAATTGCGAAGAAGAAGAAGAATTGCGAAGAAGAAGAAGAATTGCGAAGAAGAAGAAGAATTGCGAAGAAGAAGAAGAATTGCGAAGAAGAAGAAGAATTGCGAAGAATTGCGAAGAAGAAGAAGAAGAAGAAGAAGAAGAAGAAGAAGAACAACAACAACAACAACAACAACAACAACAAGAACAAGAAGAGGACCAAGAAAAAGAACAAGAAGAAGAACAAGAAGAACAAGAAGAAGAACAAGAAGAACAAGAACAAGAAGAACAAGAACCAGAAGAACAAGAACAAGAAGAACAAGAACAAGAAGAACAAGAAGAACAAGAACAAGCAGGACGAGGAGAAGGAGGAGGAGGAGGAGGAGGAGGAGGAGGAGGAGGAGGAGGAGGAGGAGGAGGAGGAGGAGGAGAAAAAGAGCAAGAACAAGAAGAACAAGAAAGAACAAGAACAAGAAGACTACCAGCCCTGTACTCAATGGAGCAAAAACGCAAACGCAGATAGGTAGTCCAGCAGCAGCAGCATGTCGCAGAACGGCACAGCTTCCGAACTGTCGTCCACATAAACAGGTCCGAGAAGATTGAAGAAATTACTCTTTTTTGTAAAGTTAGCAGACATGTATCTGACTCAGGACACATAGGTAGCCAATGTGATGAGAGAAAGGAAAAAGTTGTGCTGTTCTTGAAAGAACTTTTGTTTTCAGATCAAAGCTGGTAATGAGCTGGACTGAAGGATTCCCCAACTCTACCATTGAGAATGTCAGAGAAGAAAACTATGTTCTTTTCACCACAGTTTTGTGGTATCTTACCAGCTTCAAATCCATCATGGAGAATTCTCAGTCAGTTAAAACAACTTCTCTGCTTAAAACCTTCTGGTTTTAGTTAGCTTGAGAGATTTTCAAATGGAGTTGGCATCTGGTGAAAGTGAGCCCAAGATTTAGGCTGAAAACTTTTCGGTATTGTGGTGGGTTTTTTTTAAACAGTTTTTGAAATGTTAAAAGCAGAAGGGATTCAGCTGCTTTGCCCCTTGTTAATTTGTAACACAGCAAACCCTTGTCTTTGTGTTGCAGCTTACCAGTCTATATCTCAGAACTCTTTATTCTTTCCATAGTCTTCTGTTCTGACTCCATATTAAGCTGGTGCCAGAAATGCTTGGTTCTGTGGCAGGAAATCTATGTACTAAGAGTGTCCAGAAACAGCAAAAATTGACATGTTTTTACTAATAAAGCCACCAACTTATTATGCTGTATTATCACAGATGATATGACTTCCAACAATCTTTTGTCTTTTCTTGCAAAGCTGATATCTTTTTTTTTGCTCCAGCGTATGAGAGCAGTAGTGGCAGGCACCCATCAGTCTTGGAAGACTATGGAGTTGTGCTCTAGTCTTTAGAGCGCAAAGCCTGGGCATATATACATGGAGGGCAAGCTGTTACCCATGCAGCAGACCCTCCTTCTCCACGCCACTGGAATGATCCATTGGAAAGGCATTGACCGATACGAAAGGTTCCAGTACCGTCGCAGGAACCACCAGAACGTGAGCCTCCCTGGGACTCCAACTCCCCGATTTTTCCTCAGGGATGGTGTCTAAACACGACACCTGTGAGCATGCTGTTTTTTAAAAAATCATTTTGTCATCCGCTCCTAGCGGCACACGATAGCCTGCTCTTTTGAAAGGCGGAACGGGGTTTTAACGTGTGCGCAAGATGTTCTGCGTGCGTTCGCACACGGGGCCTCGGTTTATAGTATCTAGTTTGTAGTTTATAGTCATGACAACAGTATTTCCCCCTTTTTCAATACAGCACAAAAAGTTTTGATTAAAAGCTCACGTAGAAATTATGACAAGGTTTATCAACAGAACAAATAAAATGAGAAAAAGAACAGAAACAAATGGTTACCACACACAAAAGGTCATCTCTTTTACTGCACTGGCATTTTCTTAGGAGCAAAGGCAACATTTTTCTGATGATAACAAATGAGAACACATTAAGAGTTAAACACTGCCACAGAACGAAGTCCATCACTCAAAACGATGGCCAGAGGCTGCATGAGTAAGGCCAATATTCTAACACAACAGTTCTCCATACTAATAGTAGTTTAAACAGAAGAAATCCAGTAATTTTCATCCCTCTCAGTAACCTCCTCCTCACGTTCTCTCAATCTGTGCATACTTTTTGATGCGATGGTTGCACTATACTTCCTTTTCTGTCTCAGAAAAGGGACAGGTTACCATTTCTTGTTAAAAATGTGCACATCTAAGAAAAAAGGTCGACCATATGATCGATAGCAATCAATGCTCTAAGTTCCTGTAAGATCTATGCTCTTTATCTCCTGCCTTAGAGAACTGTTTTTTAATGGTCGCATTGTTTTTCTTTACACGTGCAGAGCTAGAGGCCAGAGAGAAACACGTGATCAGAAGAAAAAAATGAAGGAGGAATAGGAGGAGTGATAAGTACTTCAGAGTGCAAAACCCGAAACAGACAGGTCCTTGGCTAACCTTCAAAGCTGGAGGTAGGCGCCGTGAATAAAGAACTGTGGCAGAATTTTTCAAAGAGAAGTGAGCCGACGTCTGAATTCCAGACTGTATACTTTGCAGTTTCAATTTTCTAGCAGAACAATAGTTATTGAAGTTTGCAGGACAAGGTTTACAGCTAGCAAGGACGACATATGCAAACCAGCTTACTTCTACTACTCCTCCTCCTCCTCCTCCTCCTCTCCCCCTCCTCCTCCTCCTCCTCCTCCTACTCCTCCTCCTCCTCCCCTCCTCTTCCTCCTCCTCCTCCTCTCCTCCTCCTCCTCCTCCTCACTACTACACTACTACTACTACTACTACTACTACTACACTAACTACTACACTACCTACTTAAATACTACCCACCACCACTACGTTACCACTACCGTTACCGTTACCCCTACTACTACTACACTACTACTACTACTACTACTAATACTACTGCTACTGCTACTACTACTACTACACTACTACTACTACTCTACTCTACTACTTCCCTCTCCCCATTTCTATTTATACCCAAGCTAAAGCACCTAAGGGACAGTCTTGAATTAAATAAAAACGTCTGAGTGGAGTCAAAGGTAAAATTTCATGGAATCAGATTGGATTGCAACAATAAACTTGGAAAAAAAATCATAGATCGTAATTATAGGAAATTAAAAAAGGAAAGAAAGAATCGAGCCAAAAAAGCAAGCAAGCAAACCAAACAACCAAACAACCAAAGGACACCTGTCCTTCAAAGACATATCCAGCTTCCCTTGGAAGTGGTTCATATCATAAAGATAATGAAATTTGCCAAACAGGTAAAAAGGTCAACCATGCTGCCTGTTTTTTCAAAGAATACTGACAAATATTGTAGAAAGTAGATGAAAATGCAAAGGCACTACCGTAAAAAATTATAACAGAATAGCAAACCAAATTTTAACATACTCTCCTGCTTCTGGTTTTGTTATTCAAGTTTCGCCCTTTGATCAGCTTTTCAATCCCGATTCACCTTTGTCTCTGTCTATGCCTGTCTGCCTGTCTGCCTGTCTGCATGTCTGCCTGTCTGCCTTACTCACTCACTCTCTCTCTCTGTCTCTCTGTCTCTCTGTCTCTCTGTCTCTCTGTCTCTCTGTCTCTCTCTCTCTCTTCTTTGCATTGGGTTTCCTGTTCTTGGTATTTCTTTATTCTTGTTGTTGTTTAGTTTAAGGAGGTTTTTTTTTAAATCTTGATCTTATCCCTGATAAGGGCGGGGACTGGATGTAAAAAACACACCAGACGAGTGCGTATTCATTATCCTCGAATAAAGAATTTGCCTTGCCTTGCCTTGCAGTGCCTTGCTTGCAGTGCTTGCCTTGCTTCTCTCTTTGGCTTTCTGTTTTTCATCAATTCTACCGACAGGCTTTTGTTGGAGGTAAACGCATTTTCCTGCTGACATAAAACTCTCAGCTGGAAGTTTGCTTCGGGATTAAGAGAAAAGCAGACCCGATCAGCTGTCATGAATGCTTTAAAGGCGTGTAAAAATGTGTTGTGGCATCAGACAGCTGTTTAACGGGAGGTTCTGATCCCTTGTTTATTGTTCAGGGGGCGTGTGATAGACGTTGTCAGCAGAATTTTGATCTGGAAAGAGACAGAGGAGACAAACAGGCTGTTATTTTTTTATTTATTAAAGACAAGTAGACTACTAAAGCTAGAACCGATTGTAGCTTTAGAGAGAAACAAGAGGTGAGTGTCCTGCAATAATGTCAAACTAGGCTGGTAGAAAACAAATAAGTATATTTTCTCTTGGCGATGCACGTTGAAGGTACATTTCATTAAGGCACAGTGCTGTAGTGTACAGTACAGTACAGAACAGAACAGAACAGTTCACCCTTCCGAACCCCACCACACCACAGCACACCCAACCTGTCACAACGTGGCTCTACACTACTCTACACAACACTACACTACAATGTACTGTACTACACTACATTACACAACACTAGCTTACACTGCACTACATTACTCTAAAATATACTTTACTACACTACACTACACTACTCTACAATATAGTATACTACACTACACTATACAAAACTACACCACACTGACTACTACACTACCATACACTACCTCACTACACTACACTACACTACACTACACTACACTACACTACACTACACTACACTACACATCCAACACTCCACTCCACTCCACTCCATCCACTCCACTGCACTCCACTGCACTACACTACACTGCACTGCACTGCACTGCACTGCACTACACTGCACTACACTACACTACACTACCCCTGCACTGCACTGCACTGCACTGCACTGCACTCATCACTACACTACACTACACTACACTACACTACACTACACTACACTAACTACACTACACTATATTATAATATGCTATACTACACTGCACTACACTACACTAGCCTACACTACACTACACTACTCTACACTACTATACTATACTACACTACAGTACTCTACAGTATACTATACTACACTACACAATGCAACATTACACTACGCTACACAACACTACACTACTCTACAATATACTACACTACACTACACTATACTACACAACACTGCACTACTCTAAAATATATATACTACACTACACTACTTTGCAAGATGCTACACATACACTAATCTACACTACACTACTCTACTATATACTTTAGTACACTACACCACGCAACACAACACTATTCTAGAATATACTACACTACACTACAGTATACTACACTACGCTACTCTACACGACTCTACTCGACACCAACAATACACAACTGTACAATATACTACACTGCACTATATTACTCTACACGACGCTGCACGGCACAACACAACACAACACTACTCGACACTACACTACAATATACTACATTACAATACATTACTACTACCAACACAACACGACACTACACGACACTATACTACGCTACAATATACTACACTACACTTGTTTCTTCAACAATTAACTACTCTACTACTAAACTACATAACTGTCAATATACTACACTACACTACTCTATACGAAACTACAGTAATACTTGTATACTTGTAATACTTGTATATACATAAATAATTATATAACTGTCTATATAACTATAATACTATATAATAATATAATTATATATATAATAACTATATATAAACATATGTATATACAGAGGAGAGAGAAGAGAGAGAGAGAGAGAGAGAGAGAGAGAGAGAGAGAGAGAGAGAGAGAGAGAGAGGAGAGAGAGAGAGAGAGAGAGAGAGAGAGAGAGAGAGAGAGAGAGAGAGAGAGACGAGAAGAGACAGACAGACAGACAGACAGACAGACAGACAGACAG
This sequence comes from Stramonita haemastoma, assembly GCA_030674155.1. Taxonomy (NCBI): domain Eukaryota; kingdom Metazoa; phylum Mollusca; class Gastropoda; order Neogastropoda; family Muricidae; genus Stramonita; species Stramonita haemastoma. The sequence goes on along the minus strand of CM060326.1, from coordinate 24,325,800 downwards.
ACAGACAGAACAGCACACAACACGACACACGACGACAAAGACAACAGACAAGACGAGACAGACAGAAACAGCACTAGACAGACTGACTGACAAACAAACGTAAAGAGAGAAACAGAAAAACAGTCAGACAGATACAGACGTCAAACTCCAGTACATAGATCACACGAAAAACAGTCACAGAAGACTTCAACTCACAGTACAGATCATACGGTAGTCAGCGATCCACTATGTACAATTGCATCAGGTGGACATATGGTTTTTTTTTTACCCCCTTTACCCCCCCCCCCAAAAAAAAAAAAAAAAAAGGAAACAAAACAAAACAAAACAAAAAAACCCAACGGTCTTGACTGTTGGGAATTGCATCTTGGCCATTTTCTCAGTTCTTTGTTCCTTTCCTCTCATCGTCTTTGGCTTCTCTGGTCATTTCTCACTTTTTGCTCCATTTTGGTGTACCAGTTTACTTTATTTTTTTTTATTCTTCAACTTCCCCCCCCCCTTCCCCCCTGACTTAGGCTTTTTAGGGGTAGGGGTGGGAGGCGGGGGGAAGGTGGAGGAGCGGGGCTGAGGGGAGAAAGGGGATGAGGGTGACTTAATGTGTGCTGCGATTTTTCTTGATTTTGTTTTTTAGCTATGTTTTGTTAAATGCATTTTTTTTGATTTTGAATAATAAATTTATGTTAGTTTTGCAGTTGAAGTAATTGGCTTTTTGTTTATTTTTTGTTGTTGTTGTGTGTGTATGTGTGTGTGTGTGTGTGTGTGTGTGTGTGTGTGTTGTGTGTGTGTGTGTGTGTGTGTGTGTGTGTGTGTGTGTGTGTGTGTGTGTGTGTGTGTGTGTTGTGTGTGTATGTGTTGTGTGTGTTTGTGTTTGTGTTTTGTGTTGTGTGTGTGTGTGTGTGTGTGTGTGTGTGTTGTGTGTGTGTGTGTGTGTGTGTGTGTTGTGTGGTGTGTGTGTGTGTGTTGTTGTGTTGTGCTCGATTTTCGTGTTATCGTGTTGTGGGGGGGGTCGTATGTTGAGGATGTGTGCGTGGTGTCTTTTCTGTCAGTCATTGGCTAAGTATGTGTGTTGTTAAACTGTGTGGTGTTGTGTGTGTGTGTGTTGTGTGTGTGTGTGGTGTGTGTGTGTGTGTGTGTGTGTGTGTGTGTTTGAGTATGTTTGTGTGTGATCTTCAGTTTAATGCCTATTCAATTAAGTGATTTTAGACAAAAACAACAACAACAAAAAACAAACAACAAAACAAAAACAAGCAAACAAAACAAAAAAGCAAAAACTTCCCCCCAAAAAAAAACAAAAAAGAAAAGAAATCCCTGAACACGAATAATTGAATAGCTGAAACCGATGCCAGATAACAAAGTTGAAATATAAAACTAACTTTAAAAACTACAAATACTGAATTATCGGACTTCTTACTAGCACTAACACAATGCCTAACAATTGCGATGGTTCAGACAACAACTCATCCAGTGATAGTCTAGGCCCAACAGGTAAAAATGGTTTTAGATATCCACAGTGAAGAGTATGACTATTCGTCATCTTTTTACCACATATACAGTTTACATCCTTTGTGTATTTCGTCTTGCAGGCATTTTATTTTAAATCTGTACATGAGTGATAACCCATTTCTGCGATTGTATCAGCCACAGACTTTGTCAGAAATTAAGATATTTTGAAAATTTATCATATTACTTGTATGCTATCATAAAGACAATAGCCAGAATCGCTGAACTTCTTTCTGAAATGCTTCCAACAAACATTTTGCACCAAACTGTATCCCTCATGCAAAGATAACGCAACATCTATTTCACAAGAATCATTTCTATACCTCGCCCAATATTTCGCCATGATCTCTACTTTTTCATTAAAATAGATTCCACAGGGTGAGGGAACCCAACAAAAAGTAACACCACTACCTCTTAAAATAACAAAATGCACCAGATGCTTGATTTCAATAAGGTTTTTCTCACTTTAAGATCGAATTATTTAAAGCATGTAAAGACCGATTTAGAATCAACACACACAGGTATGTTGAAAATATCTTTAGGAAAGTCAAGTACATAGTACAGCACAAATACTACAGCCATTAGCTCAGCTGTAAATATAGATTTATTTTTTCCCAGGTTGTAAGATCGTTCTACTTCCAATGATGAAATAATAAAAACTCTGCCTGCTTCATTAGTATTAGAATGGAATCAGCAGTGTATATTTTGAGATGATCAGGATAGGTAGTTTGAATATGCTCTTTTAAAATGCCGTAAGAAAATTAATATTGCCAGCTTTTCTCACTGTGGAATAATCAATATCAAAGTGAGCTTTAAGCAGTTCCCAAAGTGGACAAGGAGCTGAATTTAACTTTGATTTAGCTACTTTATTTCGATTAAGTTTTAAATGTTTAAAAAGTGGAGAGGTATAAGTGCTAATTGTGGTAAGAGAGCTGATAGTTCTTGCTTTTTTAGGAAAATGAATATCAGACTTTAACTGAACTTCCTTTCCAACGTTAGTTTCATTTGCTTTGTTGGTGTGTGTGTGTGTGTGTGTGTGTGTGTGTGTGTGTGTGGTGTGTGTGTGTGTGTGTGGTGGTGTCTGTGCGTGGTGCGTGTGTGCGTGCGTGCGTGCGTGCGTGCGTGCGTTGTGTGTGTGTGAGTATGCAAGCTCAAGCAAAAACACATGCATGCATTCATATGTATGTAGGGGAATTTAATACACACACACCATATATAATCTATCATCTATCTATCTATCTATCTATCTATCTATCATCTATCATCTATCATCTATCACTATCTGTCATGTCGTCATCGTCTCCTCCTTCTGCCTTCTATCTATCTTCTTCTATCTATCTATCTATCTATCATCTATATATCTATCTATCTATCTATCTATCCTATACCCACTCTACTCTATCGACTCGATACTATACCTCTCTATCTATCTATCTATCTATCTATCTATCTATCTACCTATACTACTACCTATCTATACTATCCTATCTTACCTCTACTACCTATACCTACCTACCCATCCTACTCTATCGATCGATCGATCGATCGATCGAATCGTCGATCTATCTATCTATCTATCTATCTATCTATCTATCTATCTATCTATCTATCTATCTATCTATCTATCTATCTATCTATCTATCTATCTATCGTAGATCATCGATCTGATCATCTATCTATCTATCTGTCTATCTATCTGTCTATCTGCCTGCCTCTCTGTCTGTCTGTCTGTCTGTCTGTCTGTCTGTCTCTCTGTCTGCTCTTCTTCTATCTATCTATCTATCTATCTATCTATCTGTCTGTCTCTGTCTGTCTGTCTGTCGTCTGTCGGTCGGTCGGTCGGTCGGTCGGTCGGTCGGTCGGTCGGTCGGTCGGTCGGTCGGTCGGTCGGTCGGTCGGTCGTCGTCGTCTGTCGTCGTCGTCTGATCTATCTATCTATCTATCTATCTATCTATCATCTATCCATCCATCCATCCATCCATCATCCATCCATCTACATCCATCCATCCACCCATCCATCCCACCCACCCACCATCCACCATCCACCACCCCCCACCTCCATCCATCCTCCTCCATCCTCCTCTTCTTCTATCTATCTATCTATCTATCTATCTATCTATCTATCTATCTATCTATCTATCTATCTATCTATCTATCTATCTGTCTGTCTGTCTATCTGCCTACCTGCCTCTCTATCTGTCTGTCTGTCTGTCTGTCTATCTATCTATCTATCTCTCTCTCTCTATCTCTCTCTTTATCTCCATCCATCCATCCATCCATCCCTCCATCCCTCCATCCATCCATCCATCCATCCATCCATCCGTCTGTCTATCTGTCTGTCTGTCTGTCTGTCTATCTAAAACCTGGAGGTGTAGCCAGATTACCATGTAAAAAAGTATTTTGGAAAAAAAAGGTTGCACACCTTTTGACGCCCCGTGTGCGAACGCACGCAGAACATCTTGCGCACACGTTAAACCCTGTTCCGCTTTTCGTAACAGTCGGCCATCGTGTTCCGGTGGGAACAGATGACATTTACAAAACTGCATACACATGGGGACTGGATGTAAAAAAGCACAAGAGTGCTTATTCCATTATCCTCGATATAAAAGAAAAAAAAGAAAAAGAACAACACTTGCTTAAAGGGTGAGGGGAAAAAAAACTAAACTGTTAAGTTTAATGGCAGAACAAAACATTTTGTGCACCTGTAAATGTTTGTGCACTCTAAGGCTGATAAAGTTTAAGGGTGCGCACATATGTAAAAAGCTACTTGATGTAAAATAGACTCCCAAAATGATAGACAGCGAGAAACGGTGGATAGGTGGTCTAGGTGGTCACGCGCCTTGCCTAGAAAGCAAAAAGTCCGGGTCGGAGTGTGCGGGGTTCGTACCCCGTTTGGACCCAAAACATTTTCCCCATCCATTAGACCCTGAGTGGTGGTCTGGGCGCTAGTCTTTCGGATGAGACGATAAGCCGAGGTCCCGTGTGTTACACATCACTATTTAGCGCACGTAAAAGAACCTACGGCAACAAGGGGGTTGTCCCTGGCAAAATTCTGTAGAAAGAAGCCACTCTGATAGGGAAAACAAATACACTTGCATGCAGGAAAAAGAAAAAAAATGGGTAGGCGCTGCACATGTGGCGACGCGCTCTCCCCGGGGAGAGCAGCCCGAATTTCACGCAGATAAATCTGCGTGACATAAAGTGGTACAAAATACAAAAATACAAAAACAGAGAGAGAAAGAATGAGAGAAACATAGAAAGGGAGACAGTCAGACAGAGAGACAGAGAGAGAGAGAGAGACAGAGAGAGAGAGAGAGACAGAGAGAGAGGAAGAGACATACAGTTAGAGGGAGGATAGAGACAGAGAGACGGAGACAGAGAGAAATAGATAGATAGACAGAAAGATAGATAGATAGATAGACAGACAGACAGACAGATAGATAGATAGATAGATAGACGAAGAGGCAGATAGATAGATAGATAGACAGACAGACAAACAGACAGACAGATAGATAGATAGATAGATAGATAGATAGATAGATAGATAGATAGATAGATAGATAGATAGATAGATAGATAGATAGATAGCGACAGACAGACAGACAGACAGACAGACAGACAGACGGACAGACAGACAGATAGACAATCAGATACAGGGACAGAACGAGAGACAATCATACAGGCAGACAGAAAGACATACACACGCAGGTACACACACACACAAACTCACACACACACACACACACACACACACACACACACACACACACACACACACACACACACACACACACACACACACACACACACACACACACACACACACACACGTACTCACACACACACACACTCACGCACGCACGCACACACACTCAAACACAAACACACACACACACACACTTGCACGCAGACAGACAGACATACAAACAACAGACATACAGACAGACTAACAAACAGACGGTGACAAAAACTACACCAAGCCCAGGAGGACCAAAGCACCAGATCAGAGAGTTTCCTGCTCAAAGGAGAGCCACAGCATCTCTCTCTCTCTCATCGCTTAAGACAGCTAGCTAGCTAAGGAAGGCAGTTTTAGCCACCTCCGTGAAGAAAAAAATTCAGGACAAAACAACCCATGGTGAAAGAAACAAACACCTTTCGTCTCTCAAGATTTGTATCCAGGTTGTTTTCTTTCATTCTATTGCCTTTGTTCGCTCGTTTGTTTGATCTGGAGTAATCTTTCGTCTTGTTTCACGCTTTTGTTCTTTGCTTGTTGTTGATCTTGGACGTTTTTTGTCTTCTTGATTTAGATGTGTCATGTTTTTTGTTTTTTTTATCCTACTCTTCAGGATTTTGTTTTTTTTGGTGGTGGTGGTGGTGGTGGTGGTGGTGGTGGTGGTGGTGGTGTGTATGCGTTGGGGTGTGTGTGTGTGTGTGTGTGTGTGTGTGTGTGTGTGTGTGTGTGTGTGTGTGTGTGTGTGTGTGTGTGTGTGTGTGTTTGTGTCTGTGTCTGTGTCTGTGCCTATATGTGTGTGCACGCGCGAGTGCACACGTGCGCGTCTGGTGTGTGTGTATGTTTGTGTGTGTGTGCAGGCATGTATGCGTTGCATGCATACGTGTGTACAAGATTTATGAATGCGTGCGTGCATGTGTGCATGAGTGCGTACGTGTATGTGCGTACATGTGCGGGCGTTCGTTTCTGTGTAATATGTTAAGTTTGTGAATGCATGCGTGAAGGTGTGCGTACCCTTGTGTGTACGGGTGTGCTTTAAAAAAAATCTTTTTAATCTCTTATATCGAGGATAATGGAAAAAGCACTCATATGCTTTTTTAATCCAGTCCCCATGTCTATGCAGTTTTGTAAATCTTGTTATCTGTTCCCACCGGCACACGATGGCCTACGCTTACGAAAAGCGGAACAGGACGTAACATTTGCGCAAGATGTTCTGCGTGCGTTCGCACACGGGGCCTCGATTTATAGTTTCATCCGAAGGAATTTTGGGGGAGTTTATGTTTGTATGTATGTGTGTGTATGTGTATGTGTGTGTGTAGGTGTGTGTGTGTGTGTGTGTGTGTGTGTGTGTGTGTGTGTGTGTTTTGTGTGTGTGTGTGTGTGTGTTTTGTGTGTGTGTGTGTTTTCTTTTGGGTGTTATTTCCATTCTCTTGCTGTAATTAAATGCTAATGTTTAATGGTACCGGAGTCATTTAAGAATTTTAATTGTTCTCTAGGTTTTGCTCTTGTGTGGCACTTATGATAATCCCCAGCGCAAAAATACAGCATAACTCATTCAAGGGTCCAGGGCTCAATGCTAAAATTAGTGCACCAATTCTTTTTAGCAATTGCTAGTGCGGTCAGTTCTTGCTATAACAAGCACACGTTGGGCTTGTATGGGATGGAATGAATAGCAGCTGAGAGCTACAGACACTGGGAGAAACTTACAGCTGTGAATAGGATTTAACGCTCAACAGAATAAATTATTGAATATGTCTGGTATTAGATTGATGGCACAACATCGACTTTGAACGCTTAAACACTTAAACCGCTCAGGTTACAGTTAAGTGTTTATTCTAGTAGAGGCGTCAATGACAGATGTTATCTTGTAAAAAAAAGTGCTTTGGAAAAAAAGTACAGAGGATATACAGTAGATTTATAGCAACAAAATAAAGTTCCAACGACGATGAAGAAAATGTTTCGATATAAAAAATCTAAGCAAAAGTATTTTTATTTGCAGAATAAACATAATGCAGAAGGTTATATTTCAACGAGCTTATCGCATGCAGATGTCTTGGCTGTTTCCAAAATGATTTAAGAAACGACAGGTATACAGCCGGAAAAAAATATGGCATTGTCTCTCTTGTCCTTTAAGCTTGTAAGAAGACTATGTTGACAGTTTTAGGTCAGTTCAAGTGTCTAACTGTCTTTGCCAGAGGACTGTGAAAGTGATGAACACTAGGTTTCAGTCGCAGCGGCAAACAGATAAAAGATATCTTCTATACCTGGCAGGTTGTAAGTGTGTCAGCTACTACTATCTCAAACACTAACATAACAGGACAGAAGTTCAGCCAAGACAAAAAGAACATTCTTAGTACTCTATTTCTACGGTGAAATTTGATATGATTAATTACTAAAAGTGCAGGATGACTGAAGTTTCAGACAACAGCAGATCTCTAACGTAGGAAAAAAGACACAAATGGATGCCATCTGCTTTCAGATATACGCTTTCTTCAAAACAAAGCCATAGCTGCAATGTTAGAAATGTGTTGTGAACTCATTGTCTGGTCACATGTACTGCATTGCTGATTAACCCTGCAGTCACTTCAGCTGGTATTTTTTTTCAAGGATTGAGCAAAAAGAGCACTTTACAACATACATACATACATACACACACACACACACACACACACACACACACACACACACACACACACACACACACACACACACACACACACACACACACACACACACACACACAATGAGGTGGGAACAGATGACAGGATGTACAAAACTGCATACACACGGAGACTGAATGTAAACAAACACATGAGTGCTTATTCGGTTATCCTTGATATAAAAGAATACATAAATAAACACACACACACACACACACATACATATATATATATATATTATATATATAGAGATAGAGAGAGAGAGAGAGAGAGAGAGAGAGAGAGAGAGAGAGAGAGGAGAGAGAGAGGAGAGAGAGAGAGAGAGAGAGAGAGGGAGAGAGAGAGAGAGAGGGGGGGAGAGACAGACAGACAGATACATACATAAATACATAATACATAATACATAATACATACATAAATACATACATGCATACACACATACAAACATACATACATACATACATACACACACATACACACACTACATACATACATATATACATACATACATACATACATACATACATACATACATACATACATACATCATACATACATACATACATACATACTTTATTACACACACATGACAATTGAAAAAAAAAGAAACCTATGCTAAGCTAAGAAATAACATTTGAAGAAAGCAATCACTAACAAGACTTATCACACAACAGAAACGTTACAAAATTAGAATAGTTCCTGAGCATGCTGTAAACGGAGATGAAAATTTGCGACAGATATCAGGCTATAGCTGCTAGACTCTGTTTTGGGTGTTTTTTTTTGCTCTGCACGATCAGTTAAACTCTTCGACATCTCTTTGAGTCCAAGTAGACCAAATCCATCCTGTAACAATGCGCACCTGAACTCAGCCAGGACACTGACAACCTAAACCAGATCAAACGTCGCGGGAGGCGAAATGGCTGTCTGCGCACAAGACGGAAACAACGAAGAGAGAAAATAAAACTTCAATGAACAAGGAAGGGAAAAAAGATCGAGAAGGGGGGGGGGGGGGGGGAGGGGCATATCCATTTAAGCAATCGTGTCATTTGTGTTTTCTTTTTTCCGCGTTTGTCATTATTTCCTTTTCGCTCTGTTCCTTTTGATCAGTGTTTGTCTTCTTCAGCAGTACCTGTTCAACAGAAGATGACAGTGTTCTGGCATGCAGCTGCCGCAGTTTTGAATTCTTTTTTTTTTTTTTATACCGCTTTATGTCACAGCAGATTTCTCTGCGTGGAATTGGGGCTCCCCTCCCCGAGGAGAGTGTGTCGCCACAAGTGCAGCGCCTACCCATTATTATTTTTTTCTTTTTTAATCTGTCTGCAACTGTATTTGTTTCCTATCAGAGTGGCTTTTTTCTATAGAGTTTTGCCAGGGACAACCCCGTTGTTGCCGTGGGTTCTTTTGCGTACGCTAAATAATGTGTAACACACAGGGATCTCAGTTTATCGTCTCATTCAAAAGGCTAACACCCAGACCACCACATATGGTCTAATGGATGGGGGAAAGTTTTGGGCTCAAACGGGATTCGAACAACCGCACACTCGGACTTGGACTTTTCGCTTTCTAGGCAGGTGCGTTACCTCTAGACCACCGATCTTGTGCTCATAATATTCAAAGAAAACTTGTTGATTATATGGACCCCTCCGTCAGATGTTGAAAAATAAGGGTGCTGCTGAAGATCTTTTTCATCACCATCTAATCTTGTATCATTATGATTAATAGAATCCCCATATTCTGGAAATTCTGGGCTAGAAATTTCTCTTTTCTATCACTCTCTTCGTTCCTTTTCTTTCTGTCACCGCATTCGTGTCTATTTTCTGCCTCCTTGCTCCATTCTCCTGCCCTTTTTTAACTCCCAAAAAGACTTCAAAGACAATAATTCTCTTCTACACCGAAGTCGGATGCGCTGGGCCTGACTTGACAGGGGCTTAAGGGCAGTGTGACGCATGTTTTTCGCTCACATTAAAGACTACAATAGTTGCTGTCTGAGCGTTCGACGACGAAGACGATGAAGAATACGTCTTGTGACTATGAGTTAGCAAATTTTCAGTCTGTCTACTTTTCATTTGTCACGACACATATCCCTTTTTCTTCTGCCGTGACCCTGATACTGTGATACTGTTGTTTGTCCACTTCTGTCGATCCTTTCTACTTTTATGTTGTCTTTTGTACTTTTGTATTTGAAGTGTTTTTCACTTTTGTGTTATTCGTTGTACTTTGTACATTGTCTTTTCTACTTTTACGTTGCCCTTTGTACTTCCATATTGTACTTTCGGGTTATTCTTTACATTTTTGTGTTGTACTTTATTCCTTTACAATGTTCTTTATATTTCTGAAGTGTGCCTTCTGTTTCTGTTGCCCCAGGTTTACTTTAGTAGTGTCTCCTCTACTTTCACAGGGTAATTTCTTCTTCTGGAGGGCTCTACCTACTCAAAGAGTGTCTTCTCTGTTTTCTTGATTGCTAGTTTGGACTTCTGTGTTCTTCCTTCTACGTAATACTACAAAAGCAAGTTAAAAGTGTACATTCAGACTGATAAGGTGTGTTATATTGTATTACATTGTCTGTGCTGCATTGTGATGTTTTGTATTATTTTGTATTGTCTCATTTTGCATATTTTTAGTCACGGCAAACTTGTATACGTGATTTTAGTCTACTGTCTCACAGGAAGAGCGTACTACTATAAGAGCAGTGCCACTCAATAAAAAAAAAAAATCAATGTCTGCATGTGTATTTGTTTCCAAATCAGATTTTTTTTCAGCAAAACTTAACCAGGGACAATCCTCTTATTGGGGTGGGTTCCTTTGCGTGACTCAATGCCTGCCAGTGGCTTGTTAGTATAAATAGCATCCCAACAACCTCCAGAAATTCTTTAACAGGAATTCTCTCTTTTCTATCCCTCTCTTTATTTCTGTCTTGTTCCCTTTCTGCCTGCTGCCTACTTCCTTGTCTATGTTCTGCCTCCTGGGTCCATTCTCGTGCCTTTTTTTTCAAAAAGAGAATTAAAAGAGGTTTGTCTCCCCCACAAAAATGGGATCTACTGGCCTGACTTGTCCGGCGCTTGACGGAAGCACGACGTAGTTTTGCTCACCTGACAACAATAACAGTTAATGTCTGAGAAATCTATTTATCTAGTTCTTTATCTGTTTCTGTCATTCTTTCTCTATTTTCCTTTTTTAATCTTTTATTTCGAGGATAATGGAATAAACACTCATGTGCTTTTTTTTTTTTTTTTTTTTACATCCAGTCCCTGTGTGTATGCAGTTTTGTTAATTTTGTTATTCGTTTTCACTGTTACACAATGCCCTACTCTTCCATAAAGCCGGACGGGTTTTAACGTATGCGCAAGATGTTCTGCCTGCGTTCGCACACGAGACCTCGATTAATAGTCTCATCCAAAGGACTGTGATTGGGAGGGGAGGGGGGGGGGGTAGATTCGGCAATCGATGAAGAATACGTTGATTGGTTTAGCGTCTCATGTGAAATGATTAGCACCCAAAGAACCACTTGATTTCTGGTGAAAGGGTGAAAAGCGCGAGTTTGAACACGAATCAAACCCTTTTATTCGTTTCCTAGACAGATAGGTACAGCACCTCATGACTACCCGTCTACTCCTTGGGGATGTAGATATTATCCGCTGTTGACATTTTTTTGACATTTCTGCAAAGATCTACAGAGGTTTACTTGTGATGTGTCTAATACCAGAGACAGAAAATATATTGGATCGTACCGTAAATGCCATAATATGCTGGATCTTGGATCTTTTGATCAGTTTCCATGTTTCGTTTTTGTGTGTCTGCTTCCTGGAAAGCTCACCGTGTGGAAAAACACTAATCCTGCTAGCATGAAAATTCTTGTCATGCCGGAGCTGAAAAAGCGTTCTCATGGCTCTTTCAAGTGAAACTTCTGCAAGTCTTCTGACCTTGGATTCTTTATCTGTCAGGGATTACTTCCAGCAAATAGGATCACGTGAGAGACACTGCATTTTAGAAGTGTAGAACTTACCATTGAATGTTAATTTTTCTCCGTTTTTTTTTCCAATCCTCCTTTGTCTCATCACTTATCTCCATAGATATAATGGATATGTAAGTAGATCTTATTTAAAGTAAAAAGACTTCAAATATTTTGAGGAAGAGAATATAGGTGGAAGTAATTTTTTTTCATGTGATGGGTCTGTCCTCTTTGGTCAAAGTAAACTATTTCCCTAGCAATGAAGAAAAGAAAACGAGTTTTCCAACTTCCTATTGTTAACAACTGTCTTGAAAATAGAACAACTGTTTTCCTAACAGTAATCTCCATATATGGCAGAGCAAAAAATATTCCACTAATCCTTTCTGCATATGGTGACGTCAACTCAGTTGCCAGTGAAAGAGTGCCTAACCGTGCACCAAGAGTATTGCCTAGGTCAGAAAGCAGGCTGTGAGGGAGATGACTAAGACTTTGGAGGGCACTTTTGGGATTGAAGATCAGACGGTGGTAAAGAGAAACTGCGGGAGGGAGCAAGATCCATGTACCCATGTGTAAAACAGCACACGCAAACCATCTGTCTGTCAGAGAGATAGATAGATAGATAGATGAGAGAGAGAGAGAGAGAGAGAGAGAGAGAGAGAGAGAGAGAGAGAGAGAGAGAGAGAGAGAGAGAGAGAGGGGAGGAGAGAGAGAGAGAGGGAGGGAGGGAGTCAGACAGACAGACAGACAGACAGCAGAGACAGAGGCAGAGACAGAGAGAGAGACAGAAAGACAGACACACAGACAGACAGACAGAGAGAGAGAGAGAGGGAGTCAGAAGACAGACAGAAGACAGAGAAGACAGAGGCAGAGACAGAGAGAGAGACAGAGAAGAGGACAGACAGACAGACAGACAGAGAAACAGAGGCAGAGACAGAGAAGAGAGAGAAGACAGAAAGACAGACACAAAGACAGACAGACAGACAGACAGACAGACAGAGTGACAGAGAAGAGAAGAGAGAGAGAAGAGAGAAGACGAGCAAGAGAGAGAGAGACAGAAAGACAGGACAGAGAGAGAGAGAGAGAGAGAGAGAGAGACAGAGAAGAGAGAGACAGAGACAGAGACGAGAAGAAAGACAGACACACAGACAGACACACAGACAGACAGAGAGACAGAGACAGAGAGAGATGGCTCTTGAAATACTGTTCTATTTCAAACTGTCTCCCGAGTTCCTGCTTAAGAATTTTCATTTTGCAATAAATATTCATTCAGACTGCAACCAACAAACAGAATTACGTCACTGTCTTTTGAGAATTCAATGGAAAGACCTGACATGTAAAATGGAGTATGCCTGTCCTGCAATTATGGACGCTTGATGCTCATTTTCTCCAGCTATAATGAAAAAAACCCAAATCTTGGTTTTTATCAATTTGGTCAGGAAAAAATTGTCTTCGAATGTTCACAGACATCACTGCTTATTTCCAACACTAAGCCCTTCTCTTACCATTCTAGCAATGGAAAACGGGCCCATCCATCAATCCAATCCATTTGTGCTATATTGTGAAGGGGCAACATGTTCCATATCCCCGGATTCCTCCATCTGTCCCAAATATCAGAAAAAGAAAAACAAAACAACCTTCTCCAAAAAACCTATCAAAACATTCCAAATATAAAACAATGACAACAACTACAGCAGCAGCAAAATCCCGTTATGAGTACGAGTGTCAATGGCAACCCTCTCGAATGGGAATGGAATAAGAAATGACAAATAAGAGTTTTGGGGCTGACAGGATCTGATAGGCGTTCACCTTTTTAAATGAGCTAAACTGGAAGACCCCAACTTTTTTTAGTTAGAGGGAGACTGAGAGACACGAGTCAGTGAGATCAAGGACACGCCCTTTCTCTCTATCTCTGTGTTTCTTCCAGAGCGTGAACGGATTGTTTCTGCAAGACTGTGCTTGCAGTTTTTAACTCCTTCTGCTTCAGTGACAGGTAATTTCCATCTGCATGTTTAAAAATTCTCGTTTCTTTACAATCTAGAGTGAGTGCTTGTGTGTGTGCCTTCACACACACACACACACACACACACACACACACACACACACACACACACACACACACACACACACACACACACACTACACACACACACACACACACACACACACACACACACACACACACACACACAGACACACGGACAGAGACAGAGACAGTAGATGAGAGGGAGAGGAGGTAGAGGTATATTGTGTGTTGGGGGTGAGGAGAGAGAGAGAGAGAGAGAGAGAGAGAGAGAGAGAGAGAGGAGAGAGAGAGAGAGAGAGAGAAGAGAGAGGAGAGAGAGAGAGAGAGAGAGTTAGAGAGGAAGAGAGAGACAGAGAGACAGAGAAAGACAGGAGACAAAGAGAGAGAGAAGAGAGAGAGAGAGAGTGTGTGTGTTGTGTGTGTTTGTGTGTGTGTGTGTGTGTGTGTGAGAGAGAGAGAGAGAGAGAGAGAGAGGAGAGAGAGAGAGAGAGAGAGAGGAGAGAGAGAGAGAGAGAGAGAGAGAGGAGAGAGAGAGAGAGAGAGAGATGACCAAAACATTCTGTTTACAATAGCACAGTAGGCTTTTGGGCCAATAAATGCCTTTTTTCCTACTAAGAACTAAACAAACTGTCAGATATTGGACACAGTAATACTAGACATAAGCTAACTTCTATGGCATGGTTGGATGTTTGATAGATTTTGACTTTCCCTCATATGCTATGACAAAGCTGGTAGAATGTTTACAAAACTGGACAGCAGTGAGTAGTTACAAGAGTTTATTATTACCTCGCTTTTATTTTTGGTGTTCTTCAAAAGCAATCCGGTTTTGTTTTAATTTTGACAAATACATATCACCACACTCCACAGTATCCTTTGTGAGCTAAAGTTTGAATATAAGTTAAACATTTTAACAGAAACAAAATGCTATTTGGTCCCAATTTTTTTTTTCTGAAGACCCTGTCTTGACCCAATTCAGTGTTTTCCGAGGTCGTAATAGCAAAGTACCCTGGTCCTTGAACCCTGAAGGAATACTCAATACACTGTCAGGACTACTGTCTGCAGGAAACACACACACACACACACACACACACACACACACACATACAACAAACACACTACACATACATACACACACACACAGATCGACCATCCCACAAACAAGCTCTTTGTAGACTCAGAGTCAGTGCCAGTTTGAACATTGAGCGTGGTCATATACAGCACCAAAGAGAAAGATTGTGTAATGTTGTGGAGTTGTAGAAGATGAATTCATTTTGGATGCGTGTAGTTGTTTCAGGGTCTACGAGTATCTACTTAAAGAGGTGCAACATCCAGCACTTATTGGTAGGAGCAACCAACAAATATGTTTGAATATTTGTTCCAAGTGATTTTGTACAGCTTGACGGCCTTCAAGACCCTTTGCAAAGTATGTTTTTGATCATGAATCTTCGGTGACTTTTTAACATTTGTTCACTGTGTCTATAAGCTTTGTATGCTTCCATGGCATAACGATGTTCTGTCTGTTCTGTTCTGTTTGTTCTGTTCTGTTCTGTTCACACACACACACACACACACACACACACACACACACACACACACACACACACACACACACACACACACACACACACACCACACACACACGTACAAAGAGATTTGAGAGAAAAGAGTGTCAGACATACAAAACAGTCTAATAAACAAAGCTTAAGATTAGAACTGCATCCGTTGACATTAGCAGAAGTTGAACTGCGTGAAAGACAGAAGACAATATTAGTCTTCGTGTTTATATCCTGTGTGTGTGTGTGTGTGTGTGTGTGTGTGTGTGTGTGTGTGTGTGTGTGTGTGTGTGTGTGTGTGTGTGTGTGTGTGTGTGTGTGTGTGTGTGATGAGTTCTGTCTGTCTGTCTGTCTGTCTGTCTGTCTGTCGTCTGTCTGTCTGTCTGTCTCTCTCTCTCTCTCTCTCTCTCTCTCTCTCTCTCTCTCTCTCTCTCTCTCTCTCTGTCTCAGTACTGCTGTTCATAGTCTTTAAAACTTCAAATAGCAAACAAGTACTTTTGTCGATTTTTGGAACAGGCAAACACAAATCAAGAACCAAAAATCTCCTACTCTTCTGATGAGAAGCAGATAAAAGGACAACAAAGAATCCATTTTGCGCAAAATGAGACCTAAGCTAGGGAGTGACATCTAAGATGACCCATTTACAACACCGCTAGTATGTTGCTGGGTGATGACTGACTGTCTTGTACCGTTCGCCTTTAAGCTGACATTTTTTCAAATGATTATTAAAGGATTTCAAGAGATGTTCAAAGACCGTCTGTCTCCGAGTGGTATTAAGGAAGATTGACCAAAATACAGGGTTCTTTCAAAGTCTGGGTCTACTGTTAGTTGATAGGATGATAACCAGGAAAAGTAAATTTTAGAAAACAAAAGGCCAGGTATTTCTGCCCTCGTCTTACACAGTGCTTCCATCATCCCTCATTCAAAGATAAACTGGGACACTGTTCTTATCTGTTTTATTTGGAAAGTTTGCTCTGTGAAGTTGTACCTTGTACTTTTGTACCAGTATTAGACAAGAAAGGTAAAAACATTACGAAATGCACGTTTTATGATACAGAGCTAAATACTCTATCAACAATTTGGAAATACAAAAAACTCGATATTTTCGGTAAAAATAAACAGCTATAAGTTTACAACAACACTTATGTGACGTGTAAGATTGTAATTAAGCAATTCAATAAATATAAATGTTGGGATAAAGAAACATTCACTTATGAAACGCTAGACTTAATATTGTTTTACTCGAACATTTTGTCGTTGAGGAAATTATTACTCATAGAATTCTTTGCTTTTCTGTAAGCCAGATGCTTGCAGATAAAAAAAAAAAGTTTTAAAAAGCACCCATGTCACCCACAAATGAGAAACAATCAAACTGTAAAAATCTCACATGACAATATCTCTGAAATCAATTTAACATTTTGACGCCATGGAAATAAAAGCTGCGTTAATCTTGTTTACTACACAACACCAGTTTTGTTCACCGTTTTTCACAAAAAAGTATACACGACTGTCTATGTGAGTGACAGTACAAAAAGTTGTTCATTACATTTTTACATGTTAGTTTTCTTTATACGGAAATGTCATTATTTTGTTCATAAAAATAGCCGTGAAGTCTCAAGACAGCTTTTAAAAACGAAAAATAACAGATCATGACCACTCAGAAGTGGCTCGGCCAGAGAGAGTTCTTTTCGGTGTGCAAAGTCAAAGCGAAACCTCGTCAATTCCAAACCTCAGAAGAATAAACTACTGCGGCGGTGTATCGATATCATGCAGCAAGTGTTGGGGACATAGCTTTCGGGGAAAAAATCAACACGTAAAATGAAAGCATGCACGCCCAAACAAACCCCTGACAGTTGTAAAGCCGGAAGTTTAGAGAACAAGATTTCTTCTAAGATGGAAGGGGGGGGGGGGGGGGGGGGGAGAATTAGAATGAGAGAGCAAGCAAGCTTTGTGGGTTTGTGTTGGACAACTCTCTCTCTCTCTCTCTCTCTCTCATGTCTCCTCCTCTCTCTCTCTCTGTCTCTCTCTCTCTCTCTCTCTCTCTCTCTCTCTCTCTCTCTCTCTCTCTCTCTCTCCATATTGACAGTATAAACAGTCACATCAGCATAGCCACAAATCTGCAGCAACGCCTCAATTTTTTTCCTGTCTCCCTTGAACAACAAAATCACCCCATGTCCTTCAATCCCCGGACAACAGAGAATTCCCACTTGTGTGTCAACAGCATTCCACGTTGCAGGAAATTTGTTTCCTTTTTAAAAAGAGAAAATTTCATTCATTTATTTGGAAGATAGAAAAAAACAAACACTCATGTGCTTGCTTCCATCCCGTTCCTGTGTAGACGGTTTTGTCAGGTTTGTCATCCGTTCCCACCGACACACAATGGTCTACTCTTCTGGAAAGTGGAACACGTTGTAATGTTTGTGCAATATGTTCTGCATGGGTTTGCACACAGGACCTCGGTTTATAGTTTCAGAGTCAACACTGATGTTAACCAGAGGGAAAAAAACCCCTTGAGCTAGATTCGAACCCAGATCAGCAGATAATGAGAGCAATATGATGCACAACGCTCTAACCCCCTAGGCTATTCCCTCCCAAAGGTAAAGCAAGGCCCAGCTTAGGGATACACTGCTGTCAAGCTAGATCTCAGAGCTGCAGGCGTTTACCTTGTTAGAAAGCCAATGTGCTCCACGAATTTGCAATGCATTTTTTGCTGTTTTCCTTTCTGTTCCTTTCTTTTAACCTGTCTGTCTGTCTCTTTTTCTACGCCCCCTTCTATCTCTAGCTCTCTGTATCTCCCCCCTGCCCCTGCAAATAAATTCACTGATGCCAGAGCCCCAGTCAGTTCTGGAACCACTATGATTTCTGAACAGCCATCTCTGCAATAGGCCCTGAACAGTCAGAGGTATGTGGAAACCACAATGGGGATTTATTCCCTTTTTTTTTAGTGGCATTAGCAGTAAGGGAGTATGGGGGGAGAAGAAACAGGGACAGGGACTCCCCTCTGTCTCAGCCGACAGTCAAGGCGACAGAGCTCGGATTGCACGTGAAAAACGTGAACAACGACGGGGACGCGGACATACTGAAACTGACCACCTGCTCTTGCCCAAAACAGACAGTCAAGGCAACAGAGCACGGGTTGCACGTGGAACACAATGAGGAATGCAGAAACTGACAACCTGTCTTCGCCTACACCCAGACAGTCAAGGTCACAGAGCGCGGATTGCACGTGGAACACGACAAGGAATGTAGAGCTGCTGAAACTGACAACCCACCTAAGCCTAAACCCAGACAGTGAAGGCCACGAGCTGGGATTACAGGTGATGAATACAACGAAGACTGAAGACATGGTGAAACTGTCCTTGCAGCACATGTGGAGACAGGGTAGAAGAGGGTACGGCCTGTCTAGACAGATCAGTACATGTGTACCTACTTCTCTCTCTCTCTCTGTCTCTCTCTCTCTTGAGTTTGTTATGATTCTTATCGTTACATTCAGTGCTATCCCTGTTTGGACGTTATATTCATGGTTCTTTTCTTCTTTAGCATTATTGCACAGCCTACAATTGACTTTGTGCCATGAGCATCCCCTCCCCTACCTCTGTCATGCCCTTCCCGCTCTGTGTTTTCTCTCTCTTTGAAGAAAGAAAAACCATTCTTCCAAGTTGTGGCCACAATCTGTACAGACCTTCGTCCCTGGTCTCTGATTCTACCCTGAAAACCTTCCCCTTTCATTTCCAAGATGTAGAAAAAGCACATCTCCACTCTCATGCCAGCTACCTGTATCTCTCTCGTGCGTGTGTATGTGATTGTGATATTTTTTTTTATTTGAAGTTATCTTAGAATGTTTGTACCAATATGAAATGTAACTGTCAGGTATCTTATAAGATTGTGATTCGTATCAATTGCCTGTCAGTATTGTAATTGCCCTTCATGGGATGATTCATTTCATCTACTGGCGTCATCATTTCCACCCTCCCTCCTTCGGATGAGACTTTTAAACCGAGGCCCCGTGTGCGAACGCACGCAGAACATCTTGCGCACACGTTAAATCCTGTTCCGCTTTTCGTAAGAGTAGGCCATCGTGTGCCGGTGGGAACAGATGACATTTACAAAAACTGCATACACACGGGGACTGGATGTAAAAAAGCACAAGAGTGCTTATTCCATTATCCTCGACAGAAAAGAATAAGTCAAATCAAATCAAACCCTCAACCATCAGGCACACTACTACCTTTTGTGGAGTTACTCTGCTGCTGTTAGCCCCCACTCCTGCCTAGGATGCCGCCATACACTCACCCAGACCTAGACGTTTCCACAAATGACTTCATTTCACGGTATTGTGATCAAGTGGCCATAAGTAAGTCCAGGGAATAAAACAAGTTTTGTGCATCTTTGGCAATGGCATTGATTAGAGTCTTATCTTCGGGAATGGCGTAAACAGTGAACTTTACCTTAGTTTCCAGTTTATGCTGAAGCGTCCTTTACAAAACCACCTTAGGTGTTTGTCAATGTCACTTCGATATTTGGAGGCTGTGCTTCGTGTAGTCTTGTTTATGCATGTAAGCCTCTTTGCAAGTCTGGGTCTGCCTGCCATTGGTAAACAGGGCTGTAGTTATCAAGGACAAGACTGGAATCATCGCAGGAAAGCTAAGTATTTGTTTTCTCTTCCTTTCTCTCTTCCCTCACAATGCACTGCCACTATCCTGCATGCTCTGGCTTTCACTGAATGAAAAGGAGACAAACCATCCATTTTGATGGACAAATCTATCCTTGAAGTTTGTGTAACTTTTACTTGCAACACTTTGACAAGAACAGCAAGAATGCCAGCTCTTCATGGTAACAAATTGGATCGGTGGGGTGGACCGGGGGTCTAGGTGGTAACATGCCTTACCTAGAAAGCAAAAAGTCCGGGTCGGAGTGTGCGGTGGTTTGTGTCCCGTTTGGGCCCCAAACTATTTCCCCATCCATTACACCCTGAGTGGTGGTCTGGGCGCTAGTCTTTCGGATGAGACTATAAACCGAGGTCTCGTGTGTTACACATCACTATTCAGCGCACGTAAAAGAACCCACGGCAACAAGGGGGTTGACCCTGGCAAAATTCTGTCGAACAAAGCCACCCTGATTGGGAAATAATTGATACAGTTGCATACAGGAAAAAAAGAAAAAAAAATGGGTAGGCGCTGCACTTGTGGCGACGCGCTCTCTCCTGGGAGAGCAGCTAGAATATCACGCAGAGAAATCTGCTGTCATAAAGTGGTACAAAATACAAAATGCACTTCTGCAGTATGGAAAACAAAATTAATGAACAAATAAGGATGAAAGTGCAAATTATGTATTATTTTCAGTGATGAAATGTTACGGTTTAACCAGTTACCCGTTGTGGAGTGATCAGTGGGCTTGGTTTCTGGCTGTAACTTTGCAGGTTCGAATGCCAGTCGAGACATAGGGATTTATTAGACACCAGCAGGCTCATACCTCAGTTTTTGCCTTCCATAACTCTGCCCCTGTGTGAATTGGTGCCAGAATCTTTATAACCAGGAGACGTCATCAGAGGGGCGTTGTGGTGGTCACCCCCCAAGGAGGTGCCTCATTCAGTTCAGTATGGCCCACAAATAAGCTTTTCTTGTTGCCAGGAGGCGTTAAGTAGATGATACCCCGCGCATATCAGCTCAGAACAGACACTTCTGAGCATCACTGAAGCAGTGGCAGTGCAGGACCCTCTGACTGGTGGCATCAGGCAAGCCTAGCTAGGTTAGGTTCCTGTAGACTTCTGGCCCTCAAGAACTGACATGACATTTCTGGGCATGGCGGAGTAGGAGAAAACGGAACACACTACGTGAGAGCACCAATAAAAGGAATGCCACACACTAATCTATATTTGTGATGTTTTTACAATATCAGAAGTTTGAATCACTCTCATTTTAATTGGTGGTTCATAAACGTGTTCATTATGAATCAAATGATTGGCTTTTCTAAAACATTTCCCCCAGCGTAACTCCCTGAAGAATCATTGAGGGTACTGCAGTGAAGTTTTAAGGCAGTGTGTCTGGGGCAGGTTGAATCTGGCAAAACGCATCCCTCTCAAGAATTCTAAAAAATAAATGAAGGCCTTTTCTTAAAATCCCATACTCAGCAAAACATCACTTTTATGGGTGAGAGGAGGAGATGCTATAGAGGTGGTGCGTGGGGGGGAGGAGGGGGGCAAGTTAGCAAAACAACTTCAATCTTCAAATCTCAGGTAAAAAAAAGAAGTCATCTTGCTTGTGTCAATATTTTCCGGGCAGAGTTGAGAGGAGGGAGGAGGGGGGAAATTCTGTCAGAATTGACAAATGAAAACCTGGCAAGAAAACAGACGGCTGTGGAGGGGAAATCAAGGGGAACTAATTCTTGTCAACTAAGGGAAGTTCTAGAATCTTAAGTCTTGCCTAACGAGTTTTGTGGATGTGTGTTGGACAAAACGATATTTCTCTTTTTTTGCTCTCCGTTTCTTCTCTGCCTGATTGTCTGTCATAATTTTCTACCTTTTTATGTGCGCTGATCTGTGCTTTGTGCGCGCGTGCGGATGTGTGTGTATGAATGTGCGCAATTGCGTGTATGTGTGTGTATGCATGATCAAATCAAATCAAATCTACTATAATGTAATCTAATCTAACCTAACCGAACCTAACCTAACCTAACCTCGCCTAGCCTAGCCTAGCCTAGCCTAGTTCACCCACCAACCCATCCATCCATCCATCCATCCATCCATCCATCCATCCATCCATCCATCCATCCATCCATCCATCCATCCATCTATCTATCTATCTATCTATCTATCTATCTATCTATCTATCTATCTATCTATCTATCTATCTATCCGTTTATGCATGTGTGCGTGTGAATGCGTGAGCTTACATGTTGTCACTCACTTCTGTTACATCTGTCATGACATCTTAAAGGAAAAGCAGAAACCCTCACAACAACATAGCTACCAAGTTGGTGAATCGATGTTCTGGGGGGTAGCATTACTTGAAAGCAAAATCACCTCCGCTCAAAGAATCCTTAAAGGAAAGAATCCCCACTTGTGTGTCAGCAACATCCATAGTGCAGTGGTGAGCAATTGCAAAGCAAGGTTTGGATAGAGGTATACTGCTAGAACATTGAAGCAGAGAGGTGTAGGCTTTTAAATTGGGGGAAGCAATGTGTGTGTTTGTGTGCGTGCGTGCGTGCGTGCGTGTGTGTGTGTGTGTGTGTGCGTGCGTGTGTGTATGTGTGTGTATGTGTGTGTATATGTGTGTGTAGATGTGGGTGTGTTTTTATTTATTTGTGTATGTGTGTGTGTG
>CM060326.1:24288069-24298069 GCA_030674155.1 Stramonita haemastoma | reverse complement strand
AGACTTTAAATCTCAGGCCAAACAAGTTGTGTGTGTGTGTGTGTGTGTGTGTGTGTGTGTGTGTGTGTGTGTGTGTGTGTGTGTGTGTGTGTGTGTGTGTGTTGTTTGATTTGATTTGTTCTTTTATATCGAGGATAATGGAATAAGCACTCGTACTTTTTTCATCCAGTCCCCGTATGTATGCAGTTTTGTAAATGTCATCTGTTCACACCGGCACACGATGCCTATTCTTACGAAAAGCGGAACAGGATTTAACGTGTGCGCAAGGTGTTCGTTCTGCGTGCTATAGCACACGGGGCCTCGGTTTAAAGTCTCATCCAAAGGACTTTTGGGAAGAGTGGAGTCAGCACTGATGTTAACTCCAGGAGAAAAATCTCCTCGACCGGACTCGAACCCGGGTCTTCAAATTGCCAGTGCAATCTTCTGACCACTAGGCTATCTGTCCCCCATGTGTGTGCATGTGTGTGTGTGTGTGCTTGTGTGTGTGTGTGTGTTTGTGTAAGCGCGCACGTGTGTGTATAAGTCTGCGCGCATGTGCGTGTGAATGTATGTGTGTGCGAACGTGTATGTGTGTATGTGTGTGTATTTGTGTGTGTGTGTGCGTGCGCATGTGCGCGTGTATGTATGTGTGTGCGAACCTGCATGTAAGCATATGCGTGCGTATGTATGTGTGTGCGAACTTGCGTGTTAGGGTATTCGTGAGTACGCGTTTTGTGTGCGTGCGCGCGCTCGGGCAAGCGTAATTATAATTATGTATATGTACATATTTACATGGATACATCTTTGCACTACATATCCTTACAACCGCACTGTATATATCATTGTATTTGTGTGCATGCACAATTACAATCACTCACACCCACACACTCACATTCTCACGTATGAACAAGCGTGCTTATGCATGCATATATGCATGACTGTGTAGAGGACACGTTGTTACCATCCTCCTCACACTCTCACCCATCTCCATCACTATTACTCCGTCCCGTCTTGTCTTAGGAACACAAATCATGCAAAACCAAGCCAAAAAAAAGAAAAGAAAAAGAAGCAGCCAAATCGCAGCCAGCAAACCCATTTTTCTTCTCTCTCATGCAGTAAAGGCTTCCGTTAAGAAGAGCCCCTGTGTGTGTGTCAACAGCTATCCTGCCGAGGGAACTCTCACAACAACACGACAGGGATAATGACACACTGCCACCCTGCTCAAGTTCAGTACTGCCTGCAGTTGAATTGCCAGAAAGAAACCATACTCTGTGTTTGGTCATCTTGCATTGAAGTTTGTCTTTTTTTCTGCTTCTCTCTTTTGAGTCTACGTCTGCCTGCGTGTATGCGTGCGTGCGTGCGTGCGTGCGTGTGTGTGTATGTGTGTGTTGGGGGGAGGGGGTAACGTGTGTGTGTGTGTGTGTGTGTGTGTGTGTGTGTGTGTGTGTGTGTGTGTGTGATTGAACCCTAGTTTCCATTATCAGTATGCTCTTGCCCATCACATTACCCTACTGTTTCTCTCATTTTGTCTTATTGTCTGTGTTTGTATATCTGTTTGTGTGCCTATATATTTATATATATTTATTTATATATATTATACTCATATACATACATACATACATACATACATATTATATATATTATTATATATATATTTCTCTCCTTCACTTTCTGTCTTGAAAACAATATGAGCTATCACAATATTAGAACTTGAAAAATTTCAGTTGTGCATATCGATGTCTTTCTTGCCCTCAGTGAAAGCCAAACATTCTTGAACACACCTCTGACAAGAAAAGCTTTCCCGCGTGTGTGCCAGCAGCACCTTTCTCATTAGCAAACCACAAGACTCCTCCTTTGAATGGCAATACGATACCGAAGTCACAAAATGCCTGTTTGTCTTAGTTTCTCTGCTAGAGCTCCGCGGTTCACCAATGGTGAGATTTCTGCGAAGGCAACCGGGATTTTTTGCCCACTATTAATGACCTGGTACATAGAAAAAAATCCCCACTATTAGTTTATTAGATGCTGCTGCTAAGGTTTGAGGTCACGACTTCATAGAGTTGCAGGGTTGAATTTAGCCCTAGCCATTCGCATCTAGCATCCATCACCCACCTTCGTCTCTATCACAGATTTCAAAAGCAAGATCGGAAAGTTTTTTGAGAAAAGTACGGGAATCGAATCCATTGTAAATATAACTTTCACATTTTCAAATCAACAAATTTCTGGAACTTCAAAGACAGAGCACATAGGGTACATTCACGTGATTATCCTGTTTTTTTTTATGAAGAGCACTTTTATGTTTTCTTCGACACTATAAATCAGTCTACAATTTGTTATTATGTCTACGACCTCCACAGAGAGACAGAAAATTCATATCCGCCATGGCCACCATTCTTGACAGACTTGTCTTTTTCGTGACTTGCCTCTTCTTCTCATCCTCCGTAATTATCTTGTCCCTATTCTATCCCCGAGGACAAAGTAGGGAGAAGATAATTACGCTGCTTTAGAAAATGTGAAAGTCATTCGGATGAGACTATAAACTGAGGCTCCATGTGCGAACGCACGCATAACATCCTGCGCGCACGTTAAACACCCGCTCTGCCTTTCGGAAGAGCAGGACACTATGTGCTGGTAGGAGCAGATAACAACATAATAAAAAGACAGCATGCACACAGGTGTCGTGTTTAGACACCATCCCTGAGGAAAAATCGGGGAGTTGGAGTCTGCAGAGCGAACAACTTTCGGGGCAACGTTCTGACGGTTCCTGCGACAGCACTGGAACCATTCGTATCGGCGATTGCCTTTCCAATGGATCATTCCAGTGGCGTGGAGAGGGGGGGGGGGGGGGTCTGCTGCAAGGGTTACAGCTTGCCCTCCATAATTACTTACCCAAGCTTTGCGCTCTACAGACCTAGAGCGCAACTCTAATTAGTCTTCCGAGACTGACGGATGCCTACCCTCTCCAAGGAAAAAACAGAAGATTACGTCCTGATATACTTACCGCCATCTTGCCTCTCATGACAGCCGCCTCTATGCCCATTTCCCCCACCATTTTCTTCATCATTCTCAGCCAACCCCACCATCAGCTAGAGGCACACTGCCTTTTGTGGAGTTAATCTGCTGCTGTTATCCCCCACTCCTCCCTATGATGCCGCCATACACTCACCCAGACCTAGACGTTTCCACAAATGACTTCATTTCACGGTATCGTGATCAGGTGGGCACACCAAGCCTTCTGAAGTAACGAAGTTTGTGCTTCTTTGGTGCTAGCGTTAATAAGGAATTATCTCCAAAAAGAGTAGGACTGGTTACTTTTATCCTGACTAAACACACTACTCTGCGCTGCTATCAACTACTGTTGGATGTCAGCATTGCAGGACTGTGAACATGTTTGGTTGTTTCTCTGATAAGTCTAGGTTTTGAGGGTGTGCCTAGTGACAGCTAGCTTACACACAAACATGTAAATAATATTTTGATTGAGATTCAGAGCTAAACAAAAACTGATGTTTTTATTTCGTGTTGCCAGGCCTGCTGTATCTAAAGTCTTTCAGTGGATTGGCTCTAAAGCCAAAAATGCTTTATCTCCCCTCATACACACACGTATACACATGCATACGCGCGCGCGCGTACACACACACAAACACACACACAACACACACACACACACACACACACACACACACACACACACACACACACGCGCGCGCGCGCCACACACACACACACACACACCAGACAAACACTGTTGAAGCTATTTTCCTGTTTCATCTGTTAAGTTTGAGTATAGAGTTAATTCTGTCAAACCTCTCAAAATGTTTCTGTCGTTTTATCTTAAGTGCTTCTTCTCTTTTCCGATCTGATCTCTTTTCTAACGTGTCTATTCTTCCACATTCGACTTCCTCCATACGAATATCCCTCTCTCTGTCTCTTTGTCTCCCTCTCTGTATCTCTCAATCTATCTCTCTCTGTCTCTGTCTCTCTCCTTCTATCTCTCTCTGTCTCTCTCTCTCCTCTCTGTCTCTCTTTCTCTCTCTAACTCATTCTATCTCTTTCTCTCTCAAAGGACAGGTTTTAAACTGTAGCAAAATAGATCTACCAGCCTTGATTTTATCCAGACGCCATTCCTTGTCTTGAGAGTTACTCTTTCTCATTCAGTCCCCGCCACCAGTTGGTAGTCTGTTGACTTACTATGTCTGTACCAATGCAAAACTTTCCTATGATGTTTGGGTGAAGCCGTCCAGAAATGATGCCATTACATGGACTTGTGAACAAGTGGCTATAGCAGTGTGAAATTAGTTGCAAACACGAGACTCTTTGCTCTTTATTAAGACTTTTTGAATGTCTGACACCTCTAGTCTGCGACATACTTCCTTTGCTACAAATTAGAACTGATATCGGCGGACTTTAATATCCTATTTTTAAAAAACCCAAAATACCTCATACATAGTATGTGCATATGATATACACAAAGAAAAAAGAGAATGCAGCATTAATGAACAATGGAAAAAGATGGGAAGCAGATGTTGCAGTTAAGAAATCGGGTCTTCCCCTTTTCCGAACTCTCTCCAAGTAAAACAATAACCCAACTTTGTGAATCTGCTTTGTCTTTTCCACTTCCATGTCCTGCTTCTTTTAGACATCAGACGCTGATGTCACTTTATTGACAGGCATGTAGATGCTGCGAATTCATACACTCATAATATTTTAAAAGAAGAGATATCAATTTTTTTTAAAGAGAAACATAAGATCCTCTTGCTGGCAATGACTGGAAAGGGCACGCTTAAATACCCGTTTAAGCAAGCATCCCCCCTCCACTCCCATCTTCTACCTCCTCTACTTCTACTCCTCTATTTTACGTGTCCCAGCTACTGTTAAAGTGGTTATTGTTACTTCTATAGTGCTTATTTCCCTGCTCTAGTCTTCCGTTAATTCTATTTCACTGTCTTTATTTCTTCACAGCCTTTTCTCTCTGTAATGCCTTTTCTATCCTGTATTGCTTTGTTTACTTATGCGGTGTTCCTTCTACTTTGTGGTGGCCTTTTTACTTCTGTCGACTTTGCTCAGATTATTTTGCTTGCTCTGTAGGGCTGTTAAAGCTTGTGTTAATCTGGAGATCAGAGTGGAATTTGCTCCTGTCTGTCGTGGGAACCTCCAAGTGAGGACACTCTGTGGGAAACATGATAGTTTTAAAGTCCCAGAAAGTGTTTGATGGATCACAGGTGTTTGGCTCTTTCATTCTATCTATCATCGTGATAGAAAGAAATGTCCTGACTGTGCACACATTTGACATCACTGCAAGCTTCCTATGTATCTATGTATGTATCTATGTATGAGTCTATCTATGTATCTATGTATCTATGTATCTGTCTCTCTATCTATCTATCTATCTCTCTATCTCTCTATCTTCTATCTATCTATCTATCTATCTATCTATCTATCTATCTATCTATCTATCTATCTATGTGTCTGTCTGTCTGTCTGTCTGTCTGTCCGTTCGTCCGTCTGTCCGTCCGTCCGTCCGTCCATCCATCCATCCATCCCTTAGTGTGGTGATCGTGGGGCACCCAACAAGCTCCCTCCATTCTGTTCTGCCTTTTAGTCTAGTCAATATTTGCAAAAAAAGTGCCGAGAAAAGAATTAATTGTAATAGTAATGCTTTTGCGATGATTGGATAGAAAAGTAGCTAGCTATTAACATATTCAAAAAGTAGGGCGATCTAAGTGTCGGAAGGTCACTTTTTTTAAAGATTTTATGACGTCATAAAATTTGGATTTTACCATATTTTTAAAAACAGTTTGTAATATAGTCTTGTGGCATATCGTTGGAAAGCTTTCGACATACTGATTACGAATTTGACAATAGAATCACTATTAAACGCAAGATAAAGCAAAAAGCAATGAAAGTATACTGCACATAATGCTAAATTAAGCATTTGCAGCCCATAAGCATGCAAAATCATGTATGCTTTCCTGCATTTTACCAGGATTAAACCGACCACTGTATAGTCCCCACGGCTAAGTAAAGTGATAGTCTCTCCTTGAAGGTCAGAACTTTACATGAGTATAAAATAAAACAATGCAGGTACAGGAAAACAGCATCAGAGTTAGTTCAAATAATCACTGTGGCAAGTCACTTCAGTCGGCATAATCAGAACTAGTTCCCAACAAGAATCAGTACACATCTGATAGTTATTGAAAGCTCAGTTTACCTAGGTACTCTTGCTGGGATGAAATGAAGCAGCAGGAATCAATCAAAATCAGGCACACCCGGTGAGTCAAATTCATTCACTTCCTGAAGCTTTAAAGAAAAAACACATACATGAGAAAGAAAGAAAAAGAGAGAAAGAGAAGGGATGATGTGATACTCACATATACACTGATACACATAAAGAATAAAATAAAATAAATAATAATATAATAAAATAAAACATTCTCTCCTCTCTACATGCCCTCCACCTTTCTCTTCACTTGACTGCCCCTCCAATCTCTTCACTTGACTGCCCTCCTCCAACCTCTTCACTTGACTGCCCTCCTCCAATCTCTTCACTTGAATGCCCTCCTCCAATCTCTTCACTTGATTGACTGCCCTCCTCCATCTCTTCACTTGACTGCCCTCCTCCAATCTCTTCACTTGATTGACTGCCCTCCTCCAATCTCTTCACTTGACTGCCCTCCTCCAATCTCTTCACTTGACTGCCCTCCTCCAATCTCTTCACTTGATGCTCTCCTCCAATCTCTTCACTTGACTGCCCTCCTCCAATCTCTTCACTTGACTGCCTCCTCCAATCTCTTCTTTTGACTGCCTCCTCCAATCTCTTCTTTTGACTGCCCTCCTCCAATCTCTTCACTTGATTGACTGCCCTCCTCCAATCTCTTCACTTGACTGCCCTCCTCCAATCTCTTCACTTGACTGCCCTCCTCCAATCTCTTCACTTGACTGCCCTCCTCCAATCTCTTCACTTGACTGCCCTCCTCCAATCTCTTCTTTTGACTGCCCTCCTCCAATCTCTTCTTTTGACTGCCCTCCTCCAATCTCTTCACTTGATTGACTGCCCTCCTCCAATCTCTTCACTTGACTGCCCTCCTCCAATCTCTTCACTTGACTGCCCTCCTCCAATCTCTTCACTTGACTGCCCTCCTCCAATCTCTTCACTTGACTGCCTCCTCCAATCTCTTCGCTTGACTGCCCTCCTCCAATCTCTTCGCTTGACTGCCCTCCTCCAATCTCTTCTTTTGACTGCCCTCCTCCAATCTCTTCTTTTGACTGCCCTCCTCCAATCTCTTCACTACACTGCCCTCTCACTTTATTCTCCTCCTCCTTTCTCCTCTCTCTACATTCCCCTTCCCTCTCTACATTCTCCTGAAGGGTATCATATGATACCCATCTTCAGTTTGCTCACTTCTCTGACTGAGGAGCATCATTCACCTTTTGCAGGTCACCAGTAAAGAAGGCCTGGAGTTGATTTTTTCAGGATAACTCCCCAGCGGGGCCCAGCTTAAGACAGGCTGCCCAGGAAGATGGTCTTTCTGGAGCAGGCCCTCATCATACCTGCCCCCATCATACTCCCCCATAACTTTCCTCCACCCTCCATGTACTTATATATATATCTTTTTTTTTCTTTTTCTTTTTCTTTTTAATTAAAGGGCATAGTTTTGTCAACTACAAGGTACATAGTAAAACTCCCACTGAAATTCGAACTCATGACACACGGGGACATACAGACCACAAAGTCTGTTCGTCTTATCCAACAGGCCACTGTGCCTGTCTATGAGGTAAGTGAACTTGGGAAATATATATCTGATTTCAGGCTGAGAAGCATGTAGGATATAGAAAATTCCTATTGTGCTGCATTGTGTTCTATTTTACCATAATGATCCTAAAATGTTGTTTTTCTAATGTTTATTCTTTATTTAATTTCATTTTATTTTTTATTGTGTTTCCGGCAATATCCATACTTTCGGAGATTTCTATAAATAAACTGGAAAACCCAAACCTATGAACTCTGCATTAAATATTTTTTATGTGAGCAGTCGTCAGTGGAGGGGGAGTGGAGGAAGCTGTTGCCAAATCTTCAGTGGTGCCCCCACGGGTCCACGGGACTACGGGACAGGTGAAGGTGAGGTGAAGGTGAAGTCAGTTGTTCAGTTGATGGGGCAAAATGTAAATATTGTCTTATTTCCTTCATTCCTGTGTCTGACGTATGTATATATTTTGATCATTGGCATTGTAGATCAGTGTGTGTGTGTGTGTGTGTGTGTGTGTGTGTGTGTGTGTGTGTGTGTGTGTGTGTGTGTGTGTGTGTGTGTGTGTGTGTATGTGTGTGTGTGTGTGTGTGTGTTTTGATTTTTTTTATTCTGTTATATCGAGGATGATGGAATAAGCACTCATGTGCTTTTTTAGTCCAATCCCCGTGTGTGCGCAGTTTTGTAAATCTTGTGTTTTGATTTTTTAAAACATTCTTTTATATCGAGGATAATGGAATAAGCACTCGTGTGCTTTTTTACGTCCAGTCCCCCGTGCGCATGCAGTGTTGTAAATCTTGTCATCTGTTCCCACCGGCACACAATGGCCTACTCATACGAAAAGTGGAACATGATTTAACGTGTGCATAAGATGTTCTGTGTGCGTTCGCACACGGGGCCTCGGTTTATAGTCTTATCCAAGGACTTTTGGGGAGAGTGGAGTCAACACTGATGTTAACTCCAGAGGAAAATTCCCCTCCAACAGGAATCGAACCTGGGTCGTCAAATTGCCAGCACAATGTTCTGACCTCTAGGTTATCCCGTACCCGCGTGTGTGTGTGTGTGTGTGTGTGTGTGTGTGTGTGTGTGTGTGTGTGTGTGTGTGTGTGTGTGTGTGTGTGTGTGTGTGTGTGTGTGTGTGTGTGTGTGTGTGTGAGGGAGAGAGGGGGGGGGGAGAGGGAGAGAGAGAGAGTCAGTCAAGTCAAATTCTTTTATTTCAAGGATAATGAATAATAATAATAATAATAATAATAATAATAATAATAATAATAATAATAATAATAATGATGATAATAATAATAATAATAATAATAAATAATAATAATAATAATATGATGATGATGATGATGATGATGATGATGATGATGATGATAATAATACATGGAATTTAGATAGGGCTTTATCTTGCAAAAACAAATCAAAGCACTTGCACTCGACCCACACAGCACACAAGCAACCAATGACAATAAATAGTTTGAGCAAATTCGAATGTACACAACACACACACACCGCGCGCGCACACACACACACACACACACACACACATACACACACACACACACACACACACACACACACACACACACACACGTGCGCACGCGCGCGCGCGTGCGCGCACACACACACACTTATCGAGGTTATACACTTTGGCAGGGTGACGGGAATTTCAGATGTTGAAGACAGTTGAATACACACTCATGTGTTTTTGTTACATCCAGTCCCCACCCTCATCAGGGATAAGATCAAGATAAAAAAAAAAGCCATCTAATTAAACAACAACAATAATAAACCAAAGTAACAAAAACACAAGAGAGAGAGAGAGAGAGAGAGAGAGAGAGAGGAGAGAGAGAGAGAGAGAGAGAGAGAGAGAGAGAGAGAGAGAGAGAGAGAGAGAGAGAATGACAATGACAATGGTTTATTTGCGATAAGCTTTTACACCCATTCACAAGGGGACAGAGGGATGGGGACTGGGCACAACATAAATTGGAAACAAAAATACACTGTCAATGACAGCCCAGATGAACAACATGGCATGGAAATCCACAACATGGGTTTCAATAATTGAATAGTATCAGTAATAAGAGAGAGAGAAAGAGAAAAAAGAGAGAGAGAGAGAGAGAGAGAGAGAGAGAGAAAAGAGAGAGAGAGAGAGAGAGAGAGAGAGAGAGAGAGAGAGAGGACAGAGAGAGAGAGGAAGAGAGAGAGAGAGAGAGGAGAGAGAGGGGAGAGAGGAGAGAGAGAGAGAGAGAGAGAGAGAGAGAGAATGAATGAATGACTCA
>CM060326.1:24275569-24283069 GCA_030674155.1 Stramonita haemastoma | reverse complement strand
TAAACTAATCCGATTGAATCCTAATACGCTGACCACCACCAAATACAAAGAACTAGACATTCTTCCACTCAAAGACAGACTGCAGTTCAACAAGTATCTATGTATGTTCAATATATTAAACGGAAAAGCCCCAAAGAAAATTGTGGAAAAATTTGCTGTCAATAAAAATAGGCCTACCCATAGACTGTTACTGCCCAGGCCCCATAATAATCTCTATAAATCAAGCCTTGCTTATTCAGGAAGAATATTGTGGAATAGCCTACCCCCTTTTCTAATATCTTTTGAAGAAACATTTGATGGACAAACTATAAGTCCGCATTTATGTTTGATACTACCTCACATTTGGCTGCTTGTTGTTATTCATGCCCATGTTATATATAGTATTTGTATCATTTGTATGTATGATGTGAGCTTATGTTGTACTGTCTTGGGTTTGTTTTTTGTTTTGTTTTTTATCTTGAGAGATTTGTTGGAAAGTAATCATGATTTATTTTAGTTTTTCAACAAAGGTTGATATTTGTCTTTGAATGTTTTAGAAGTCAATTTACATGATTTTTTTTGTGAGGGCAGGATGAAAAAAAGTTTGTGTAAACTTAATCTTTTACCCTCAATAAAGATCATTTTGACTTGACTTGACTTGACTTGACATTACTGTATAATGTAGGAGCTGGCCCAACACACGTGGACAGTTGTTTCGATGCTGTCTGGTCAAATACGCCCATCAGCGCAGTACATACCATGCATCTCGTAAAAAACAATTAAGCAGTTAAAGTGTGTGTTAAATTTCAAAAGATAAGTCATTAATGCTAAACGAAATAAGAATAAGTAGCATTACAGCTTTGGCACCAAGGTCCTTTCTCTTGCAGCCACGGGTCTTTCTTGGTCAAAACTGGGTGGAGCACTGCCAAATAAGGGAGGATGCCGCGGCGCCAGAAGCAGGCATCGATCAGTCTCAGAGTGTGAAATATCGTTTATTAGTGTGTTTGTTTATTGATTTTCGGCATCTTCCGACACCTACTTTTTCCTACTTTTTAGATATGTTGTTTATGGTATTTTTATCTACCCATTGCACCAAGTTTGAAAACTATTGCAATTAGTTCTTTGCGAAATGCAAGGATTGACTACACTATTTCTCAGGGTTTTGTCGAGTTCTAGGCCTGTCCATTCGCTGATGTTGTCCTTCCATCTCTTCCTCGGTCCGCCTTTTTTTCTTCCTTCATGGACAGTGCCTTGCAGTATTGTTTTTGGAAGGCCTTTTGACCTTGTTGATTGTTCATCAATGTGTTGCAAACACAGTTATATTCACTCCTCAGGACAACATCCATGGGTTGTAGAAGCTGTAGGATTATGCCATTAATCATTGCTTGCACTGACTGGCGAAGCTAGATGGTAAAGTAGTAAAATAACCCTTATCTGTACATGAACGGTATTCTTTAGGTCACACAGATGAGCGTAGTACGGAAAACTCAGAAAAGAGAAACATCTTGAAGGTTAGACCGGTGTTGCATATTAAAAATATAGAACACCTCTCTCTCTCTCTCTCTCTCTCTCTCTCTCTCTCTCCTCTCTCTCTCTCTCTCTCTCTCTCTCTCTCTCTCTCTCTCTCTCTCTCCTCTCTCTCTCTCTCTCTCTCTCATGTATTATGGCCTATGGCCAATGTACATACTAAATAAGTTCAGGTTCAGAGTTCTCTCTCTCTCTCTCTCTCTCTCTCTCTCTCTCTCTCTCTCTCTCTCTTCTCTCTCTCTCTCTCTCTCTTCTCTCAAGAAAAAAAAAACTTGGTCTTTTTGTAAAACAAAGTTACAAAATGAAGACCATTTTTTGTTTGAACGGTCAATGTACTCTGATTCAAGGGATACATTTTCAGCTGCATGTATTAAAGTACCAACATCACAGCTACTCAAAGCATCAAATAGAGACAACAGTCATCATCATTCTACTTAAATACATGTTCCATTTCATTAACAGAAGGAAGAAATTGCTGCGTCATAACGAGACTTAATTGACGCGTGTATTAGATAAGATATGCATTTATAATAATGACTCTAATTTCTCTATCTATACCAGTATGTTAACTTTCCTCCTTCCCCCAAACTCCGTGCATTGTACCCCAAAGCCAATATATATGTTATATCTGTTTAGAGTTCAGAGTTCTCTCCCATTATGTTTTATGCATCTTTACTCGTATTGTGTGTCTTTTTGTCATTTATATGTGTTCTTACCCCTCTATGTCTGTTCCTCTGTGTATCATCTTTCTATATCCTCCTCTTTAACAATTTGTTCTCCCTGCTTGTATGTTAAGTACTGAAAACAACAACAACACACACATACACACACACTGACATAGTTACACACACACACACACACACACACACTAACACACACAAATACAAATATACACACAGTCACACACATACACACTCAAACACACACACACACACACACACACACACACACACACACACACACACACACACACACACACACACACACACACACACCCTACATGCAAGGACACAAGGGCAAACGCTCAGAGCCAATAGGAAAAACATAAAAAAAGAAAAAGAGAAAGGAAGAAAAGAGGAAACAATGCAATGAAGAA
The DNA here is from genome assembly GCA_030674155.1 of Stramonita haemastoma. NCBI lineage: Eukaryota > Metazoa > Mollusca > Gastropoda > Neogastropoda > Muricidae > Stramonita > Stramonita haemastoma. The sequence goes on along the minus strand of CM060326.1, from coordinate 24,280,467 downwards.
AAACACCAGCATTTTTAATGGCTTTTCTTAGACTGTTTTATTTCATCTTGTCTTCTAGATTGCTACACAGAAACCATGCTCCTTGCAGTCAGAATGGAAAACAGGGAATAAAAAAATATGAAACTCTTTCAAGGGATGCAGTGAATAGATATCACATCAAAGATCCAGCACCAATCCAAAGCATGTCAGGACGAGGGTTTTTTTTGCTCATGTCTCCAAAATAACTTTCTTTGAAAAAAAAATCTTTTATTTGAAATGAAACAAATCTTGTTCTTTTTATTCCAACGACATCAAAAAGGGAATGGAGACAGTTGACAGGGGCATGCGTCATTGTCTACCACCAAAAGGGATGCCACTGACAAGGGAACAAGAATATAAAAAAAATAAATGCGGTTAACAACTTCAAGCTGATTAAATAGTCTGGGAAGGATATCATCTTCACTTCAACGCATACACTCTTACATATTTTCATAACGCGTTCACGCAAAAGCCAATGCTCAACAATCCACTACTGTTTGTTTTTAGCGAAGGATAAAATCATTCCAATCTTTGAAAATTAATTACAAAAGGAAATAGGGTGTTTTGTTTGTAGTGATGGCATCCTTCACGGGAGGCTGGTCGGGTAAAATAAAAGGATAAAGAGAAGATGTGAGGACTGACAGGACTTGATAAGGGGGGACCTGTCAGCCAGCTTAACTGAAAAGTCCATCTGTAAAATCAAGCGGGAGACAGAGATACAAATCTGTGAGACTAAAGACTGTCCCTTATCGCTTTGCTTGTCTCTCTCTGTCTTTCAGCCCTTGTTTATCCCTTTGCCTTCGTTTTTCTTCTATCAGAGCACAAACAAGCTGCTTCTGTCAGGCTCTGCTTGCAATTTGGGCTCTTTCTGCTGTGATAACAGCGATTTGCGTGTTTAGAAAAAAAAAGTTCTGCTACTTCACGAATTATTGCCTCTTGTGTGTGTGTGTGTGTGTGTGTGTGTGTGTGTGTGTGTGTGTGTGTGTGTGTGTGTGTGTGTGTGTGTGTTTGTGTGTGTGTGTGCGTGTTTCTGTGTTTCTGTGTGTGTTTCTGTGTGTGTTTCTGTGTGTGTGTGTTTCTCTGTGTGTATGTGTGTGTACGTGTCAACGTGCACGTACACACACACACACACACACACACACACACACACACACACACACACACACACACACACACACACACACATACTCTCTCTCTCACACACACACACACACACACACACACACACACACACACACACACACACACACACACACGCACAGGCAGGTTCTCATACAAACACACATTGCATTATCCTCTATAGGAAAGAATAAAATAAATGATAAATGAAAAAAAAACACACACGCGCGTACGCGCGCGCACACGCACACAAACACACACAAACACACACAAACACACACACACACACACACACACACACACAGAAATGTAGATCATCACTGGAAAGGGAATCCATTTTGCAGAGTCATGTTAAAAGGAGGAATGTGGTGAACATCCTTTTCCAGGTGCTGTACCAATGAGTCCCAGTGGACTAATAGACCATGATCTAGGAGAGGGAAACCTCCCCCCCCTGGGGGGGATTTTTGACTTTGTTTTTCTGAAAGCTTATGATGTTGGTAGAAACATTTGACATGTTACCCTCTGGGATACAGGTTATTTCAGGAGTGAGAGGTGTATCAACAGTGCATTTTCCCCTCTTTGCGCCCTATATTTAGGTTTTTGGGGTAGGGATGTTCACGCTGCGATTATTGCACAAAATCTGGCTTAACTTCTCATAATTTTATTGTGAATAGCATCTAGTATAATTTTCCCGATTATATAGGCACAGTTTTTTGCTGACCTATTTAAAACAAAACTACAGTGATGACTTTAATGCGCGGCTGTCCGAACCGCACGCGGCTGAAATCTGTCTTACCACTCAACCACAGCCGAGCGCTGTTCCGTTCTCTCACCATCAGTTGAGCGGCACTTTCTCATCTCACGCCTTGTGTGTCCGTGCCAGAAATGTATCCAACTATCAGTATGTTCCACAAAGTATGCACAAATAAGTCTAGATCAAGATATTATTGATCAGAGAATGTCTGTAACACACAGTAAGTACTGCAACAGCCATAAGTATCATTAACGAAGAGGATGTGTTAACCACAGCGCTTAGAGTCTATGATTTTTTTGAGTTTCTTTTTTTTTCCTCAAGAAATTACACATAATATGCAGATCAGTCGCGCGCGTGTGCACGCGTGTAACACACACACACACACACACACACACACACACACACACACACACACACACACACACACACAACCACAGCACATTCAAGTGACACACGATAACATACATCTAAAAATAGAACAAGGCGTGGTCATAATTCGTTGTTCTTTTCAGTTCCGCGTCCTCCACCACAAACGTTGGGGATAAGGCAAACTGTTGAGTAGTACTTTTAGTATCCATTTTAACCATCATGTTTCAGGTCATTTTATTTATTTTTATTTTTATTTTATTCTTTTATATCGAGGATAATGGAATAAGCACTCATGTGCTTTTTTCATCCAGTCCCCGTGTGTATGCATTTGTGTAAATATTTTCATCTGTTCCCACCGGCACACAATGGCCTACTCTTACGAAAAGCGGAACATGATTTAACGTGTGCGTAAGACGTTCTGGGTACGTTCGCACACGGGGGCCTCGGTTTACAGTCTCATCCAAAGACTTTTGAGGAGAGTGGAGTCACTGGCAAGTGTGCAGTCTCTCACTGAAAGTGTATTTCATCTTCCCCATGTGACATTTCCTGTAGAAAATGAACATTTCAACATGGCAGATGAACATCCAGTGACCTTCAAAAGTACATTTAAGTGCAAAAGAAAAACTTCCAGGGTTGGGAGAACTTGTATAATTCATTTCCAAAATAACAGAAAAGACTGTAACTCCACAAACTGAAGAAAGCACAAAAAAACTATTTAAAAGTCTCTTCACTTGAGACGTTCTTCAGATGTGGCATGTCATAGACTAGATGAGATTTGTAATTGTATTCCAGGAGACCTTGACTTTACACGCCATGGTTATCACAGAAGCTGTTATGCACAGTTTACAAGTGTGAAATTTGCCTGGAAAAGTAAGCGTGAGACAGGTAGTGAAGAGGTTGCAGGACCATCAAAACCTAAAGGACTGTCGCTACTTCAGGCCCATTGCTTCCAGAAGACAGTTGCATTTTTTGCAAGAAGAAATTTAAAAAGAAAGTTTCAAAAGGGGTTCCATGTTTTGGAAAACTTGGAAAATGTATCACCAAGACAGCAGAACTGTCTATACAGGATGCAGCCAAAACTAAACAAGATGACATTTTCACTCATTATCAAGATACAGATCTTGTAGTACGTGAAGCTCACTATCACGAAGGTTGTAGAAAAGACTATCTGAGATGTGAAGACAGGCATGCTGAAACATCAACAGACCAGAAAACTACTGAGCAGCTACAGGCATAGGAGAGGGCATTTGAGTATATATGCGAGTATGATGAAAATGCAATAATCAGAGGTTCACAGGTGGAGAGAATGACCATGCTAGGTGAGAAGTACTGTGAATACATGCAACAACATTCTCCTGACTTCTACAACCCAGGATACAAGACTTACAAACTGAAATAAAAAAATAATGAGACATTTTGGCTTCAGAATTCAATTCTGGGCTCCGAACCACCGCAGTGATCTTGTTTATTGTGATGAACTTGCCCAGGGTCAGGCAGTTGAGACAGCTTTTGTGTCAGCAGCTTCAGAAGAAAGACATCTTGAGGAATCTGCATATGTTCTTCACCGATACATTATGGATGCTTTCAGGGCAACACCTGATATGCCATGGCCTCCTTCTGCAGAATTTCTTCAGTCTGATGCTGTTAAACCTCCAGATATTTTCACAGACTTTCTAAAAACACTGCTATCTGGAAAGAGTAGTTCTATGGAGCAACCCAAAACCACCAGATTGGCATCCTTAATTGCCCAGGACATATGCTAATCTGTGACAGGAAGGAAGTGGAAAATGCCTAAACATGTTTTGCTTGGAATGTCTGTCAGACATGTAACTGGCAGCTCTGAAATCATGTCTGTTGAATAGGTTTGGTCATGTTGCTGGATACAAAAACCATTGTGCGACTTGAGACTGCTATGGCCAATTCTGTACTTCAGTGCGCAAGTCTTCTTCCTTCAACAGTGAGTTTGACAGAGAACAAGGTTATCCATTTTTGCTGGAATAACTTTGACCTGAACGAAGAAACTCCATCAGGAGCCAACACCACCCACTCCACTCATGGCATTGTCATTCAAGAGGTTACTGGGGACACAATGCCTGACACTTTTCTGTCTCAGACAGAACCTCCTCCTCATTATCAGGACCGCCAATGCTCAGTGCAGTATGAGCCACATGATGTTCCTCCATGCTTTGCAAAAGTAAAGGCAGAACCTAAGTTGTATGTTGTGGAAACTCATTTCTCAAACACAGAGGCAGTCTACAAAGCTCAACTTGCTGATTTTTGGTGTGTTTTTTTTCTCCAGATTCTAGGCCACAAATGGAAGTCAACTTGTCCCTGGATGGGGAGGGTGGGTATCACTCACAGGAGAAGGGACAGAAAAGAAGCAGTCTACTGTGGACTATATGGCACCCATCCACCACCCTGTCACTGAACATAATAATAATAATAATAATAATAATAATAATAATAATAATAATAATAATAATAATTATTATTATTATTATTATATAATACATGGAACTTGTATAGCGCTATATCTTGTAAAAACAAATCAAAGCGCTTGCATTCGACCTACACAACACACAAGCAATCAACAGCAATTTACAGTTTTAACAAATTCGAATGTACACTCACTCGCATG
>CM060326.1:24255569-24270569 GCA_030674155.1 Stramonita haemastoma | reverse complement strand
GTTTTTTTTCAAATGCAAAAAATACGCATTGCACAAGAGACTTTGATGCACCATCTCCTCAAAAAGACTAGTACCCAGACTTTCCCTCAAAGTCAGTGTATAATAAAGAGTTTGGAGTTTATACAAAAACGAAACCATGACTTCATCACATATTTAGATAGACGCATTAGTTTTACGCAAACATTTACTGTGTCTTTTAATTCCTTTCATTTTTCTAGGACTATTCAATCATTCATTTTTTCCCATATTTTATTTAGGATAACGTACAAGAAAGTAGATGCTACTGACTCAATCTAAAGAGTTTGTCATCAACTTTTAGCAGGGTTATTTCTGTTTAAAAAAAACATGTTTGTCTAACACTGAAAATTGTTCACCAGTTCTTGCAAATATAAATGCTTTCCTTTGAAACGTATTATGCATTGCCCTTGTAAAAGTAACACTTATATTGTAAACTGTTTTATAATCATTATCTTGTTTTCCATATTAATGTTTAGAAACAATACTTTGTGAAGTTCCAGAACAGCAGCAACTCCAAAATTGAATTCTTTGGGAAAAGATAATCGATCTGACACCAAAAAACAGAACACCAATCTTTAGCATGTTAAAACTTTTGACATTATTTTCCCAATCATCTTCTTTTTAAAAGAAAATATTGCTTATTGCTTTGATAACAAGCAATTATTTTTCCTTTTTAAAAACAAACTTTAGTAACAGGATTTTGACAGCTTAAAAACAACACGAAATCCCGCTACATCTCAGCCTTCATTTCAACTCTTCCAAAGCTAAGACTTTTCCCAATTACTCTGTAAACACAACATCAGCCTTTTTTTCTTTCCAGTAAAGGGGGAAATCTCTGTCATCGCCAGATCCCCAGAAACAAAGAAAACTCGTCCTCTGTGTTGATGGCGTCTCTCAGGAGAGGGAATGAGAAATGACACACAGAATAAGCCAGGAGACAGGACGTGATCAGGGCTAATCTCCCGGCCAGCTTAACTGAAAAATCTCACCCATTTAAATTAAGTGGGAGACAGAGACACAAAGCTGTGACATTAAACACTACCCCTCTCTCTATCTTTGCCTTTGTCTTTCAGCTTCTGTTGATCCCTTTGTTTCGTGTGTTTTTTATCTTCCCCAGAGCACAAACAAGCTGTTCCTACAAGGCTGGGCAAGCAATTTAGGCTTCTTTCTACTGTAATAACACGCGATTTCTATCTGCTTATCTAAATCAAACCTTTTTTGTGGGGATGAATTACGGGCCTGCACATGCGCACGAGCGTGTTTGTGTGTATGTGTATGTATGTATGTTGTATGTATGTATGTTGTTGTATGTTGTATGTTGTAGGTAGGTAGGTAGGTGGTAGGTAGGTAGGTAGGTAGGTAGGTAGGTAGGTAGGTAGGTAGGTAGTAGGTAGGTGGGTAGGTAGGTAGGAAGGTAAGTAGGTGCGTACGTACGTACGCATGCCTGTCTGTCTGTCTGTCTGTCTGTCTGTCTGTGCACACGCGTGTCTGTCTCTGCACACACGTGTGTGTATGTGGTGTGGTGTGGTATGGTGTCTGGTGTGTGTTGTAGGCATACCCACACAAATGCAACAACACACACACACACACAAACACACACACAAATACAAACACACACACACTTACACGCACACACACACTTACACGCACACACACATACTTACACACACACACACACCAAACACACACACACACACACAACACACACACACACACCACACACACACACACAACACACACACACACACACACACACACACACACACACACACACACACACACACACACACACACAAAGACACACACAAATACAAACACACACACACACTTACACGCAACACCACACTTACACGCACGCACACACACATACTTACATACACACCACACACACAAACAGACACACACACATGCACAAACACACACACACACACACACACATTTACACACACACATTTACACACACACATTTACACATACACACACACAACACACACACACATTACACAACACACACACAACACACACACAAAACACACACACACACACAAAAACACACCAACACACACACACACACACACACACACACACACACACACACACACACCACACACACACACACTACACACAACACCACACACACATAAACAAGACCAGAGACACAGAATCGTAAATTATCAAATGTCACAGACATACCTCCAACAATATGACAGACAACAACTTCTCAACTTCAGACAAAAAACCCTCGTTAATCTGATAAGCAGATTACACTGCTTCAGGGCAGTTTCTGTTGTCGGCTTTGCTGTGACGCTAACAGCAGTGTTGTGATGCTATTCAAACCCCGGCTAAAAACTCGGAAGGTCTCTTATGCCGGAGTGAAGTGCAGCCACACTGAGCACAGTTGGAAATCGGTTGCAATGCCGCGCTATGTACCCAGACTTTCACGGAGGGGAGATATTTCATACAGCTGTAGAGGCTGGACGAAGGAGAAGGACGTTTTCCTAAAAAAGGTTGGCAAAGAGCAGAAAAGCCTGACAGAAAATCTCCTCCCCCTTAATTTTTCAGCTTCGGTGATAAAGATTGGGGCTGTGGAGCTGATGACGGCCAAGAGCTCTATTAACCTACATTTGCAGAATTCTTAAGGCCTTACACTGTAAGAAGGTAAACTTTTGCATACAAGGGTAGTGTCATTAAAAAAAAATCAGGCTGGTAAGTGTCACCTATAATGTTGTTTTTGATGCTGTGTCTATGTCGTCGTATTGATCTCAAGTGGGCGACTTGGGATCTGTCATGATGACCTGGGCGACATGTAAACAGACTTGGTGATGTGACCCACATTCCGTAGGTCAGCAACCACACAGCAGACGCAGCCACTCACCATTCCACATGGCACCCAGTGTAATTGGGTTTCTGTGTCAGTTGGAACGGATGTTATGTTCATTCAAGATTTTTTGGAATGAAGTCATAATCTTAACCAGCAGAGACAAATTCTCGTTATCTTACAAATATTTCTCAGGTTTTTCGGTGAAGTTTTGAAAATAAAGCACTTGTTTTCCACTTTGCTACAGATATACAGAAAGTACTGTCTAAAGAGTTTACTTTAATCAAACACAGAATCTCTCTTCCACACACACACACACACACACACACACACACACAACACACACACACACACACACACACAACACACACACACACACACACACACACAGTGCTGGATGGTACCAACGATTCCCAATGGACTTAAAGGAGAAAAACACGAAGAAGAAAAATATACAATTTACGACAATAATTTTTGTCACGTAAAGTCTGCATCACTGCCATATTGATAGATGGTGCAAAATGTCGTTCATTTTGAATGTAATGATTCTAATAATTCGTTTTGTTTGGTACAGAAATGCGACAAAATTTGTTTATAAGAATTAAAATGCAATTATATACTAATGCCAAATTCAAAAAGAAAAGGCGAAAATGTCTCTGACTGCGTCAACTCAGACATTGTGGGTGGTTAAGACAGGAGTTTTGGGGATGATGTTAAAAGCAAATTCACTTCACTCTCCAAACCTCTGGAGAGACAAATCACCCTGGCCTGTCAATATTACAATTCTGGTTTTGAAAAAAAATAGTGCAGTAAAAAATGGCAAATTAGAATAGGTCAAGAAAACAGCCTGCTGTGTGATGTGTATTAGGGAATAAGATTTATGGGATTGCAGGAAAACTTCAAATCTACGGCAAAAGAAGCTTTGCTGGAGTATACTGGACAATCTCTCTCTCTCTCTCTCTCTCTCTCTCTCTCTCTCTCTCTCTCTCTCTCTCTCTCTCTCTCTCTCTCTCTCTCTCTCTCTCTCTCTCTCTCTCTCTCTCCCCCCACCTATCTTCCACTTCCAAACATACTAGCTAGACTTATCATTGGAATAGGAATATTTGGGTTTTATGTCGAATTGAAATTGTATTCTTACCGTTTAAATTACAGAGAGGTGTTTTTGTAGTTGTTTTGTGTTGTTTTTTTCGGGGGGGGGGGGGGGGGGGGGGGGGGGGATGGGGGGGGGTGTTGTGTGGTTTTTCCTTGTTTATGCTTTCTTTGTGCCCCCCCCCCACACACACAAACACAGATGTACTTTTTTTTTTATCGTAGTCTTCTTTTTTGACTTATTCATATTCCTAGACACGATTTTAAAAAAATGCTATACTTCTAAATTTTGTTTGATGTTGTTGGTTTTTCAGGGTTAGTTTTTTTTTCTTAAAAATGTTGAAAAAGAGAAAGATTTGGAGAAAAAAATATATCAGTGGGGGGGGGGGGGGGGGGGGGGTCTCTTCTCTGCTGTCTCTTTTTTGTTTTGTCGTTTGTTTTTCCTCTTGATTTTATCTATTTGATTTACCTTTTTATACTCAGTGCATCTGTCTTGACATAAATGTTCGGGTCAGCTGTGGACTGTGTTTGTGAATACATGTATATCTCTTTTATTTAAATAATTATCAATATATCCCATTGGAGATATGCGTTTTGTTGAATGTATCCCATCTTTTTTTAATCATAGGTTGAATTTTTGTTGTTGGTATGTGGGGATAAGGGGCTGCTTTTGCCTTTTTTAGTTTATATACACACAGATATATATATATAGATATATATATATATTATATATATATATATATTCCCTTGTTGGGCAAGGGCCGAATGAAAAAAGTACGTAAAACTTACTCTGTAACCCTTACAAATATAGATTATTGATTGGTTAATTGATTGATTGATTGATTGATTCATTCATTCTCTCTATCTCTCTCTCAGCTTTCTCTCTGTCTCTCTGTCTGTCTCTGTCATCTTCTCCATGTCCTGAAATCATAAACCACAGTCATCTCGACAGAATAAAAGAAAAATCACAGAGGGAAAATCAATATCTTTCTTTGTCTGAGTGAACAAAGTTTGACTTGAACCACGAAGCCTGAAAACAGAACCTCAACATATTATGTCTAAATGTCACCCCCCCCCCCTTCTTTGTAAATCGTAGAAAACTTACATTCCTCAGATGCTGAAGTTCAAAGCTACAAGGTGTAGATTCTAGATTTACATTGCTGAGACACTAACATTCAGAACTACAGGATGTAAAGTGTGGAAGACTTACATGCTTACTCTGGTAAAATGCTTCAGTTCAAAACTACAGGGTGTAAAGTGTGGAAGACTTACATGCTTACTCTGGTAAAATGCATTCAGTTCAAAACTAGCAGGGTGTAAAGTGTGAAGACTTACATGCTTACTTGGTAAAATGCTTCAGTTCAAAACTGCAGGGTGTAAAGTGTGGAAGACTTACATGCTTTACTCTGGTAAAATGCTTCAGTTCAAAACTGCAGGGTGTAAAGTGTGGAAGACTTACATGCTTACTCTGGTAAAATGCTTCAGTTCAAAACTACAGGGTGTAAAGTGTGGAAGACTTACATGCTTACTCTGGTAAAATGCTTAAGTTCAAAACTACAGGGTGTAAAGTGTGGAAGACTTATATGCTTGCATGAGTAAAATGCTTAAGTTCAAAACTACAGGGTGTAAAGTGTGGAAGACTTACATGCTTGCATGAGTAAAATGCTTAAGTTCAAAACTACAGGGTGTAAAGTGTTGGAAGACTTATATGCTTGCATGAGTAAAATGCTTAAGTTCAAAACTACAGGGTGTAAAGTGTGGAAGACTTATATGCTTGCTTGAGTAAAATGCTTAAGTTCAAAACATCAGGGTGTAAAGTGTGGAAGACTTATATGCTTGGTGATATTTGATCTTGCAATGTTTTTCTGCTTCTGTTCCCTTGTGACACTTATCTGTACCTTTCGTGTCTGTCTGTCTATCCGTGTCTGTCTGTGTCTATTTGGCTGTGTCTCTTTATTTACTATGATATAGTGCATGGAAGATTTCTTCTAGAAAGGAGTCTGAAAACGACCCCCTCTCTCATGCTTTTTAAGCTGAAATAAATAACTAGTCCATGAAAGAGGCTTATCATTAACTCACGTAATTGTTTGATAAATATGTGAGGGACGTGTGTATCATAATCAGTTTGTGCATCATTGTTAGGTAGCTGTAGAGCCGTCTCTAGCCAAAAGGCCATGCGCTGCTTGTGGGTCATTTAGAGAGTGTTCAGTGGTGTTCTGACCCAAAAATACACACTGCCTTCAGCGCTTGGGCTTTATCACAGTTCTTGATTAAACCATTGGTGCTGGGGGCAACAGCAAAGTGAGAGGCTGTATGATCAGTGGCTTTCCCACTCATGGAATTCCACCTTACAGCTTAGTCTTTAGTGATCGACTATGACTCTCTGTCTAGGAGGCTCGACTTGCACAGGCCTTGTGTACTGCAGCCAGGTTCTAGTTGGCCTTTGGACAACATCTCCAATGCTGACTGTCCTTATGCCCTCTTGGTCGAGAGAGTGGGGATGTACTGTGGGCAAGGCATCTCCACTATAATCGAATTTCTGCCCAGTTTCCGAAACAGCAGCTGCCTCCTCTGCTGTTTTAGAGGTCATCGTCAAACACGACGGACAAACAAAACAAACATACACACTATGTAAAGGTGAAAGTAAAAAGGTGAAAGTAAAAACACTACAGCGAAAAATTCTTTTTGCACGCAGTTAAGACATTTTTTTAATTTACAAAATCAAACAATATGGGCATTGCTATACATATATAACAAAAAAGAAGACGACCCCAATATTAGTGACTGCTGATGTGAGGAACCATCCTAAAGTATGGTATGTCAGTCATTAAAACTGTTCTACAAATGAAACCCAAGAGCTATTGCTAATGACATCTGATGATTTGGGTAAAGTCATTTTACTTTCATTTGAGAGCTGTTCGCAGCAGTTTTTGCTGTAAACTGTTTTTGCACTACTCATCTCAAATTCTATAATGATACGACCTGTGCTGATATTTGGCTGGCGGTTTAAAGGTTATAGAACATTGGTAAGAAAGAATGAGAAACGGTTTTATTGTCTTACATACACTGTAGTATATCCACACGCTTTAGATTCAAATTTGGATGGTTCCCTTCAAATTGTCTTTGTACTGAAATGAACTCATGGGTTCAAAATGGCTAAAAGTTGGCTAAAGCTGGATGTGCTGGGTCTTACTTGTCAGGTGCTTAATGGCAGTATAACACATTCTCGCTCATACGACAGACAACAATAGTTGCTTTCTGAGCGTCGACGAAGAAGAAATGGAAAATGAAGTCTATAAGAAACTAGTGCTAAAAATCTATAAAAGCAGTGTTATTAGTGCAATGTCAATGAAGTCTAATCTTTCGATACTCTTTCTATTTATCACGGTTGTCCGTGGGAAACATACGCTTAATCAGGTAAGAAAATTCTAAATGCATTGAATACACTTGAAAATGTTGCCTTCATTCTGTTTGAAAGAATATCACTAGTTAGGCTAACTGCTATATGCACGCAATATTAAATTTGAGAAAAAGAGCAAGAAAACGGGTATAATGAAAGACCGTAGAGAATGATTCTGAGCAACATGGCAATGTCAGTCACTAAAACCATGTCGACTTCGTGCATAAGATTTTTTGTCACTACGTTTATTCCTGCCGGCGGGTGTGTTGACGACCGGGTTCGATTTCCGTTCGAGGAGATTTTTCCTCTGGAGTTAACATCAGTGCTGACTCTACTGTCCCAAAAATTCCGTCGGATGAGACTTTAAAGCCAAGGCCCCGTGTGCGAACACACGCAGATCATCTTGCGCACAAAGTAAATCCTGTTCCGCTTTTCGTAAGAGTAGGCCATTTTGTGCCGGTGGGAACAGATAAGATTTACAAAACTGCATACACACGGGGACTGGATATAAAAAGCACATGAGCGCTTATTCCACTATCCTCGATAGAAAAGAATAAATACATTTAAAAAAAAAGTACAACACTTATACACAATGACAGATTATCTGTATGCATGTTCTTGATAGTGTCAATTTTTCTTCTTGTGCTTTGTATAATAATTATTTCATCTGTAGTTTAAAATACATAAAATACATCCCTGATGCATCAGTATTATGCGGTTTTAATGTGATGTAGGGGAGTGGACCTCTTGTTTCTTTTACAACATAACAGCGTTGATTGTATAGAAGCTTGCATATCAAGTATGTCTCATAATCATAAGAGGGGGCGGGGTAGCCTGATGGTTACAGTGATGCGCAAGTGATCTGCTGACCCGGGTTCGAATCTCGTTCAAGAGGATTTTTCCTCTGGAGTTAACCTCTTTACTGTGTTGTTGACGATCGCTGTTCGTCATGTTTTCGTAACACACCAAACGCTGACATAAATCACGGGATCCTTAACGTGCATATTTTGTGCATGTACATATACAAAAGAAGTTATCGCACTGACAGGTCTGCTTTTTAAGCCGGTCAGAGACTTTGTAAAATCCCTACACTTAATTTACTCGACGTTGCTGCCGATATTTGCATTTATAATTAATAATAAATAATTACAAAAGCATGGGATGAATGTCAAACACTGTTTATCCTCTCAGCTGTAGTGTTCGTGGTGCATGCAGAGACAATAAAACATAATCATACACAGGGAGGGAAAGGTGGGACAGGAAGGAAGGGGGTGGGGTGGGGGGTGTCGTTTTGTGTGTTCATGCAAATGCATTGATATGATGTCTTCTAGGAGTATGCATGTTTGTTGCCTTCGCTTGCGCGTTTGCATGTGCACATGTGTCTGTGCAAGTACACATGCATGTGATGAGCGTACGCGCGCACACACGCGTGCATGTTTGTGTGTGTAGTGTGCGCAGGAGCACACATGTGGTGTGTGTGTGGCGCGCGCGCGCGTGTGTGTGTGTGTGTGTGTGTGTGTGTGTGTGGATGGGTGGATGTGGGTGCATGTGTGAGCGTGTGTCGTTGCGTGAAGTTTCCTCATTCTCCCAAATATCAAACCGGTTATAACTTGGAAATGAAAAAAAAACTTCAGATGAATATCAATACCTGCAAGAAGCCGCAAAACAAATCAGTTAAAAACATGCCCGATAAAATTGTAACTCCACTTTCAACGGCAGGCAATCAAGCACACACACAAAAATGGCCACTGGATACTCTTTGATGTTCACACAGACATGCCGACACTCTGCTGCCTGGCTCCCACTTCATCAGCTTTGATCTTCTACCATTCTTCTTTCTTGGAACCTTCAAACAGCAACTAGTGTCTGTCATATACAGAAAAATGCGTCGTGCACCTGACAAGTCAGGCCCAGCGCATTTGACTTGGATGTGGGAGAGGATCATAGTCTTTTTGTATTTCTGGTACTGTAAAAAAGCAGGAGAATGGCCAAAGAAAGCAAATAAGTGACAAGAAGGAGATGACAATAGAGCAAAAACAAGAATATCAATAATGATAATAGTAATGATAATAATAATAGTAATGATGATAATAGTAATGATATTACCGTAAAATCCCTAGCATAAGCCCACCATCTAGCAAACGCCACCCCCCACTTTGGGCCAAAAGTTGTGCACAGGGGTAACTACCTAGCAAACGCCCACCCTGCTTTTTTCAAAGAGACTATGCTCACTTTCACTAGGATTTGTGCAGACTGTTCTAAAAGTCCTTTGACGACGCTTCCTGATGGCCGGAAATTGGTTCTTGAATCTCTGTGCTATTTTTGCAAAATGCCGAAGGGACAGTCTTACACTGTATCTTTCAAATTGGAAGCCCTCCAGTATCTGAATAACGAAGCAGGTGGGAATGTTTCGGAGTGTGCCCGTGAATTTTCTGTGCATAGGAAGAGGATCAGGGAATGGAGTGAAAACAGAGATAGACTTGAACAGCAGTACAGAAAAGACAAACAAAAACGGAAACTGTCAAAAGGACCAGCAGTTAGATCTAAACATGTCGACCAAGGTGTGCTGCATTATCTGGAAGATGAAAGATCTGAAGGCAGGGTATTGCGAAACAAGGACCTACAACGGAAAGGATGGAACTCGTTAACTGGCCTTCTTTGCCTCAAAGTCCCTTATTTTCTATTTTCCTTCACTTCTACTCACACGACCTAACTTACATGCTTTCGGGGTTTGTATTCACTCGATTACACGGATGAGCACAAAAATTATTTTGTGCAAAGGGGTCTATCCCTAGCAAACGCCCACCCCCAATTTTGACCTAAATCAGTGCACAGGGGGGTGGGCGTATGCTAGGGATTTTACGGTAATAGTAATAATAGAAAAAAATAATACAACACTAATGATTCGCGTTTAATTCTCTGTTTGTAACAACCCCCTCCCCCCCCCAACACACACACGCACTGACCGCATAACTAACTTCCTTAACTCTTTGAGGAGTTGTAGGTTCCGTTGTAGGTTCTTGTTTCGCAATACCCTGCCTTCAGATCTTACATCTTCCAGATAATGCAGCACACCTTGGTCGACATATAGCGTTTAATCTTTTTCAAACTGGAAGTCATGTGTGTGAGTATACACATAACTTTATCCACCCATGTTAAAAAATCGTACACCCTTCTTACAAAAATAGGCCATAAATGACGGGTGGCATAATTCTAGGGAGACATTGACACACCCAGCATGCTCGCAGCTACCAGGAAGGAGGTGGGCCTTGCCAGATTTTACTTACCCGTGACACAGCTTGAAGAACCAATAAGTGTTGTTTCTTAACAACTCCTCAAAGAGTTAAGGAAGTTAGTTATGCGGTCAGTGCGTGCGTGTGTTGGGGGGGGGGGGGGGGGGGGGTTGTTACAAACAGCCTTGGAAATCTGTACAAATTGTTTTAACTCAAGAAAAAAAGAGAAAGCACATTTCGAATTTTCGATCAAGATTGAGCAAGACGGTTTTTTGTGCTATGTGTTTGGTACCTATGATCTCACACCCTTTCTTCATGTCTGACACAGATTTGAGCTGGGGTGGGGGTGGTGGGGAGGAGATTTCCCAATACCTTTCATTGTCATTTCTTTTGTTCATTTTAGCATTTTACTCCTCTTCATTTCTTACTTTTACCTGTCTTTTCCCTTAAAAAATACACAGAAACAAAACAATTATTCTTAACCTTTTGTTGTTGACAATTGGAAGCCACACACATAGCTGCTTTGTCAACATGTCTTTTTTGCCTTCAAACTTTGTTTGTGTCAGGGTTTTTTGTTTTTAGAAGGTGAGATGTTCATTTGTTTTCTTTGTGTGTTTTTGTGTTTCGTCTGGGCGTGTTTATTCTCGCTATTTTTTCTTCTCCTTGTCTCTTTACTACTTCTTTCTTTTTGGATACAGCGATGTTTAACTTCAAGTATTCTTCACAAAAATATATAATTTTGAATAGGTGGTTGTGTGTTGTGAAGAATCTTGAAAGATAGTCCTTGGCAGTGGTTTTTGTTGTCATAGCAAAGGCGCAGAAGATGGGGAAAACATATGCATGCGAATGTGCAGTTTCTGCCCCCCCCCCCCCTAAAACACACGTTTGGTGCGCTTACACGGATGCACATCACAAGGATATGAAAAAGTGTTTGTAAATGTTTGCGTCTGAAAAAAATAGAAATACGCACAATAAGATCAAAGTCGCCTGCACTCTTTCTGTATCTATATGTACGCTTTTGCCTATATAATAATAATAATAATAATATAATAATAATAATAATAATATATAATAATAATAATATAATAATAATAATAATAATACATGGAATTTGTATAGGGCTATATCTTGCAAAAACAAATCAAAGCGCTTGCATTCGACCTACACAACACAATCAGCAACAATTTACAGTTTTGACAAATTCGAATGTACACGCATGCATACCTTGTGTGCTTTATCTATTAGTTTGATTTATTTTCTTTCTTTCGAGGCAATGGAATAAGCATTCGTGGTTTTTTATTTTACGTCTACTCTCTATGTGCATGGGTTTGTGCATTTTTTCGTCCGATTGTGTGTGTGTGTGTGTGTGTGTGTGTGTGTGTGTGTGTGTGTGTGTGTGTGTGTGTGTGTGTGTGTGTGTGCGCGCGCGCGCGCGTTCATTTTCTGTCTCGTCGAAGTTTTACGTGCACATATATGGGCACTGAATCCCCACATCTCTGTCTGTCTGTCTGCCTGTCTCTCTTTATCCAGAGAGCAGATGTAAAAGCAAAGTTATGGTTATGCTTATCCTATAGCCCTATATAAATACATTTTATTCATCGCTGTATCTCTCTTATGATCATCAATCAGACAAAGTAAATACAATAACAATATACACCTGGACGACATTGTGATAAAGGCAACTTCTTAAATTCTGGCTAGGAAGAGGACCACACGGATTGGTAGGTGAAGCAAAGAACCACAATTTGCTGTACGAGGACCAGACCAGATCGTGTCAACCTGGCCACCTTGCGGAAGGAAAGGTGGTTACATACAGGACACAGGCAGCCCGTGCTGCACACAGCCTGCATGCTCTGCATGGTCTGATCCACTTTAACCTGGGGCCATCACAGTCCTGCTGCACCACACCACAGAGGACACAGATGACCTCAGTAACGCTTGTCTTCAGTTCTGAAAAAGAAAATAATGGTGTTAAACTAGTATTAAACTAGTTAAACTAGTACTACCAGTATTAAACTAGTCTGTGCAGCCCATGCTTCCTATCTCACCTACCCCGTTGTCCATTCTGTCATCAAGAAAAGAACAAGCATTCGATCCATCTCTTGCCATCCCCACCCCTATCTTGTTTCTTATGGCTGCCACAACCCGACCTATCATTTCCACCATTATCTTCATCATTCTCAACCAACCCACCATCATGTAGAGGTACACTGCCTTTTGTGGAGTTAATCTGCTGCTGTTATCCCCCACTCCTCCCTATGATGCCGCCATACACTCACCCAGACCTAGACGTTTCCACAAATGACTTCATTTCACGGTATCGTGATCAAGTGGCCATGCTAGGCCTCTGGAAGTAAACGATGTTTGTGCTTCTGTGGGGATGGTACTAATCCAGTCCAATCATCTTGTTTATAGCCTCGTCCGCCACAAGGCCAGGTCAGGGTTGTCATGTTGGTATCTATGCAGGTTTATGTTCGGAAAGGTTGGGGATACTTGATTTCCTTCTGACTGGCACATACTCTGTGGTACCATTTACTTCCTGAGACCAGCTGGACAATAAAACACAGCATCTCGAGTTATTTTCTCACTTCAGGTTTGAATTCGAGTGGCTTCGCTTTGTGATACGTAAGCATTTAGATGTTTTGATTGAAACTCAAATTCTTGACAGTTATGTCGAATTTAAAAAGTGGTGTTTGCATTTGAGTTAAATCGATCTATGTATGTATCTATCTATATATGTATGTATGTATGTATGTATGTATGTGTATGTATGTCTGTCTGTATGTTTATGTATGTATGTTATGTCTGTTGTTGTATGTGCTGTGTGTTGTGTTGTGTGTTGCGTGAGTATGCTGTGAGTGCTATGTATGTATGTTGTTTATGTATGTATGTATATATATTATATATTATATATTTTATTGTGTGTGTGTGTGTGTGTGTGTGTGTTTGTATTTAGATAAGCATATATATATATATATATATATATATATATATATGCATATATTTATCTGTATGCAAATGACTGTTGAAGAGAAGCATAATCTTGACATTGGACACAATAATTGTTCTCAAAACAATGGTTCTGACTTAACTGACTGTGCTTGATAAAACCTGAATGAAGGAAATCAAAGATTAATTGCTTGCTTATTTTACTTACACAATTGCTATCAAAAAGACGACTTTTAAAATTCTGCTGAAGCATTCTGCTGTTTATATGGCCACAAAGTCCCGGCATTTCTGTTGTTGGCACCAATCCTTCAAAATGCCAGACTTGATCTACCTGGAACATTTTTCTTCCCTTTCTGATTTCTGTTCTGATCCATTATTTCTCTCCGTGGTCGTTCTTCTCTATGAACGTCTTATTTTCTTTTCTCCTCAAGACTTATATTTTACATCTACCAGTCCTCTGTTTATCTAGACATCATCCGTCTCTCAGCAACATCCACTACTTTCATCGCCTATGTCATATATCCCTACCATAAGCCAGTGATCTGTTGCTTTTTTGTGGACGTAATTTGTCTGTGCCAATCGGAAATGCCTCGTATGATGTCGCCATTGAACCATCTATGCCAGTTCCAGACATTTGCAGAAATGATTTCATTTCATGGACTGATGATCAAGTGACCACACATGAGTGAAATCAGCCGCAAACATGAAAGACTCTTTGTTCTCTTTGAAGCAGAGGAAAGGACTGGCTGATGTATGTCCTCCTGTTCATTTCTTCAAATTTAGTTCCCTCAGTTCTGTATCCGTATCTGGAATTAAGGGTCTTGTCACAAAGAGAATCTTAACAGTGTGTCAGACTAGAAACAAAACTGTCCATACAGTTCTTTCATTCAAAATCAGAGTGTGTATTACATATTTATTCTTTTTTCTGTTTGTTTATGTATTCATATCTCAATTATTTATTGGTCAATGCTACGGTCCTTTTCACAAACAAAAAATCTGTCCCAGAATCCATATTGCAAGTTACAAAACGCGATACAATTAAAAAGGTTCTTGCATGTAGGTTTATACTAAACAAAAAAGTGACAATATACACGCTCGCTTTTATGTAAAATTTTCACATGCAACGCCAGAACAGACCCAGCAGCAAACAACAGTGCCTTTTTACTGGCATATAGCCTATCACATTTATCTGCTGCCAACTACAAGGTGTGCCACACATACGTATAAAAACATGGACAAAATTCATTTTCTGTGCAAGCATCTGAATAAAAAATCGGCACAAGATGGGAGTGTGATACGCACGTTGTGGACGCACAAAAGTTTTACATATGACAGTGTCTTTATAATTGCTACCAGTTCCCTTACTAAAAAGCAAACTAACACAACAATGAAATAAAATTGTCACAACTATGTTGATTTTTGTTGTCTTCTTGATTTTAACTGACTGTAAAAAAACACACCTTAAGTCATGGGATTGATATCTGAATAAGAAT
>CM060326.1:24240569-24250569 GCA_030674155.1 Stramonita haemastoma | reverse complement strand
AAAACAAAAATCCCAAGAATACAGCCCAGTGCACTGTCATGAAGATAAATGATGACTTCCAAGAAATGGAATTTTCATTGTCTCCCTCCTGACAGGAGTTTCATCATTTTTTAGTTTAATACACACTATTTTTTTTAAAGTGTTGAAAACAACAAGCAAAACAGAAATTGCTACAAGGAAGAATCTGTCACACATGTGGAAGAAAATGTAAGAAATATAGTTCAGAACAATTTGTCAGGAATGTGTTTAGGGAGAAACAGAACATTGTTTTCAGGTTATTAAATTGGTCCAAATTATAAAATAAATCTTAACCTCATAAAACAATAAAGGAAACTGAACACAAGCAAAGATGCATCTTTCCCTTGTGTTTTGCACCACAGGGGGATCAATGGTCCAAAGGCTAGACACCCGTTTTAAAAGTGAGAGGTTGTGGGTTTGAACCCCTATGGAGCAGGACTTTTCCTGTAAAAAGAGGAGCAAGGTGTGGTATTTTGGGTGCAACCATTTCAGTAAAGTGATAAACTGACGTACCCATGTAGACGAAAATCATGCCATTCAAACTAACACAAGCAAAACAAGAATTGTCCGTGACTGTGAAAATCTCATGTGGGTGAAGTTTTGCTATAACACCGTGCCGTCTCCCAAAGGAGACCAGATTTCATTTAGAGAAATCTGTGTTGGGATTAGACAATCAGATAGATCAAACATACCGGACCAGATCAGATCAGACCAGACCAGACCAGACCAGATGTAGACCAGCATTTAGGACCAGTTCAGACCAGACCATTTTAGACAGTCAACCAGACCATCAGATCGATCAGATCAACCAAACCATTCGACCGATCAGACCAGACCAGCGCCCAAGCTAGGCCCATTACGCTGTGCTACGCCGTGTCATGCGATGCCTTGCCAGGTCACCCATGCCCTGTTCCTAAGACTCTGCCACACAGTACACGTAAAAGCGCATGCTTATCTGACGCCATCATCGTCATCATTATGACTGCTCAGATGGGACCAGTTGAGACAGTAAGACTTCCTTTTGTAGATTCAACTACGCCAGACGTTGATGGAAACTGATTCTTTCCATTGGACATGCCTGGTTGGTTGGTACCCTTTGCTTTATTCAAACTGACGCTACTATCCCCTTTTCTCCCAATACTGTCATTCAGTCCTGAACTGTTTGGAGGACAGCATTCCAACACTGTAAAAGGAAATTTGTCTGACACTTGGTCAATGACAGAAGGTGCATTCATCTGCAGTTATTATTTCTTTGTGGAGCATTACTAGAATCAATGTGATGTGGGGGCAGGGCTGCAGTTTTTTGTCACGCACTCCTATACTACTGACGGATTCCCGGCATCACTGTATGTGGAAGGATGTAAACTTGAAGAACTACTACTACTACTACTGATGGGTTTTATTCCATATTTATGTGACATTTCTCACTATTCATTGACGCATCTGTTTCACTGAGAGTCCTTCAGATGAGAGTATAAACCGAGGTTCCGTGTGCGAACTCACACTGGTGTCATGGTTAGACATCCCCAAGTCAGAACTCCGCTACCTTAATGGTGGGCAAAAAAGGTTACACAATAAAATATCTCCATTGGTGAACCTCAGAGCTCCAGCCAAAGAACATATACATCAAAATGCTTACACAACAAAGACAAACAGACGGTAAAAAGAAACTATTCCTTATTTCCCGGGACACAACGCCTATACAGACGCTGTTCCCATGTGTAGCACTTGAATGGTGATTTCCCAAATACATACAAAAACGGTACACCCTTCCAAACAGAAACTTTGTTCATTCTTTTCTGCCTCCCCCACCATTCAGCGCAAAACCATTTCCTTCTAGAAGTTCACTATTGCAACGTTAAGGTCACGCAGCGCTTGTGTCACATGTTGAGCAGGCACACTGAAGCGTGACCATTGTTGTAGTCATGGAAAGCATTGACGGTGGGTGACAACGAAGGCAGTAGTTTCCGTCACGTAATCCTGTCATTCAATGCCATATTGTTTCCTTTAACTCTCTTAGTATTGTGCATTGGGTTTGTTGTAGTTATCAGGATGTTTTTATTCAATGGCCAGTCCAATTTCCTTTTTGAAGAGGACAACACACACACACACACACACACACACACCACACACACACACACACACCACACACACACACACACCACTCTCTCTCTCTCTCTCTCTCTCTCTCTCTCTTACTCAGAATACCTACAGACATGCACATGTTTCTGTAAAATTGTTTAATTTTGGTTAAAGTTTATTTCAATATTATGAAATAAAGCATTTTTTTCACTTTTAGCAAAACGTGAGCAAAGGCAAAACTCAAACCCTAGAAAATCAAACAAATGTAGCCATTCACACGCATGCAGGAACAGGGGCATGTATTCTTGCAGACACAGACATGTATGCAATCACTTCAGGTACATTCTTCTCCTTTTCAAAAACATGCGCATACGCTAGATTACAGGAGAGTGTGCGTGCTGTAAAATAGCTAGAGTCAACAGGAGTTTAGATGAAACCCTTACCTTTATTCCTTTCGTGATCATTGTTGCCACTGTCTTCTGTCAAGGTCTTAGATTTGAAGGGAGTACAGTGCATATGCACGTTTTCTTAGACAGCAGTCATCATCAATTTTCCTCTCCTTTAATATCAATGGATGCCGTAGCAGCTGTTGCAGCAGCAGCAGCAGCAGCAGCAGCAGCAGCAGCAACAACAACAACAACAACAATAACAACAACACTACCGACACTTATCTACATACCACCACTAGAACTACTGGTGCAGCTGCTGCTGTGAAAAGATGGTCACCAGTAAAAGCAACAAAGGTAGCAGCATCTGCAGCAGCAGCAGCAGTAGTAGAAGTAGTAGTCGTCGAAGTAATTGTAGAAGTAGAAGTTGTGGTGGTAGTAACAGTAGTAGTAGTAGTAGTAGTAGTAGTAGTAGTAGTAGTAGTAGTAGTAGTAGCAGCAGCAGCAGCAGCAGCAGCAGCAGCAGCAGCAGCAGCAGCAGCAGCAGCAGCAGCAGCAGAATTTAAAAAGAAGTTCATTTATTTCGTCCCCTCTCGCAATCCATATTATCCAAAGTCTAATCCAAATCCTTCAGGTATCACCATCTCCTTTTCAATACTGTCCTTCTTTTGTAGCATCTTTTACTCCTCCTCAAACTCCCCAATCTATCACCAGCTAGTAATGCAATTGCTCATTGTGAAGCCTGTACTCGTCTCTCCTGCGAATGGTAGGGTAGCATCCTTTACCCACACTCAACTCCAGACACTCACAAAATAACTTCATTTCCTAGCATCAAGATCAAACAGCTACACCATGATGAAACCGTAAAGGAAATACACGAGTCTCGTTATCTCCACACGGGGTCTGCCTGAATAAGGGGGTTTGCTGTCTGTGATGGATGAGGTCTTATTAATGTCCGTCCTTCTTCCTGCTTCCTGTTTGTTCCTGCCCGCTTATTTCCTCTGCTGATCACATCGACACTGATTCTGTCCTGACGTCCATCACAGACAGAGGGCCAGCGTGCCGCCTCTGACCAACAGGTGCAGGGAAACATGGCCAGCATCAAACATTCCCTGCTACTCCCTCTACAGCCGTACCATGGCTCGGATCAAGGCCTGATCGTGCTAGGTTAACACAGAGAATCTGACACTTAACCCTAGGATCCTAGGTATCTTTCTTAACATCAGCTACCAGTTTAAAACACTCTTTACGTGGTCCCTGCCTGCCTGCCTGCCTGTCTGCCGGCTGCCTGCCTGCCTGCCTGCCTGCCTGCCTGCCTGCTCTGTCTGTCTGTCTGTCTGTCTGTCTGTCTGTCTCTCTCTCTCTCTCTCTCCCTTTCTCTCTCCTCTCTATCCCTCCTTCCCTCCCTCTCTCTCTCTTCACCTGTATTGTGCTTTAGAGAAAACAGTGTTAAGACATGTATAGACAATATTACCTGAACAGTGAATTACACCCTTTGAAAATTGTAAAAGGTATAAAGTACATGTAGGGATAAATAAAAAGAACATTATCGTGATCCATCGAAAATCAAGTTGTAAAAATGATGCCTTCAAATAACTCTGGCACAATAAAAAAAAAACAACACTTAGGTAATAGTAGAACTAAGATATGAAATGTGTATTAATCTTGTATTTTTATCTAAACAGACATAATCCAAAGCAAAAGAAAACTACCCCCCTACTCCACAGCGAATTAAACCCGACCCCAAGAAACCCCAGAAGCAGAACATAAAGCAGATAGTTTTCAAGTAGGATTGTGTTTTTGCAGCATCAAAAGACACAACGACAACAAATAGAACACAACAAAAAAAACTCTAAAGAAACGAAAACAACAAAACAAGCCCACAAGAAGGTCAAATCTGCAGTCTCTGTACGCTTCCCTCTCTTAACTGCTCCCTACCACCCCTGATGTCTGCCCCATTTTTCTATCATCCTGTCTCTAGTTTTTCTATTTTTGTCTTTTTTTTTTTTGCATACGAGTTGCAAGAAATTTAAAGAGACAGGCAAAAACATTCAAAGCACAAAAAGATAAATGATGGGCTCCAAGAAATGGAATTTTCATTGCCTCACTCCTGACAGGCATTTTATCAATTTTTTGTTTGAACAAAACCGTCTTTTAAAAAATATATAAGATATAAAAGAAAGAGTCCTATATTCATGGCAGATAGAATTTAAAAATAAAGTTCAAAACAATTTGTCAACAGCGCGTTGGGAAATACAGTAAGTTGCTTGCTGGTTACAGAATAAGCCAGGGTTATGAAAGAACTCTAAAATTCATCAAATAGGCAAAAAAGACAACGAATTCAACACGCACTTTCTGAGATGTATCTGTAGCATCTATATTTATTTACTTATCTATTTATTCATCATTTTATTTCTAGGATAATGGAGTGAACACTCGTGTACTGTTTGTTTTTACATCCAGTCCCCAGTGTGAATATATTGCAATGCTAGTACATTAGTGGTCCAGCGGTTACGCAGCTGTTCTGTAAGCAAGACGACACGGGTTTAATTCCTCAGAGTATTCTACCTGTCCTCTGTTCACAAGAGTATTGGTAAATATTTATATAAAAGCATTTACAAAAAAGATGAAAATGAGGTCATGCATGTAACACAACTTTGGCCGTACAAAAAACAAATCCCTAGCAAAATAGAGAGTTGAGAACAGAAAACAATATGGGAAACAATTTAACTCTGATAGGAGGGGCATACATAAACATGCAGACAGAACAGAGCTAACCAACTGAATAGTACCATGTTATGGCACCACACATTTTCAAGGAGAAAAAGTCCGAATTTTCTGCTGAGAATCGACTAAAAATAGCACAGTATATTGCTATAGCACATCATAGCATAACATAGCACAGGAAAGCTAGCTATTCCAAACCATGCCACAATCTCCTCCTCCACCTCACCACTCCATACCACACCATTACAAATTACTTCATTCCATGCCATCACGGTCGCATGATCTAAATAGACAAAGACCAGCTTAGAAAGTCAAACTTCTTTTTTAGTTCCAGGATCTCAGCGTTAATGAAAAATGTGTACTCTCCACTGGACGTGACTAGTTGTTTAATCCCCCTTACCGTATCTCAATCTACACTACATTTCCCTTTTCTACCTCCTGCTACAGTCGTTCTGACCTGAACTGTTTCACCGTCAGAATCCATCACTGCAATGGGAAGTTTGTCCCATACTTGTCAAATGAACAGAAGGGGCAGTCAGACGTGGTTATGGTTTCTTTGTGGTGCTGTTCTGAAGTGATGCAGTGCCCAAGTCTCTATCACGCAATCCCGTCCTGCTAATGTGCTTTTCTGTTTTGTCACCTTTTTTTCACCCTTTTGAAAACTGCTGGTCTACCTTAAGGTGAGAATTTTGTTAAGGTGGCGACTGACTCCGTTTCAATTAAATATCAACACACAGTCCATAAACCATATGTGTACGCTATGAAAAAAGCACGTATACTATGTCTCTGTCTCTAATACCTTCCTAGTTTGATCTTGACACTTGCACAAAAAGCCTTTCAGTTTTTAGCACTTTCAAATGCTTACATGAAAACAGAAAGAAAACATCAGTGGAGGAAGGTAATTCTTCCCTGTTTACCCTGGACAAAATGCCCGAAATAACCTTGTTCCCATAATAATGCGATGACAGATTGGTGATTCCATTTCCTCAAATACCCCCCCCCCCCAACCCAAACGTTGTCCATTCTATTCTGCGCTCCCCCATCATTCGCCCCAAGCCATTTCCTTCGTGGTATTCAACACTGTAACGGGAAGGCTACTGAGCGTTTGTCACGTGATCAACAGAGCCAATCAGGCGTGACTATCGTAGCTGTCTGGAAAAACATTGTTGGTGCTGACAGAGAATGGCGCTGATCTCGTCACGCGATCCTGCACAGTGGATTCCGTTGTTTCCCTTTATTCTCTTTATTCTACCTTTACACTTAGTCTGTGACAAGTATCAGGGTTTTTTTCAAAGTCTTTTTTGAAATTAAACATTTTTTTGTTTTCTTTTGTGGTGTTTTTCTTTTTCAAATGTCGATTGTAATTGTTGGTTCTTTGGCTGTAGTTCCAAAGTTCATTACTAATGTGGGTTTGTTTGTGTATGTGACCGTTCATACCACCACTAAGCTAGCCGTACCCAGAGTCCGGTAATGATGTTAAACATCACTAGTCTGCCACAGCACTAGTCTGCACGCATTCAAAAAATTGCAATCCATTCCTATGGGCACAAACAGCCTACTTTTCCAAAGGGCAAGATGGGTTTTAACGTGGGCGCAATATGTTGTCTGTGTGTTTTGCACTCCTAGACATAAAATCCATAATATTATGTCTTCTGAACACTTTGACACAACAGTCATCATCTGTGTTATGTTCAGTTACATGTTCTGAAGACAACATCAAGCGTTCACACGTTTGAAAAGCTGGCAAGATGACTCCATTTTGGGATACTTCATTTTGTGTGGTTAAAACCCCACCTACCGTTAACGCCACATCAGGCTTTTCTAATCACAGCAAATCCATAACATTCACCTCAAACTCGAAAGCAGTACTATCTAATCTAATGTAATGTATCTAATCCCTTTAAATGTCTATCTCCGCCAATCTGAAAAGAAATATTATTAACAACTTTTAAAAGCCAAGGCACCCTAACATCTAAATTCCATAAAACTAATAAAAAAAAATCCCAATCCGTGCTGAGGATGACAGCCATTGCACTTAATTTATCATTCCACGGTTACAAAATAGCAAAGTGGAAAGAAACAAAAAATGAAACACTTTAATGTACAAAATATACATAATGGGAAAATAACATTGCAGAATGGATATCCTGCGCCCACCCACTGCTTACGATATCACTTCCTGGTCCCCAGAGCAAAGCAGTACATGTAAAATGTTATATATATGTATAAAAAGAAAATATTTGTAAATATGAACAGGGACGGCCGAAAATAAGCAAGTGGAGAAGAGCAAAGTGAGTGATAGAAAAGGGAACATTTCTGGCACAGTGGGAATGCTACTTGTACTGGAAAAGTCACCGACATTCTCATGGGATGATTTGTGACATCCTAATAAGTCACCGGCAACAACATGACATGAACAATGAAAATAAATCATTATCCGTCGTTTCTCAATGCGTCTTCTGTCTGTCTGTCTTCTTCTGTCTGTCTGTCTGTCTGTCTGTCTGTCTGTCTGTCCTGTCTCTCTCTCTCTCTCTCTCTCTCTCTCTCTCTCTCTCTGTCTCTCTCTCTCTCTGGGAAATCATGTTTTTCCTCCCTCATGCCATGGCGGAAGTCATATCCCAGTTGTCATGGAGTGTGAAAGGGTTCGTGATCAGATGCAGTCAGGCATAGCCACTGTTCATTCACGGAGTGTGTCCTTGAACGTGCTCTGCATAAAGAAAGTTTCAGAAAAAAATACTGAAAACCCTTTTTTTCTTCAACAACTTTTTACTATACATGTAGCACTCTGGTCTATGCGTTCAAGCAACCACTGTTACCAGATGAACATTGTAAGGGAACTCGGGAAAGTTAACTAAGTTAAAAATAAAATTATTTAGTTTGTAGCATGGTGCTTTTCATGCCAGCGTAATCAGCAACTGTGTTTGTTTGAAAAGGGATACATGTATATTTCTATGAGCAAGACTAAGTGCATGGACATAAAGAAAATCCAATCCATTTTAATCCTATTGTTTATGGCTCTGCCGACAATAGAAACCATACCGGAGCTGTCACCCATAAACCAATTTTTGTCTCACATTGGAATTTTTCAACCGCTTACAAATTTAAACAAGATTTGAAATCAGCTCTTGTAGTGTTTTTCATATCAACACCCTGACAAATGATACGGTCAACCAAAGACGATCACTGCGTTAAGGGAGATCTACATGTAAAAGGTAAAGGTGTGCCATAACCAATGTGGTCGTAGAGGAGCAAGGCATCAGAAACCTCAGCTTCTTTTAGGGGCCAGCATATTGAGGGCGGCGCCCATCTACTCTCCCTTGCTGCTTTACCTTCTCTGACCCTAAAGAGGGCAGGTATCCATTTACAACTGGTGTAATGGGGGACTGTACTGAAGCCATGGTGCGCAAACGGTTACCCATCCACTTGGTAACCACGCTCAATGCTGCTTAACCTGAGCTTGGGGAAAGCGAGTGATCTGACCACTGAGCTATCCCGTCACCATATACAAATACAGCTATATATATACAACACATACAATGAAAACAAACCAACTGATCCCGCTCGTATAGGCGATTGCTTTGCAAAAGAGAAAAAAGGAAGATGAGGAAATATTTATTACGAATACTAGTATTGAAAGTGCAATGACCAAATATGAAGACTGTAATTATAGAGAGTGTGATTGTTACAATACCCAAGTGGTTGTATTTTTAGGCCTTTCTGTCCAAAGGAAAATTAACAAACTAAAAAACCTCAGTGATCTTGCAATTTAATTACATACATCCTTAAATCCAATCATACTCTTCAACTCACTTACAGCTAGTCGCACTATCTAGTAGTTGACTAGTATAACTTTTTAATTGAAGAAAAGTCAAAGCCTTAAAGCCCAATCCTTCTCATGTCTCAGCACAGAGAGAACTTGAACGCTATTTCCACAAAAGCAAAAGCAAAACTAAAAAAAAAACAACAACCCTAAAACCCCACAACGACAACAACAAAGAGAAAAAGCAAAAAGATCCAAACATTGGCAACCATATTTTCCTCGTAATGCAATAGTGTTGTTTATTTTGTTTACTTTGCACTCCAACAAAAAACACCAGCCATCTCATATTATTATTTTGGATTTTCTTTATACACTTTTGCGCCTGTTTTCTCATTTCTTTCTAGCTTCAGCGAAGAATATCAACTTACAAGTTAAACCTTGATTGAAAAAAAATCAGTCACTAAAATTGGAAAAAAAAAGCCAGACAAAAAACAGAGCAGAAAAAAACCCACAAAAAATGAGCAATGTATGCCATTAAAAAAGATAGAAGGTCAAACATGTTTTTATATTGATTGCGTGACAAAAAAAATGGTGAAAATACTTGCGGTCTGCTGCAAAAGCGTGCGGGTGATTGTGTGTGCGTGCACGCGCGCGCGCGTGTGTGTGTGTGCGTGCGCGCACGTGTGTATATGTATGTATGTGTGTGTGTGTGTGCGCGCGCGCACGTATGTGTGTGTATTTGTGCATGTGTTTATTTAAACATTCTTTTTTTATCGAGGATAATGAGATAAGCATTCATGTGCTTTTTTTCTTTACATCCAGTCCCAGTGTGTATGAAGTTTTGTAAATCTTGTCATCTGTTACCACCGGCAGACAATGGCCTACTCTTACGAAAAGTGGAACAGGATTTAACATGTGCGCAAGATGTTCTGCGTGCGTTCGCACACGGGGCGTTGGTTTATAGTCTCATCGGAAGGACTTTTGGGGACTTTTGTGAGTGCGCGCGCGCGTGTTTGTATGCGTGTGT
>CM060326.1:24233069-24235569 GCA_030674155.1 Stramonita haemastoma | reverse complement strand
TGTGTCTGGGGCTGAGGTCCAGAGAGAGATGTGGCGGCGTCACGTGGAGCAATGGACGCTTGTTCTCACCAAACTCCCCCTGGAATAACAGGTCATGTGCTCTATGGTAAACAGGCTTGGGAGGAGGGTATGAGAGAAAGGGAGAATAAGTAATAGTAAGGACAGTATAGAGAGAAGTGAGGTGAGGTAGAGGCAGGTTTTTTGTTCTAAATTTGGAATGTCTTGTTATTCTGACAGAGGCAGAGAGTGAAGATGAGGACCGTACAGAACCCACTGGCTAGATGAGAGAGTGGACTGCATTTAGGACTGGGAAGGGCTACCAGTAGGGTGTGTGTGTGTGTGTGTGTGTGTGTGTGTGTGTGTGTGGTGTGTGTGTGTGATGTGCTTGCGTGCATGAGTGGGTGCGTGCGTGTGTATGTATGTGTATGTATGTGTTTTGTGTGTGTGTGTGTGTGTGTGTGTGTGTGAGAGAGAGAGAGAGAGAGAGAGAGAGAGAGAGAGAGAGGAGAGAGAGAGAGAGAGAGAGGAGAGAGAGAGAGAGAGAGAGAGAGAGAGAGAGACAGACAGACAGACAGACAGACAGACAGACAGACAGGACAGAGAGACAGAGACAGAGAGAGAGAGACATACAGACAGACAGACAGACAGACAGAAAAAGCAGCTTCACAGTGCACCAGGTCAGGTTTTCAGGCTAACGAAGTAATACAAGGAATGTGTGCTTTTCATCGATTTACCTTTTTCATGTGTGGATCCAGGAACCTACTGGTTTTTCTCTCTTGTGTTGTAGCTGGTATGTTGAGTTTTGCATTTACCTTTGTTGAACGACTGAACTTCCAGTTTTCAAAGTTGATGATTTTTTTGTATTTTGTGTTGTGTGCTTTCCTTTCAATTGCATTTTTGGTTGAATTTTCAAAATCAAAATGTTATGTTATGGATGAGTTTTCACAATTACACGCACACACAAGAGCACACAAAGAGGAACACCATCTTAGTATCAGCTTGCTATTTACAGTCATCATCGGCCCAAACTGACACATTTGGCTATAAAACTATTTCTTCAGAAGAAGTATCACGTTAGCACAGTACACAGCAAAATAAATCCAAATAATTCAAATCACTGGTGCTGTACACTATGATAATAAAATTAAAGTTTCTTTAAACGAAAAAAATAAGTAGAGCTATACAAAGCAGTTGGCCAATCTTTTAGCTTAAGGAAAGTTTTAGATAAACCCAAACATTTGCTGCGCCAGACACTTGGGTGTTGTGGTTTTACTTGTCTGCTTGCGTAGAGCTAAAGGTTTGTGTGTGGATGCCAAAAATGTACGGTTTAAACAAACACAGAGAGTCATATCCATTCGGTTTGTTTTTGTTATTTCATCCACAGAGAGAAACAATTTCAGCCCTAAGATTCCCCACTGAAAGAAATCTAGTGTTGACAGGACGCATCAGTATTCTGTGCTGTTGGAACAAATGAAAACAGACGCATGGGTTATTGTAAAAATGCTCATGGAAATGGTACCTCTGTTGTCAGTGTAAAGGCCAGGAGTGAAGTAATAATTATTTTTAAAAGCCTTAGATGCTTTATTAGCCAGAGGATCTTTTCATCGGGGATTATATAGATTAATAATATATATATATATATATATATATATATATATATATATATATATATATATAGACGGTGGCAGGATGGTTAAGACGTTCGCCTGCCAATATGTAAATCGTGAGTTTCTGGGTTCGTACCCAGCCTCGCCCTTTCTTCCCAGTTTGACGAAAAAATCGAACTGAATGTCAAAGTCATTCGGATGAGACTCGAAACCGAGGCCCCGTGTGCGAATGCACGCAGAACATCTTGCGCACACGTTAAAACCCCGTTCCACCTTCCGGAAGAGTAGGCCATCGTGTGCCGGTAGGAGCGGATGACAAAATTATAACAAACCAGCATGCACACAGGTGTCGTGTTTAGACACCATCCCTGAGGAAAAATCGGGGAGTTGGAGTCCCAGAGCGGCTCGGGGCTGTAGGTATATGGCAACGTTCTGGTGGCTCCTGCGACGGTTCTGGAACCATTCGTATCGGTCAATGCCCTTCCAATGGATCATTCCAGTGCCGTGGAGAGGGGGGGTCTGCTGCATGGGTAACAGCTTGCCCTCCATACATACTTGCCCAGGCTTTGCGCTCTAAAGACTAGAGCGCAACTCCATAGTCTTCTGAGACTGATGAGTGCCTACTACTAATATATATATATATATATATATATATATATATATATATATATATATATATATATATATATATATATATATATATATATAAATAAAAGTAAAACACATAGCGAAAGTAAAACAACCAGCATATTATGGTTCCCCAATATTTCGGCTTTCGCCTTCCTCAGGGGGTGTTTATTACGATGACGTGATGGTATCACATCAATTTTGATTAACGTATTCATATTATATATATATATATATATATATATATATATATATATACGCATAAG
>CM060326.1:24228069-24230569 GCA_030674155.1 Stramonita haemastoma | reverse complement strand
CACTCCCATCTCATATCTATATTTCTGTATGCCTGTAAATCGTGGACCCTGACGGCTGATTTGGAGAAGAGTACAGGCGGTAGAGATCAGATGCTTCCGGAGACTCCTTGGCCTCTCCTACTGAGACCATATAAGCAACGAAGAAGTACATAATAATACTAATGATATTACTACTAATGATAGTAGTAGTAGGTACCTATCAGTCTCGGAAGACTATGGAGGTGCGCTCTAGAGCGCAAAGCCTGGGTAAGTAAGTATGGAGGGCAAGCTGTTACCCATGCAGC
The DNA here is from genome assembly GCA_030674155.1 of Stramonita haemastoma. Taxonomy (NCBI): domain Eukaryota; kingdom Metazoa; phylum Mollusca; class Gastropoda; order Neogastropoda; family Muricidae; genus Stramonita; species Stramonita haemastoma. The sequence goes on along the minus strand of CM060326.1, from coordinate 24,230,285 downwards.
AGACCCCCCTCTCCACGCCACTGGAATGAACCGTTGGAAAGGCAATGACCGATACGAATGGTTCCAGTACCGTCGCAGGAGCCATCAGAACGTTGCCATATACAGCCCCGAGCCGCTCTGGGACTCCAACTCCCCGATTTTTCCTCAGGGATGGTGTCTAAACACGACACATGTGTGCATGCTGGGTTTTTTGTTGTTGTAATTTTGTCATCCGCTTCTACCGGCACACGATGGCCTACTATTCCGAAAGGCGGAGCGGGATTTTAACGTGTGCAAGATGTTCTGCGTGCGTTCGCACATGGGGTCTCGGTTTCGAGTCTCATCCGAATGACTTTGACATTCAGTACGATTTTTTCGTCAAACTGGGAAGAAAGGGCGAGGCTGGGTACGAACCAGAAACTCACGATTTACATATTGGCAGGCGAACGTGTTAACCATCCTCTGTGTGTGTGTGTGTGTGTGTGTGTGTGTGTGTGTGTGTGTGTGTGTGTGTGTGTGTGTGTGTGTGTGTGTGTGTGCGCCGCGCGCACGAGCGTGAAAACGCGAGTGCGTGTGTGAATGTGTGCGTAGTGCGTAAATAATAAATTTATGTCTTTTCTAATAAATGGTCTTAATACATTGTATTTCTAGATTGGTGTGTGTATGTGTGTAAGTGCACGCGCACGTGCGTGCGTGCGCACGTGCATGCACTCCCATGCTCACACACATAGGCACGCGTGTGTGCGTGGCAATATGTTTATGTGAAGTTATCTTAAAACGCTTGAACCGATATAAAATGTAGATATCTTGTGTCTTTTGAGATTATGATTCGTATCAAAATGCTTGTCAGTTTTGTAATTGCCATGTATGGGATGCTTAAAGTGTTTTTGTTTTGACTTTACCTGACTTGTTGTGGACTTTTTAGCTATCACTTTCACACGAGATAATACTTACGGAAAAGTCGAAATAACAGCACAAGCTATCAGCAAGTAATGAAACACACGAGTTCCTAAAAAAATGACAAAACCCGTGAACTAATAGTTCAAATATTCCAATAAATGCTTTTTATACGTTTTGTAATAAACATATAACCCAAGCTTCAAGGTGGAGGAAATGTGACTGTTTATTACTGTTTAATTACACGATATATGACTGAAAATAATAGAACAAACTATTTGGGGGAGGAAAGAGTGCAAAGCTAACAGTGGAGGTCTGAAGGAAAATAAACTGTGGACCCAGGAACAGCACTTCCAATACCGCCCTGGCCCCCACAAAGAAACAATCATCACATCTGACTGCGCCTTCTGTTTGCTTGACGAGTATTGAGCAAATATCCAATTGCACGGATGGAGTTCAGAGCACAGGAGTATGGGGGCTGAATGGCCAGATCTGGCAGCCAAAAAAAAGGCGCTGTCAAATTTCAGATGAGAAAATGGCCATAAGCCAGACCTGCCCATAAAAACGAAATATGAGGAACAAACTCTGTATGAACTTTGAGAATATGGAAATGAAAACCTCTTTCCTCTCCGAAGCTGGTTTTATTGTGTTGTGCTTATTTGATCACGATGGCCTGAAATGAAGTAATTTCTGTGAAAGTCTAGGGCTTAGGGCTAGGCAGTTGCCTGATGGCACACTACTTTTGGGGCTGGCAAGAACCCACCAAACATACCAGCAAATGAAAAGAGAAGCCGAATGTTAGAATGAAAAAGATGAGCATAAGAGCAAGAGATGCAAGATGAGACAGAGATGAATTCATCAGATTGTTAAAAGCTTTATTTCCAAAAGGGTCATAACATGGGGCAAGAGGACATAATGCAAAAAAAATGTGAAAAAGGTTCAACTGTCCTATCCTTTGTAGCCGTGGATAGAGCCATGATGACTCATCGATTGATCATTGTGTTACAAAACACATAAACACTGTAAACTTGGGAACAAGGGAAAGCTAAATAAGGATTGCAGACAGTGTATATCTACATTACATAAATACTGTATACTCAGAAATAAAGGTAAACTAAATCAGGATTGCAGACAGTGTATGTATGCACCACATAAACACTAATAAACTAAACAGGATTGCAGACAGTATATGTATACACCACATAAATACTGATAAACTAAATCAGGATTGCAGAAAGTGTATGTATACACCACATAAATACTGATAAACTAAATCAGGATTGCAGAAAGTGTATGTATACACCACATAGACACTGACAAAATAAACCAGGATTGCAGTG
>CM060326.1:24218069-24223069 GCA_030674155.1 Stramonita haemastoma | reverse complement strand
AAATAAAAAAGCAAACAAGATACAAACTGTCAGAAGAATGAGGAAGATTTTGCACCCTGGGAAGTTGGCGTAAAAACACACACCCACACACACACACAACATAATATAGATATTTTGCGTTAATTAACAATTAATTAACAAAATATAGAGAGCAATGCAGAAACACGTCCGACTTCAGTGATGAACGCATTTATGCTGTGCTACGAAGAAAATGTATTCCTTTGTATCACTACAGATTTCCTTCGACTCTTAAAGTTCAGTTTCTTTGTATGTGCACTAAGCCTAGTTTGATGTTTAAAGTTGGATTATTTTTTAAATGTTTAGATATCAGAAGTATTGATATTTACCATACAAGAAAGTACATGTTTAACTGTTGTTCCTATGGGCTATATGGCCTGCAAAAACTGAATAAAAGTTATTGTTATTGTTATCATTGTTATTGTTATTGTTGTTATTGTTATTACACACATACACACAAACACGCGCGCGCGCGCGCGCACACACGCACACACACACAGACGTACGCCACATGCATACACACATACACACAGACATGCACACACACATACACACAGACATACACACAGACATACACACAGACATACACACACGTACACACATACACACATACACACGCACAAACACACACATGTGCTCGAGTGCATGCACTGATATTTTGACATGCGGACACGCATTTGCATTGACATGCACAAAAGCGGTTAACCAAGGAGAGAGACGTGATCCCAAATGCAGTTACACGGGGGGAGAGAGAGAGAGAGAGAGAGAGAGAGAGAGAGAGAGAGAGAGAGAGAGAGAGAGAGAGAGAGAGAGAGAGAGAGAGAGAGAGAGAGAGAGAGAGAGAGAGAGGAGAGAGAGAGAGAGAGAGAGAGAGAGAGAGAGAGAGAGAGAGAGAGAGAGAGAGGAGAGAGAGAGAGAGAGAGAGAGAGCGCTTACAAGTTATTTTATTCTGTTAAGATCTTTAGATCTCTTGCGTAAATCTTTCTGTGCATTTTTTTATAATGTTTTCAATGACCAGTATCATTTTTGGAAATCTACTCCCTTTTTATACAAAATCGGTTTTGGAAGAATCTTTTTTCTGATAAATCATAATGTCTTTTTTCTGTCTTGACGTTCTTCAACGACGGAAACAGAGAAAGCTATTTTTGTCTCTTTTATTTTGAAAACCTGTTAGAGCACCCAAAAGCACAGAACAAATTCAAAAGAGGGAAAAAATCGACCATATATGCACACACATGCGCACACACGCGCATATAATCATGAATACTGATGCGTGCGCACTCACACACACACACACACACACACACACACACACACACACACACACACACACACACACACACACACACACACACACACACACACACACGCACGCACACACTCACACATATGCGCACGTGCGCGCGCGCACACACACACACACACACACACACACACACACACACACACACACACACACACACACACACACTCATATTGTGAAAGGTTGTAAGAATTTTGTAGTTAAATATCTTTGAAGTTTTGTTCTGATAGTGGCTTGATGATAAAGCAATATTGTTTTCATTATACATTTTGGAATTAAAACCATGCCCTTGACCAGACTTGAACTTAAAGACCCCCCCCAACACACACACAACACACACCCCACACACACACATCACGCCAAGCACGCTCGGCTGCGCTGATATACACACACATACATACACACGTACGCACCACGCACACGTGTGCGTGCACGGCGCGGCACGCCGCACACACACACACACACCTCACACACAAAAACACACCCCTCCCCCGACACACACACACACACACACACACGTGCGCGCGCGTATGCACGCACGCACGCATGCACGCACGCACGCACACACACTCACGCACACACCGTGCTTAGGCAGGATGTTGTAGGTATAGATGTCTATCGACAGTAAGAACAGATAAGAAGTGTAACTCCTAGGGGACTGTTACAGATCTAAAAGACATTTGTCTTGAGTGTGGATTGAACGTTTCAAATGTAGGCTTTAAGCATATTGAGAGAGGAAGGTCATTCCAGGTGGATGGACCAGAAATAGAGAAAAAGAGACAGCCAACAGTTTGAAACTGGGTGTTTGAACACATAACGTATTTGCAGCAGAACGATGGGAGCGAGATGGAGTAGGCCTATACAAATGAAGACTATTGTGACACTCCACCACATAACGAGTCGCATTGCACCAGAGGACAATTTGTAGTTATTGTCATGTTATCAAACTGCAATAAAATGGCTATATAGTACAAAATACAGATTAAAAATCGGACAATTCCAAGAAAAGTTATTACAAATTGAAATGCTAGACTGCAGGAAATGACAAAATGAGAAATTGACAAGTTTAGCATCGTAACAGGTGGTCAGAATGAGGGCTTTGGTATTTAAAAAAATGTTTTAAGGCAAAAGAAAACATAATTATGATTTGATATTTCATTATGAGGTAGAATAATTGCTATACTTTAATAATCAATCAAAATCTCAAAATTACCAACTTGACCCCACCTGCCTTTATCGGCTCCTAGCGGAAAAGTGGGTTTTGTGCTAAGCGACTAATTTCGTGGTGGAGCGTCACAATTACATATCAGTGAGGGTGCAGATTTATAGAGACATTTGTAACAAAGGTAATAAATCATATATTTCCCTCTTTGTAAGCCATGTAGGTAGTGAAGAGATCTTAATTCAAGCAATACTGAATTATTCATGGGATACCACCCCCACTTACCCCCTTAAAATTTAAACCAGGGTAGTAATAACAACAAAACAAACAAAGGTAATTAAGCCAAAACGAGGACAATCAGAATGTCTGAAATGGAACTCAGAACGCTGTTTTGTTGACAACCACACATAATCGCCGACTTTTATTTTGTGCTTTTCTCGGCTAGAGCTCCCAGGCTCATCAATAATGAGATTCGGGGTATGTGACAGTGTTTGCCCATCATGGAAGTGCCCACATTCCCACTTCAAGGAACTGACATTTTATGATCTAGAAAGGACAATGTTCCCATTAAGACTGATAATGTTCAGTCCTACACACTTCCTCTAAGTTCCAGTCACATGCAGAGACAATGTTTCTAGTGCTTCCCATATCTGTGCTGTCTCCTCTCTTGTCTTGGCCACTATCCCATGTCTCATCTGTCTTCTTGTCCACGTATCTTCACGCTTCCTTGCTCTAATAGTCCACCTATCTTATGCCTCATTTCTCATCTGATCCAGCCACTATCTATCTTTCTTATCTTTGCTCCTTTTCTGTCCTGTGTCAGACAGCCAAGGCAAACCAAATCCACACCAAACCTACCACTGTATTATCTTTCTACAACTTTTACCATTTCCTTCTCCACCACTACTCTCGTCCAGTCCACCCTCCGCCTGCTCATGATGTAGTACACTGCCTTCAGTATAGTTCCTTTGCTGGAACCAGCCCCTATCGGTCTCTGAGTCGCCGCCACATCTCTCTCTGGACCTCAGCCCCAGACACAACCAGAAATGACTTCATTTCGCGCCATCATAACCACAACAGGGGGAAATCAACCACAGCTGTCTGTGATTAGTTCCCTTTCTTTTCGGCTGTGGTGTTGGTCAAGGTCGTTTATTTTTGACAGGGATGGGAATGGTTCACCTGTTTCTTTTGCTTTTCTTGTATTTCTCCTCTCTCCTTCATTGCCTGACTGTCTTTTGCCATTTTTGATGCAGAGTTAGCCAAAGATTCAAAAACATCGAGAAAAAAAGTCACATAAAAGCATGTGGATGCTTCTAGCATAAAAGGTAGTGTGTGCTCAAACAAGACCATGTAGTTCACAGAAGCTTTATTTTGAATGGAATGTCGACGTTCTTCTTCACGCAATTATAGAGTGTTGAGACTTGTTGCATTTTCCCCTTACATTTTGTACTCTTTTTTTAGTTTGTTGTCAAGAAGACAGAGGAAATTTTATGTAAAAGTTAAAATTCCTGGCATAACAAATGCGTTTTCATTTGGGAATGCTTCAGCGCGTTCTTGACAGCTGTCTTTGCTGTGTTAATCAGGCATAGCCCTGTTAGAAGTATTAGCGGAAGAATACTATGCCAGCTAAAACATGGGGTATTGTCACTTTTCCCCTGTCTCTCTTGTAGAGAATCTAAACTAAACATAAGCACCTATATTCTCCAGATCAGAAATTCCATTTACGCACAAATTTCCTTCTCTTGTTAGCTTTTACACCATCAGATGTGTCTGAGGAGAAGTACTATAATGTCCTTTCCAGCTCCTCTGGAGGGCTGTACAGCTTGGTTTGCATGGTTATCTCTGTCTACCACCCAATCCTCCTGGTCGCAGAATAGCATGCATCTTTGACAGATGTGTTCACCAGTCCAGTTTTCTTTACCACACATGCACAGGGGAAGAGAAACAAGTTCTAGCTTTGTGAATATGTAATTTAGTCTGCTGTGCCCATTGCGGTGTCCTAGAATTATGACCTGTACTTCTCTTTTGAGATGGTGGTAGTCGTGCTTTTCTTCTCTGGTTTGGGCCATAGATTTGATGATTGTCTTCTTTTCATGGAAGGTGAGGCTGCTTTTGCACTGTTCTATCTGTGCCCCCGCTTTTGCAAGTCCATCGGCCTGCTCGTTGCCAAGTATACCACAGTGAGCAGAGATCCATTGCAGCATTACACATTTGTTTTGTGTAAGGAGCTGTGGTTCCTTTCAAAATTCTGTGTCTTTTATCTGCAGACAGGGTTTGTAGGACTGACAGGCCATCTGTGAAGACAACCACTTGCTTGCATTCATCTTTGGAGTGTTTGACCATGATGACAGCTTGTTTCAGGGCTTGAGTTTCTGCACGGTAGCTAAATCAGTGTGTCCCTGTTGGGCTGTTTGCTGTTTCAACTGTTTCAGACGGGTAATAGATTAGCATTTTTGCTCCTCCATTGGGGACAGTGTCTGTAGCTGATATGTGTGTGTGGACGTGTAATAAAGCTTT
>CM060326.1:24208069-24213069 GCA_030674155.1 Stramonita haemastoma | reverse complement strand
TAAACCAATGACAAACATGAAACCAAGACGAAAACAAGACAATATAAACAAGAAATCTTTGCATCGAGCACAAAAGCGTCACTGAAGAATCCAAAAGGTCGTTTTCGCATGATTATCATTATCATGTACCATCAAAGGACCAGTTTAGCTACTGTATACAACCATGTTATCCAATAGACATCTAAAGAAAAAAAGTATGACGCCATTCGAATAACTGTTTGCATGCTGTATTGAGTAAAGAACAAAAAGAAAAGATTAAAGAAAACCCCACAATAATCAGAAGAAAAAAGTATACACGGTTCAGACCTTGATAATGATTTAAGATGGCAATTTTAAACAGAAGAAATCGGCGTAATACATCACATGCACGAGTTCTCGTTCAAATTACAGAGAAATGCCACCATTTGTAGGAAAAGAAGGAACAGTCGTAGAAATCAGAATAAAATATTGTATAAGCCTGAGTTCCGTCTTTCAAAAAGTCCGGTTAAGGTTAAAAAAATAAACCGTTTTTTCTCCAAGGATGATTAACGTTCATAAATTTTTTTTTTTTTTTTCTTTTCTGTACTCTGTGAAGAGAAGGTAAAAGAAAAGGAGAAATGAACATAAGGAAAAAGACAGACCGATCATAAAACTGCACTTAGACCTTTCAGGGAGCTATTTGTCAAGCTGGTTTTTGCCCTGGATCTCTTGACGAGATTCGTTCTTCTTGCATGCAGCTTTCATTATTTGATTTACTGCTCCTTCTTATTTCCTGGGCACTCTAAGAAAATGATAGAACAAATACATGCAGACACCCTAACCTTTAGCAACGATGATGTCGACTTTTTGAAATAAAGACGGAGGAAAAGAGAATTGCAATCTAATCTTTTTGTTGGCTTTTTGCAGAAGAAAGAAAAACACACAAAACCTGGCGTGCATTATTTCAATATCCAAGAGGTTAGTTAAGTAAAGATGATAAAGGTCAACGAGAATGAATTGTGGTATGGCTTTCAGAGAAAGTCCCTTCTGTGTAGATTTAACAGATCTCCACCTCATCTGAAATCGGAACTTCTACTTGGAACAAAAGCATATCCTGTATGCCAAGCTGCTGTAACAAAAGATTCATCTCGAAAACTATACAGTGTGCGTACTTTTTACACCATAGTCAATCAATAACATTGTCTATAGTGAAGCTATGTAAAGAAGCGCACCATGCAAAGCATAGAATAACTGACCCAAAAAGGAAACAAAAAATGAGAAAAAAATTATTCATGAGCGAGCCCACCATACCCACACGTTCTTCGTAAGAGACCATCCCCTAAAGGTGTACACAATATAATTACAGGTATCTTGCCACGTAATGATAGAATCATGCATGAGAAAAAGGTGAACACGGTTTTAAATAGTTTACAAAGCAAAAGTAATAGACACTTAAACGAACGCACACACTATCATTTCTTTCCCATTTAGATATAGATGTAAAAGAAATATTTCATTCAGATGTTTCCAAATAAGGAAATTCTTATTAACATTTTTATCCCCTGAAGAGTTCCTACGCGTGGTTGGGGCGGGCACTTCACTGGCCACCATTCAGCTATACTTTTTGCACACCCATTGCCAAACAGCTTCCGTACCGTTATGCAGCAAAGCAATGCTCAAGAACTGAATGGTGCAGCTGTGGGCTTAAACTCTGTAATTTATGTTTAGCAATTAGTCACTGCTATAAGTTTTCTTATCGGTTGATTTTGATATAATGTTTGTTACAATCAGTGTACTGTATATAAGAACCATTTTTATTATTGCTGAATGATTAAATTTTTTATTACTTCAGAAATATCATGTGTTAAATGCTAAACAGTATGAAAAAAAGAGTAGGTCAGAGACGATTGAGGAATGAAAAACTGAATCCCCACTAATATCACACCACAAACTTGTATCTACATCCTTTTATGCCTTTTTGTAAAAAAAAAAATCCTTGCATTTATAGAAAAGTACAAAACACACCAAAACAAAACCAGAAAAAAACGAACAGCAATCACCACAGACTTTCTATTTCACAGCAAGTCCAGTCCTTCAGACCCGCGTCCCTTTACCCTAAGTTAATGGGGCATACTAAGCAGCCCTCTGTCTGGGCACAGTCAAGCCAAATGACCAGAGCTGACTACAAACAACACCTGCCACCGCTGCAAAGTGTTAGAGGGGGTGAGAACACTGTGCAAGGGAGGGTGCCAGTAAGTAAAGCTAGGGAGTGTAGGGGGAGGGAAGGAAGAAGGATGAGGAGACAGTGCCGGCTGTTGAGCTGATCCATCTTGTGATGGAACATAGAGGCAGAAGTCACGCAACATGCGGGTCCATAATTATTCATGATGACCTCGGAGCATTTCTTCCTTGCCTGTTTTTAGACAATGTTTTTCTTGTTGTTATTGTTGTTTTGTTACTAGTTGTTCCCTGCTTTAAAAATCTGAGCATCCATATACAACATGCACTCTGTGTGATTTATCACATCTAGAAATCCCTGTATACGGTAGAAAGTGAATTCTGAGTAATAAGTTTGCATTTAAAGCTGTTTGTTTTTTCAAATACGTCAGATATCGGCAACCGTACCCTGACTTCAGATGATTTTTTCTCCGTGAATGGAGGGTAGAGGATGTTATTCTATAAGCTTGTTACGGATGAAGACAAACACAAAATAATATCTTACTGCATAACAACGTATTCATATAGACCTTGATACTTTGTTTACATCAGTAACTGACAAGGCAAGAGTCTCTCTCGGCGAGGGCATTATGACCACCCCCGACATAATGAGTCATATAGCACATGAGTTTAATATTAACATGATACTTATGTGCAATAAAAGGGAACAAAAACTTACAGAACATAAAAAAGTTAAGAATGGAACAGATCTATAAAACACTTATAATAAACTAGAGTGCTAGACTCCAGGGAAATGGACCTATCTTGAATGGTAATGGGTAGTAGGGATGAGGGGTTGTGTGTTTTAAATGCATTTTTTAAGTAATAGGATATATAATTATGCCTTAACACTTCTGTATATATTAACGGAACACATTGTTTTATAATTAACAGAAATCTCAAAATTAACAACCTGTCTAAAATACCTCTTAGCAGGAAAAAAAATGGTTCAGGTGCAGTACGTCTCATTTCGTGGTGGAAAGTCACATGTAGACCCCCTACCTCTTCCAGACATAACGAGTGACATTCCTCTACCTCGATGTCTTCTTCTTTCCTTCCCCGCCCTTCCCTCTGTCACTAACTACCCATCCATCACCACCCCTTTCCATTCTGGCTTTTCCAGCCATCCACAGTCGTGGCCAAACAGGGGAATGAACTCCCCCCACACCACAGCAGTTGTCCCCCGGTCCTATTGCCCAGCTGTAATGAAGTTAGGGGCTAGACAAGCAGTCTGCACCCTCAGACTCCGCAGGGATATTAAGGTCTGCACTGCAAATGGCCAGGGTTAGTGGGTGGAAACGAGAGCATATGGCACCAGCAACTCTCCGAAGTTAACGTAAATTGAGTTTTTGTAATGCCTTTGTGCTCAGGATCTTGCATAAATGGCAGACAGAAGAGTAGAGGTGAAGAGAAAAGGAGAGGGAAGCGGAGAGTAAAAAAGAACAGAGAGAGGGAGAGAGAGAGAGAGAGAGAGAGAGAGAGAGAGAGAGAGAGAGAGAGAGAGAGAGAGAGAGAGAGAGAGAGAGAGAGAGAGAGAGAGAGGACAGACAGACAGACAGACAGACAGACAGACAGACAAACAGGCAGGCAGGCAGGCAGGCAGGCAGGCAGGCAGGCAGACAGACAGAGGCAGAGATTGAAAGAGAAAAAAGACAGAAAAAGAGAGACAGGGAGAGAGAGGGGGAGAGAGGGGGAACATGGAAGAGAAAGAGAGAAAGACAGTGACAGAGAAACAGACATAGAGAGAGAAATATAGTGGGAGAGATAGATAGATAGATAGATAGATAGATAGATAGATATAGAGAGAGAGAGAGAGAGAGAGAGAGAGAGAGGAGGAGAGAGAGAGAGAGAGGGGGGGGGGAGGGGGAGGAAAGCGGGAGGGAGAGGGAGACCGAGAGAGACAGAGAGAGACACAGACAGAGAGACACAGAGATAGACACAGAGAGAAACAGAGACAGACAGAGAGACAGACAGAGACTGAGATAGATTTTATTTCTTTTAAATAGGGGATAATGGAATAAGCACTCCTGTGCTTTTTTACATCCAGTCCCCGTGTGTATGCAGTTTTGTAAATGTCATCTGTTCCCACCGGCACACAATGGTCTACTCTTACGTAAAGCAGAACAGGATTTAACGTGTGCGCAAGATGTTCTGGGTGTGTTAGCACACAGGGTCTCAGTTTATAGTCTCATCCGAAGGACTTTGGGGAGAGTGGAGTCAGCGCTGATGTTAACTCCAACAGAAAAATATCCTGTCACGTGGCGAAAATCAGTCAAGCATAAATGTTACTTTATCTTGCGATTGTTTCTGACAAAAACAAAATTAATAAGTGCACGGAAGCAAGGGTGAGTGGTTTGTCAAACAAATAAATGAGAATAAAGTTTGGGTAGATTCAAACAATAATGATTTACAACATTGCCAATAATCCAGTAGCCCTGGGGAACAGTTGCTCTGAAAGCTGTAAAAGGAGTCAGAGAAAGGCAGAATAAATGGTGGAACAACAGCATGCGATAAATAAGGAAAGAAAGCCATTTGCAAAGTTCTAGAACCGTACAACACGTTTGATAATTATAAAAGGAGGAATTTTTTTTTTTTTTTTTTTTTGCTGCCTCGTCTTCTGTGACGTTCCCGTACTGCTGTTCCCACGCCGCTCATCTCAATCTCTCCGCCACAGCCATACCCAGATTCGTTGTGTCTCACCCCCGGGGTCGGGAGTCCACAGGGAGCTCATCAATATTAGGCCGCCGCGGGGCCACCAGCCAGAGGGGCCCTGCACTTCTGCTGGGTCACTTTGGTGGTGTTCAGTGGTGCCTGTTCTGAGCTAA
>CM060326.1:24188069-24200569 GCA_030674155.1 Stramonita haemastoma | reverse complement strand
TTGTTTCCTTTAATGAAGATAACTCCTTATGCACTTCATGCACACTAATATATTTGAAATTCAGTTTAGACTTTATTGACTTGGAGTTACAAAATTCCTTTAAAAGATGTAAATCATTGAAATCAGAGTGGTCAACATTTACAATTTTTTGGGCAATAGTACAAAAGTGTTTATTCATATTTTCTGCAGATAAGCCCGTACCTGATAAAGTACATAATGAGGATGGTTTACCAGATAACTGATTAATTGCCCTCCAGAGAGACTTTGGGTCTCTCTTAGATGCAATTAACTCACTGAAATATTTCTTTTTAGCAATTCGTTTCATAAAAGTCACTTTATTACGCTGCTCCCTAAATTTTTCGTCTTTTCCAGTTGATTTTAGTAGTTTATCTCGGAGGACTATGGCTTTAGTAATTTCTTCAGTTAACCATGGTGGTTTATCCCTTGCTTTAACCCGTTTGGTTCTAATAGGGGCATGAGTATTAAAGATTAATGAAAAGATATTGTACCAAACGGCAAGTGCTTTGTCTGGGTCCGTAAACTGATAAACAGCAGAGAAATTTGCTTTACATAAGTCGGACAAAAAATCTTCTGCATTAAATGTTCTATAACTACGAAAAGAAATGTATTTATGTTTGCATCTGGGGATTTTAGCACCTTTTTTGGACCATGTTAATTATGCAGAGAGAGAGAGAGAGAGAGAGAGAGAGAGAGAGAGAAGAGAAGAGAGAGAGAGAGAGAGAGAGAGAGAGAGAGAGAGAAGAGAGAGAGAGACAAGGCAAGGCAAGGCAAGGCAAAATTCTTTTATTCGAGGATAATAGATAAGCACTCGTGTGCTTTTTTACATCCAGTCCCCGCCCTTTTCAGGGATAACATCAAGATAAAAAGATAGCTTCAACTAAACAACAATTATAGTGATTCAAATACCAAGAGCAAGAAACCATACCAAGTATCAAACAACAGGTAAGAAATAAGACAGAGATACAATATTAAGGTAATACTTAGAGAGAGAGAGGGAGGGAGGAGAGGGGAAGGGAGGGAGGGAGGAGAGGAGAGAGAGAGAGAGAGAGAGAGAGAGAGAGAGAGAGAGAGAGAGAGAGAGAGAGAGAGAGAGAGAGAGAGAGAGAGAGAGAGAGAGAGAGAGAGAGAGACTCACACACATAAAGGGTAAATGGTTAGGTAAAAAAAAAAAAAAAAAAATGCAGGGGAAGAAAATAATAAACAAACATTGCAGACTGAAAAACATACCGTGCAGAAAACTGTTTTTGACAATGAAATGTAATCAATACAAACAACATAACAATCAAAAATGTTTCATCTCGGTAAGTACTGAGCACATGACTGGGGATTTTCTTTAGTTTCAGGAATGGATAAGAAAAACCCTACTGTTTTTATCTTTGTCACACATCAGCGTGCAAAAAGTTAAGTCAAGTCAAAATAATTTTTATTGAGGGTAAAAGATTGAATCTACACAACTTTTTTTTCATCCTGCCCATGCGTGTGTGCGTAAATATATATATATATATATATATATATATACAAAATATATATATATATATAATAATTATACATACATACATACATACATACATACATACATACATACATACATACATACATACATAATCTCTGTGTGTGTGTGTTTTGTGGGCGCGCGCGCCTTTATAAAGTTCAATGTCAGAATCAAGCATTTATGAGCAACACATTCACTTTTTGTTAAATCAAGTCCTTCACCTAAAAAAAGAAATGCTTAGGAAAGACTCACTGAAATAAAACAAACAAAATATAATCAAACAAAGAAACAACATAATTATAACTCCGATAGAGTAAGCGATATAAAAAGCAAACTATAAAAATGTATCACGTAAGAGCATCTAACAAACACATCAACACTCCCTTTCTTCCCTCCGGCCGTTCTGCCACAAACACACATAAAACTACCTTGACACACTAGGCAAATATTTCATCAGCATGAAAAAGATGTGGGCAATGATGGTACTCTCTACCCCCGTTTGCTCCCAAACACAAACATGCATGCACGTGTGCGCGTGCGTGCGTACATCGTGCGTGCATGTATGTGTGTATATGCGTGTGTGAGAGGGGAGAGAGAGACAGAGAGAGAGAGAGAGAGGAGAGAGAGAGTGAGAGAGAGAGAGAGAGAGACGACAGAGAGAGAAGAGAGAGAGAGAGGGGAGAGAGAGAAACAGACAGACAGACAGAGACAGAGGGACAGAGAGACAGGACAGAGACAGAGACAGAGAGACAAACAGACACATTGACGACGGACAAACAGACAGACACACGGACAGAGAAGGCAGACAGAGAGACAAGAGAGAAGACAGACAAACAGAGACAGAGACAAACAGACACACGGACAGACATAGACAAACAGAGAGGACAGAGACAGACAGACAGAGACACAGACAGAGAGAGAGTATGATTGTCAAAACAAAGAAAGAAAGACCAAAAAATACCACAAACAGCAAAAGACAGACAGACAGACGGTCAATAAACCTGAGACTGACAGACAGACCAATCCTGTGCAATAACAGGAAACAGACTAAAAAAAACCCAACAACCACCTTGAGGAAAGAAAATCACTACAATTTACAGGCAAATTTGTTTACAAAGGAAAGTCAGAGAAAAACCAGAAGCATACATTAAAAAAACAAACAGAAACAAAATGGGAAAGGAAAACGTATGTAAGGCAAAAGAAGTAAGAAAAGGAACGACAGGCAGCGAGAGAGAGCGCGGCGGACTGTGATCCAATAACCCCCATTTCTCTATGACAAACACCGCTGACAAACAGAGACAGAACGCAGGGGGAGAAATAATGGAGAAAGAGAGGAACAAGCAGATGTAAGAGAGGGGCTGTAAGATGAGAGGGGTGGCTACAGTTCTGGAATGGGTAAAAGGCAGACAGATAGACAAGACGGACAGACTGACAGATAGACAGAAATATAGAAAGATATATCAAAAGATAGATTTATAGACAGGTAAACAGATTCAAAACAGACAAGAGTGAGGGATATCAAGCTAGCGTTTTAGCTAGTTAGCAAGATAGCTTTGATAGATAAAATAAAGATAGATATATTAAGGATACGCTACAGAATTAAGCAGACGAATAGACACGAATATACCTACATGCATATATATATATATATATATACATATAATTTTACATAACATATATATCAGATATAATAATGAGAGAGAGAGAAGAAGAAGAGAGAGAGAGAGATAGAGAAGAGAAGAGAGAAGAAGAAGAGAGATAGATAGAGATAGAAGATAGAGAGAGATAGCATAAGCATATACAGTCAGTGCTGGACCATCCAGCTTAATGAAAGCAAAAGATCCGGGAGAACAGTTGGATGACCCTCACAACCGGAAGTTCTCCCATCCGACAATGGACACAGACAGCCTCCCATGCACTACGCTGTAGTGATAGAATGGGGAAAGCACTTTCCCCAAGTTCCTGAGAGTGGGAAGGGGGGGGGGGGAGAGAGAAAACGCAGATCTCTGGGGAACATTATCATGCCGTCAAACTTGCCTCCTATGCAGACATCGTCTGGCAATACTGGATATTTTTGCTGTACCAAAAATATATTTCCCGTCACAGAAATTTTTCCGGACCCTAGCCGGCTTCTAGCCAGTGTGAGGTTTGCTATATGCCCATTGGGAAGATTGGAAGCACACATTTGAGCTTCATCCATTTCTGGAATGCAATTTTGAGACTGTTGCTCAAACTACCTGACCAACACTGTGGTTCCTGTTTCAGGCCTGGTCGACGCCATGATACATCATGATAGGAAGCGTACAGCTCTGTCATAAGTTCTTAAAGCAGGTACACTTCCATAGGAGTGTCGTTAAATCATTCTCATTGTCATCAATTATCGTGTAATAAAAGAGATATGTCTCCAACTCGCTGGTTTCAGCTGCTTTGGTCTCATGGTGACCTCAATTTTGTTTTCTTAGAGACTTCAGTGCCTATTCTCACAAGCCTTAGGCTTGTGTCAAGCCTTAAGGATTGCAGGTTCACGATAGAAGGCCGTTGGGAAGATGGTGTGATGGTCACCACCCCGGGTAGACGTCCTAGGCAGTCTGGCTCCACAGCTGAGCAATGACTTGTCAGTACAAGGTTCACAAGCTGGTGCCTGCGTATGTTAGGTCAGATCAGGCACCACACAACACCACCAAAGTAGCACAGCAGTAGTGCAGGGCCCCTCTGGCTGGTGGTCCCGCGATGAACTGACGCTGATAGCCTCCTTGTAGACTTCTGATCCAGGGATGCGCGCGACATGACGAATCTGGGTCTGCCTGGGAGGAGAGTTTTGAAATGAGCGGCGTGGGAACAGTAGGAAGGAACATGACCAGTGATAAAGTGGCAAATATGAAATTAAATCCTGCATATGTCCATACTGCTCTATGGCTGTGAAAGTTGGACTCTTGACAGCTGAAACCACCAAGAGAATACAACATTCGAAACAAAATGCTTCAGACGCCTCCTTGGGATCTCATGGAGGGATCACAAGACAACGGCTTTGTGCGGGGCCAAGTTACAAAGTTGGCAGGCCCCCAGGAACCCCTCCCGTCAATATTAAAGAGGAGAAGCTGTCTTGGTTGGGCACGTCACCCGACACAACACGCTGCCAAAGACAGTTATTCAAGGAACCTTGGAAGGGGACAGATGCAGAGGAAGGCAACCCAAGAGCTGGATGGACAACATCAAAGAGTGGACCGGGATAGGCAGCGCAACGCTGATCCAGGCAGAGGACGTTGGATGGAGGGAACAACGTTATCGACATCCTCATGTCTCCTCTACGACCATTCGGTCAGGAGAATGAGGTGAGGTGAAGTGAGGTGATGTGATATCCTGCAGAGAACTCCTGGTGAAAGGCAATCATTGTGTAACTGTCAGAACTGGAGAGTGCTTCACTGTCCCACACCCGTTCTCCGATCATAGAAAGCTAGTCATTTTCCTTCTCAGATACGACAGCTGTGAATTCTATTTTGTAGGAGAAACTAAAACTGCCATTGAAACAAGCATCTACCTCGAACATGATATTCCCAGAGGACGATAAGAAAAGCAAAACTATACCTCTTAGAAAACAATAATGGCAGAGGACAGAAAATGTCGATATTGTGGATTAAAGTTAAATTTTGTTTACAAAGAAATTCGAAAAAGAAAACGAGAAAAAAAGAACGAAACAGAGAAAGAACCACATGAATAAAAAATCCGAGAGAGAAACAATACCGGTGATAAAAAGGAATGAAAACAGAAGAAAGAGAGCTAACGAATGTAATCAAATAAGTCCCATTATTCTACAACAGCACTGTTGACAAAGGTAAAGTACAGAGAAGAGGGGGTGGGGGGAGAGACTATAGAGACATAGGAGAAAAGTGATACAACAAGTGGGGGAAAGGGGAGCGCAGAAGATAAGAGAGAAGATAACAGTAATGGCGAAACATAAAGAAAGATAGGCAGACTAGGTAAATTGACAATTATGTGACTAGAGAAATCAACATATATATATATATCTCTCTCTCTCTCTATATATATATCTATCTATATATATGTATATATATATATATATGTATATATATGTGTGTGTGTAGAATTCTCTCTCTCTCTATAGAGAGAGATACATAGAAAGATGCAGAGATAGACAGATCTGTATATGTAGATAAATAGATAAATAGATAGATAGGCTGATAGGTAGACAAACAGACTGAAAGTTAGACAGATAGATAAATAGATAGACAAATAGGTACATAGATAGGTAGGTAGATATACATAGATATAGAGATAGAGAGAGAGAGAGAGAGAGAGAGAGAGAGAGAGAAGAGAGAGAGAGAGAGAGAAGAGAGAGAGAGAGAGAGAGAGAGAGGAGAGAGAGAGAGAGAGAGGACTCACAAAATTAAGTACACAAAAATACCACGTAAGGGAATCTGATACTGTAAAAACCCAGAGGCAACGAACCCGATACATAGATTGAGAAGGAAAAAAACCATGAATAGCGACACAGAAACAGACACTTTTATAGATCAGTACCTACAAGGAAACGTGTCTTCAAGGGATACAAAAAGATGCGTGATCATCATCGGGACAGAACCCCCCCTTCCCAAACTTTTCATTCTTCACGCAATGAAGTCCTTTCACAGAAGGCATAAAAACAAATAGTTCTGGCTGACAGCTGGAAGAAGACGATTTCAACAGTGTTGTCTGATTGTGTATGAGATTGATTGAGATGAGATTGTAATGTATGTGTGTTGTATTGTATTGCATCGTGTTGCGTTGTATTGTATTGAATTGCATTGTACTGAATTGAATTCCGTTGTATTGTAGTGTAGTGTATTGCATTTTACAGCAATGTATTGCAGTGTAGTGTATTGCATTGGACTGTAATGTATTGAGTGTAGTGTATTGTTTTCCGTTGTCTTCTACCTTCCGGCAGATTTCTCAGTTTGAAAGTCGGTCTACTCTCCCCTGGAGAGTGCATCGCCACAAGAAAAGGTCTGGTGTCTGAGAGAAAATTTCGGGAATGGGAACCGAACCTACACTTCTGGCTTTCTATTTTTCTTTTCTTTCTTTCTTTTTTCTTTCTTTTTCTTCTTTCTTTCTTTCTTTCTTTCTTTACCATTCTTTTGTATCGAGGATAATGGCATAAGCACTCTTGTATTTTTATATCCAGTCCCCGTGTGTATACAGTTTTGCAGATCTTTTCATCTGTTCCCACCGGCACACAATGTCGAAAAGCGGAACCGGATTTAACGTGTGCGCAAGATGTTCTGCGTGCGTTTGCACACGGGGCCTCGGTTTATAGTCTCATCCGAAGGACCTTTTGGAGAGTGGAGTCAGCACTGATTTCAACTTTAGGGAAAAAATCTCCTGGAAACGGGAATCGAACCCGGGTCGTCAAATTGTCGTCAAATTGCGAGCGCAATGTTCTGACCACTAGGCTATCCCGTCCCCCCTAGTGTTAGTGCTATTGTTTTGTGTGCGCGTGTGTATGTGCGTGTGTGTGTGCGAGTACATGTGTGTATATTATGTGTGTGTGCATGCGTGTGCGCTTGGAGATGTGTTAACTATACAACGTACAACCGATCTAGCCCTCAAGGTCTCTGAATCAGCGACCACAGGTGTACACATATCGAACATTTGCATATGGGAATTGGTGCACTAACTCTCCCCGTCCCCGCCCTCCCTTCTTATCTGTGGTATAAACACACACACGTGGACTCTTGCATTTACACTCACATAATGATGAGCGAGTACACATGAACATAACACACAATACACACACTTTACAGTTCATAATGAAATGCATTGCTTTTATTTGTCATTGAAAAAAAGTCTGAAGCCTATTATGCATAGTTATAAGATGTATCGAATGATCAATAATTCAAGCGGGAGACATGTAACAAACTTTCAAGTGATATTGGTGCAAAAGTGGAGCGAAATCAGCTAAGATTCTTTCTTCACTGGCTTGTAGCTCACATTCCTTTTCAATGCAGATTCCACACATTATCAGTAACAAGGAGGGCATACAAATTCCGTCTTCATCAGAATTTCATATGAACAATACGAATACATTGGCACGGACCTAACAATGAATACAAAGAGCCACCCTCAAGGGAAGCATTCTCTAGCTAATTCACGGTGGTTCTTGATCATCAGGGTTTAACTACAGACTGGGCCTAGCCAATTAGGCTGAAGATGTAAATGTAATGTCTCCCTGTAAAGAGTGTAGCCACTACATGAAACATGCTTTTATGTAAGGGAGTACCATTAATTAAAGCAGTGATCTAAGCACTGGCAAACCTCTGGAGTGCCACTGGGTAATCTTGGAGGGAACGGATAGCTCAGTGGTCAGTGGTCAGAGCACTTGCTTTCTGCAAGCTAGGGTTAAGCAGCATCGAGTGTGGTTACCAAGTGGATGGGTGACCGTTTGCGTGGCTTGGCTTTAGTACAGTGGCCCAGTTCACCCAGCTGTAAATGGGTACCTGCCCTCTTTAGGGTCAGGGAAGGTAAAGCAGCGAGGGAGTGGAGATGGGCGCTGCCCTCAATACACTGGCCCCTGGAAAAGCTGAAGTCTTTGTCATCTTGCTCTGCAGCGACCCTATAGATGATAGGAACACCTTTCCTTTCTCCTTATTTAATTTTGAGCAGTCAATCAGCTTTCATTGAGTGACGTCATTTTGCGCAACTACTGTTTGACAGCTACATTGAAGCAAGATAGTGCTACACTGCAAAGTACTGTTACAGAAATAAGAACTCCTGTTGAGCTTTAATCAATGACTAAACTATGGGCTGTTTTACAGTTGAAAGATAATGGAAATAAGCAGACCATACAAGGGAGGATAGAGGGGAAATACAAGTAAAAGTGAAGAGACAGGAAGAATTGGAAAGGATGTGACTGTAACTATTGCTGAGTAGATCCATCTTTTAAAAGACAAGGGGAATCTATTCTGCAACAAGTTGCTCCATTTTGAAGAGAGACTGCATACAAACACCCTACCTCTCAGGGACATAACGAGTGATGTCCCTTAATTTCATTCTTTTCCCTTTCTTTCCAGCACCTTTCCCTGAGCTACTGACAACAAGGCTTGCTCCTATACACATCACACCTACCATTCTTTCCTCACTGTGTACCCATCCATCACCACCCCTTTCCATTCTGGCTTTTGCAGCCATCACCACCAGGACCAAACAGGGGATGTACTCCTCCACACTACAGCAGTTGTCCTCTGGTCCTATTGCCCAGCTGTAATGAAGTTAGGGACCTAGACAAGCAGTCTGCACCATCAGACTCTGCCCGAAGTGCTGGAATCTTTACACCAAACAGCCACAGTGTGTGGGGTGAAAGCAAGAGCATACGAAACAGGCAACCTTTCACAAAGAAGGTAAATTGAGTTTCTCTGATTCTGTTGTCGTTTTGACTTGTATAAATAGCACCCCTACCTTCAGGAAATTCTTTGCTAGGAATTTCCTCTTTCCTACCCTCTCTTTGTTTCTGCCTTGTTCATTTTTTCCTATCACTTTTTTTCTGTTGTCTGCCTTTTTTTTCATTCTCTGCCTTTTCTCGGGATAAAGTTTTTTCCTATGCCAGTTGGGTGCACTAGGCCTGAATTGTCCAAAGCAAAGGCATTTTCGCTCATAGGACAGACAACCTATTTGAAGTTCTGAATTCGAAGAAGAGGAACAAAGAATTGCACTTTTCCGCAAATGACTTCTCGTACCATTTGTTTGTTTATTTGAATAATGGTAAGGCAGTTTTCTCTAAATCACTTAGCATATTTTGGCATGATTCACCCCCAAAGCAGTTTTCTAAACTTTACTACATTTCAAACCCACGCCCTTGTGATCTTCCTCTCATTATCTTTTACTCTCTTGTCTTCTCATCCTCTACTCAATAAATAAACTACAACTCTAAACCTAGACCATACTAACTGAAATAATCATTACTCTCATGACTTCTTATTTTTCTCCCTCATACTTTCTGAAGTGTTCCTTCTTGATTGATATGCATCCACTAGTCTTCGAAGTCACTAGCTAGCTAAGTGATGTGCTACCTACTGGAAATAAGTTTGATCATAAACAGTCTGGAATGCTTCCTGCGAGGCCATCACTGTCTCTTAATACTTTCTATATTAGAAAGACATTTTACTGCATATGTGTTCAGGTGACAGAAAAAGAGAAAGAAAAAACCCTTAGACATGTTTTTCCCTGACAATGGCATTCATGTACATCATGCTTGACTCCTTGATCTCGCAGATTTTTAAAAAGGTAAAAAGGCAAAGGTGCCCCATGACCTATTTGGTTGTTGGGGAGCAAGGCATCAGAGGCCTCAGCTTCTCCAGAGGCCAGCATATTGAAGGCAGTACCCATCTCCTCTCCCTTGCTGCTTTACTTTTCTTCACCCTAAAGAGGCGGGTATCAATTTACAGCTGGGTGAATTGGGGAATTCTAATTAAGCCAAACACGCAAAAGGTCACCAATCAAACTGGACACCATCGCTTGATGCTGCTGATTATTGGCTGGGGGAAAGCGAGTGCTCTGACCACAGAACTATCACGTGCCAGTCTTATTATTTAGTTTAGTCAAAATATAATCAACAAGACAATGCAAATTACTATAAATCTATAAGGAATGGATGTTAATACGTTACTTAGTCAAATACAAAGAATAATATACCTCTCCTTCAAGTTATAGCTTGTAGAGGAATGAAAAAAAAATCCTTCTCCAAAGATAAGATGCAGTGAATATCAGGTCACAAAACTATCCAACACACACAAGCCTTTCAACAACATCTCTGTTACTTGGTTACATTACAAAAATAGATAGGCCAGTATAACAATCATTACCATTAATATGGTACACGTGTGACAGTACTGCAAACAAAATAAATCAAAATTGTGGGTTCACAATGAAAAATACTCGTACAACAACATTGTGCGAATAGGTTCCCCATGAAGTAATTTAAGTGATTTGAGAGGCGGGAGGACGGCAAACTAGTCAACCAGACAGAAAAAGGGGAGGGGTGATAACTGGCCAATGAGAGGAGTATAGGGTAGGTGGGAAGACTAGTCAATCAAGCTCCTATACTCCCCCCACTCCCTCTGTGCCTAGCTACAACTCCATCCCTTTCCTCTTCCACTATCTCCCCATTTGTCCCCAAACCCTGTGCACCACGTCCTCTGCTGTCTAGTCAACAGGCCACGTGGTCAACGGGCCCAGTCAGGCATGACCATGGTTTCTATGGGGGAGGTTATTCATGCTACTGACAGGGATGAAACAGACTTCCATCACGCAATGGTGCACTGCTGATGGAAAAACATACAGAATAGAGAGAGAGAGAGAGAGAGAGAGAGAGAGAGAGAGAGAGGAGAGAGAGAGAGAGGAGAGAGAGAGAGAGAGAGAGAGAGAGAGAGAGAGGAGAGAGAGAGAGAGAGAGAGAGAGAGAGAGAGAGATGGGTGTGTGAGAGAGTGTGGTGAGAGGAGAGAGAGAGAGAGAGAGAGAGAGAGAGAGAGAGAGAGAGAGAGAGAGAGAGAAGAGAGAGAGAGAGAGAGAGAGAGAGAGAGAGAGAGAGAGAGAGAGAGAGAGAGAGAGACAGACAGACAGACAGACAGACAGACAGACAGACAGACAGACTGAAGAGAGAGAGAGAGAGAGAGAGAGAGAGGAGAGAGAGAGAGAGAGAGAGAGAGAGAGAGAGAGAGAGAGAGAGAGAGAGAGAGAGCTATGGCTTTATTGCATAGGCTGTCCTTTTCAACAGAGGTAATTAACTACGCTTTCTCAGTTTAGAAAGAGATGTGCTTTTAACTTTCATGTAAGAATAAGCACGATAATCAAAGAACAACAAAACTGTATGTATACTTTAACTGTAACTTACATTTTATTTGCCACTGATGTTTCATGCTGCAAATAGTTTTTGTGCTTGGTGTGTTTTGGTTTTTGCTCTTGAGATTGTTAGATTTTAAATTATTACAGATTAAAGCGTCAGAATGAAAGTTAATAGAATCAGCAAATTAATGAGCTTTTTCACACACACACACACACACACACACACACACACACACACACACACACACACACACACACACACACACACATATGCACATATGGGCGCACGTGCGCGTGGCTGTACACATATAGTAATTGCTCGCTCTCTCTCTGTGTCTTATCCATGTGATGAATGCATACTTATCAACTTTTTACAATCATAGGTTAAACTTCTATTCTTGGTGATGGTGATGTTGTTTTTCCTTCTTGTTGTTTTCTGTTTTATCTTTGCTTTCTTGGCCTTTCTCCTGTTTTGGTAGGGTCTTTCTTTTTTTCTTCTATTCCCTAATCAGGGCAAAGGCTGGATGAAAACAAAGTATGCACATGCTTACTCTGTTAACCTTGAAAAATAAAGATTATTCATTCATTCATTCATTCTCTCTCTTTCTATCTCTCTCTATAATATATATATATATATATATATATATATATATATATATATATATATATATATATATATATATATATATATTATATTTTATATATGTATAATCATAAATAAATAAATAAATAAATATATATATTTAGAAATAGAGAGAGATATATCGAGCGTGGTTACAAAGTGGATGGGTGACCGTTTGCGCGCCTTGGCTTTAGCAGAGTCCCCTAGTTCACCCAGCTGTAAATGGGCACCTGCCCTCTTTAGGGTCAAGGAAGGTAAAGCAGCGAGGAAGAGGAGATGGGCGCCGCCCTCAATATGCTGGCTCCTAGAGAAGCTGAAGTCTCCGATGCCTTGCTCCCCCACGACCACATAGGTTATGGAACACCTTTACCTTTTTACAAGTATATTAAAAGAACTGACTGAAAAGAAACATGCCCAACGCTCTTGAATGTCTTCCTCACAAACGTTTGGCTCCCGTGCAACAACTCTCTGGTCGTTTGTCCTCCTTGTTTAGGTTTCCGTACTGATTTCCTTTCAAAGAAGAGAGTGAATAA
>CM060326.1:24180569-24185569 GCA_030674155.1 Stramonita haemastoma | reverse complement strand
CACACAAGTTGTTATTTTTGTAAATGGCCTTCGTATTTCTTTTGCACGAATCTTTCTTTGACAAATCTCCGCTTGAAATCGTGTTGTAAACTTAGAAAAAAAGATCCTCTGAAGTGGAGGTATGGCTGCCTCTATGGCTTTGCAAACAGCTGTACATGCAAACTGCTCATCCTTTGAGTACATATGACACAGAGCGGTTCTCGGGTGGGCTCAGTGAGGCAGTGCAGTTTATAGATAACCCTCAAAATGTTAAGCTAGGGAACGACCGACAACAACAGCAGTCACAACAACAACAACAACAGCACCACCCCCACCACTACCAACAACAAAAGCAAAAGCAGCAAAAACAGCACCATGGCCAACAACAAAAACAACAACAGCAGCAGCAACAACAACAGCAGCAGCAACAACAATAGCAGTAACAACAACAATAACAACAACAATAACAACAACAGCAAAGGCTAAAACAACAACAAAACCCCACTGCCACCAACAGCAACAACATTTTGTTAACGTTTTCTTATTGATTTTCCCTGGAGAAGATCGGTATCAAAGCAAACAAACAAGCAATTTCAACACAGGAAACAAAACAGACAAAAGGCAAAGAAAGAAAGAAAGCGAATAAATAAGCCAATGACGGGACAATTGTTTCAATAGGTTTTCTATTCTGGTCTCTTTTACAAAAAAAAGAAACGAAACAAACAAACAAAACTACAGAAAGCAGACAGCTTTAAAGAGAAGTTACTTCAAGGGATTTCTTTCAGCTTTTCTTAGTTTCTCGGCTAGAGCTATGATGAGACATCTGCATTTGCAACCGTGTCCCCCCCCTCCCCCCCACGATTTAGGTAGCCGCTTTCCGGCTGCAGGGATAGTGTTTAAACACAGCACACGTGTGCATGTTTTTTTTAATGTTGTCATCTATTCCTATAAATACGGAATGGCCCACTGTTCCGAAAAGTGGAACGAGGTTTCAGTGTTGTGCGTCAAGATTCCGTCGATTCTTGTAAAGTAAACAAATCAAAGCACTTGCATTCAAATCATTTCCACACATATAACCGTCCACAAATATGAGGATTAATAGATATCAATTTTTTACACATATACACACGCACGGACACGCATGGACACACACAGACACAGACACACACAGGCGCGCGTGCGCGCGCGCACAACACGCTTAGGTGGGGTGGTGGAGATGAAGGTAATTGTTGAAAAGTAGAAACATATGTTGAAGGGAAGATCTCAGGTAGGAAATAAGAGCTGGTTTTGAAAGTTTCAAATAAAGACTTTAGCGAAGTGAGAGAGAAAGTTCATTCCTTGTTTATGGACCAGAAACAGAGAAAGAGCGACGGTCAACAGTGCTTTGTTTGAATCTGGGTATTGGGAAGCAAAACGTATTTGCAGCTGAACGAAGGGAACGGGATGGAGTGTACAGGTGAAGACTGTTACAGAGATAAGAGGGTGCCGATCTATGGAGCCATTAAAACAAAGGGTATATTTACTCTTTGTGAGACAAGCAGCCAGCGAAGGGATCACAAAAGATGAATGGTGTGGTGTGACTTTTTCTTTCTTAGAACTAGTCGAGCTGCAGAGTTTTGAATGCGTTGAAAGTAGTGGATAGATGATGCTGGAAGACCAGCCAAAAGAGAATTACAGTAGTCCAAACGTGAAAGAAGAGAGATGTGACAAGTTTGGATACAGATACTTGCAAATTGCGTTTATGCGCCTTGATTGATAGTAACAGGACTAACACGTCTGGGTGATGATTTTTTTAAAATAAAGAAGTATGTAGAAGTACCGCTAGATATTTCAACGAACTGGACCAAGGAATTGATGCAGTACCAATTCTATAGAAGTTGTTGTGACGGAGGAAAGTTTCTGTTCGGTCCCTATCAGCATGGCTTAAATTTTAGAGGCCTTTAGCTGTGGCTTGTTCTGAGTCATCCAGTTTGGAATGTCTCGAAGAGAGTGGCCACGTTTGTCGGGGGAAAGGGCAGGTTTTCAAAGGCTATCGCACACACAGTCTCGGTTTGTAGTCTCATCCAAAGAACTGTGGCATCTTCTTCAATTTTCTTGTCAAACTGGGAGGAAAGCACAAGGCTGGGAATCGAACCCAAAACCTTCTGTTTTTTTCCGCAAGTGAACGTCTTAACCGTTCAACCACTTTCCTTATTTCTTTCATTCAATCATTTACCGATCCTACCCCAAAAAGACACTCCTCGCAGGTGTACACACCACTAACCTACAAAAACGTGTGCAACATCCTCCTGATTAATGAGCCACCAGAAATACCCACACCTACAAAAACAAGAACACCTTTCTTCATGGAACAGAGAGAGAGAGAGAGAGAGAGAGAGAGAGAGAGAGAGAGAGAGAGAGAGAGGAGAGAGAGAGAGAGAGAGAGAGAGAGAGAGAGAGAGAGAGAGAGAGAGATTTTGATTTGATTTGATTTGATTTATTCTTTTATATCGAGGATAATGGAATAAGCACTCTTGTGCTTTTTTACATCCAGTCCCCGTGTGTATGCAGTTTTATAAATGTCATCTGTTACCCACCGGCACACGATGGCCTACTCTTACGAAAAGCGGAACAGGATTTAACGTGTGCGCAAGATGTTCTGCGTGCGTTCGCACACCGGAGAGAGAAGAGAGAGAGAGAGAGAGAGAGAGAGAGAGAGAGGAGAGGAGAGAGAGAGAGAGAGAGAGAGAGAGAGAGAGAGAGAGAGAGAGAGAGAGGAGAGAGGAGAGAGATGAGAGAGAGAGAAGAGAGAGAGAGAGAGAGAGAGAGAGAGAGAGGAGAGAGAGACAGACAGACAGACAGACAGACAGACAGACAGACAGACAGACAGAGACAGAAGAGAAAGAGAGAGAGGGAACAATAGTTATAACGATGACAAAACTTGATTTCCTGAAGTTAATAGAGTAAGTTATAGGCGAGGCAGTACGAGGCGGAAAAATACGCTCAAAAACAAACACCGAAAGAAAAAAACTACAAAAAACAGAGGTATTCGTCTTGCAAAATAAATGTAAGGAAAGGAAAACCACTATAATCTGCGTAAAATTTACTTGAAAAAAATAAAGAAATTCAACAAACGACAAAACCAGACAGAACAAAAGAGAGAAAGAAAGAAAGAAAGAAGAGAGAGAGAGAGAGAGAGAGAGAGAGAGAGAGAGAGAGAGAGAGAGAGAGAGAGAGAGAAGAGAGACAGAGAGACGAGAGACAGAGAGACAGAGAGAGAGAGAGAGAAGAGAGAGAGACAGAGAGAGACCCCCCCCCCAAACCAAAACAGATAAAGAGACCCCTATAATCTGCTAGAGATCGCCAGTATTTTCCAAGGACAAATAAAGTTGAAACGAGAGAGAGAGACAGAGAAAGACAGACAGACAGACAGAGAGAGAGAGAGAGACAGACAGACAGACAGACAGACAGACAGAGACAGACAGACAGAGACAGAGACAGAGATAGAGACAGAGACACAGGGAAACAGAGACAAATAGAGAGACAGACAGACAGAGACAGAGATAGAGAGTAAGAGTGAGAGAAGGAGAGAGACAGAAAGAAAGAGATGGACAGACAGACAGACACACTGAAAGACATACAGACTGAGAGACAATAGAACAGACAAACAGACAGACAACAGACTCTGCCAGGAAAGATAGGAACGCTCCCCAAATCTAAAAGACAACAAGAATGAGAAACATAAATGATATGTATTTTCAAGATAAAGCCCACGGGATGATCTGGTTATGATTTGGAAAAAAAAATCTTTTCTTTATAAAAAACAAAAAGGGAAAAAAGAACGAAAGTCTTCGGAACGTAGGAAAAAAGCAAAAAGAAACAAAGAAAAAAGAACACAACTGAAGTAAGAACAAGGAAAAAGGGACACATATCATCTGCTTCAGATCGACAAGGTTTTTCCAGGACAAACACATTTGAAATGACAGAAAGAAATCCAAGGAACACGAACATCCATACACTCAAACATTTTTAGCAAAAAAAACCAGGTCAGGTGGTGAAGAAAAGTTTCTACAGAGAGAGAGAGAGAGAGAGAGAGAGGGGAGAGAGAGAGAGAGAGAGAGGAGAGAGAGGAGAGAGAGAGAGAGAGAGAGGAGAGAGAAGAGAGAGAAAGGGGGAGGGAGGAGGGATGGAGGGAGAAACCGGGTAACTGAGAGAGAGACTGATTGATGACAGGTGCACAAATAGACAGACCAGAGCACAAAGAATGATGCCCCCCCCAAAAAAAAAAAAAAAAAAAAAATGTTATCAAAACAAAACTAGGAAAAGTGAGGTCACTACAAAATTCAGGAATTATTCTTTTTTTTTTACACACACAAAAAAAGAAAGAGAATGCAAAATTAAAGCCGGCAAAAAAAATAAAGAGCCAAAGAAAGAACAAGAAATAGAGAAACAAAGCCAGAGTGCCAACGACAAAACAATGCAGTAAAGACATGGGAAAAGAGAGCCCTATAATCTGTCGAGGATCCCCCTTGTTTTCTCAGAGCAAACACTGGCGAAACGAAGAATAGAGGGAAGAAGGAAGAAAACGAGGGATAGAGAGACGAGGAATAAAAAGACAGAAAGGCCGTGCCTACAAAAGAGAGGGAATTAAGGTGTTGGTAGAAATGCAAAAAGAAAGACAAAGATAGAAATGGGGTGGAAGAAAGACAGAGAGGGAGGGGGAGAGAGAGAGAGGGAGGGAGGGAGGAGGGAGGGAGAGAGAGAGGAGAGAGAGAGAGAGAGAGAGAGAGAGAGAGAGAGAGAGAGAGAGAGAGAGAGAGAGAGAGAGAGAGAGAGAGAGAGAGAGAGAGATTTGATGTATTCTTTTATATCGAGGATAATGGAATAAGCACTCTTGTGCTTTTTTACATCCAGTCCCCGTGTGTATACAGTTTTGTAAATGTCATCTGTTCCCACCGAACGCGATGGCCTACTCTTACGAAAAACGGAACAGGATTTAACGTGTGCGCAAGCTGTTCTGCGTGCGTTCGCACACGGGGCCT
>CM060326.1:24173069-24178069 GCA_030674155.1 Stramonita haemastoma | reverse complement strand
TTAAAGTGTCTCAATGTTATTGAAAACAAGATTACATACATCAGCCATAAGAGATATTCAACGGTGAAAGAAGTCTACATCACAATATTCATAGTCAACGGTGTTTTATATACATATGGCACGGAGAGAGAGAGAGAGAGAGAGAGAGAGAGAGAGAGAGAGAGGAGAGGAGAGAGAGAGAGAGAGAGGAGAGAGAGGAGAGAGAGAGAGAGGAGAGGAGAGAGGGAGAGAGAGAGAGAGAGAGAGAGAGAGAGAGAGGAGAGAGAGAGAGAGAGAGAGGAGAGAGAGAGAGATGACACACGCAGACGCACAGACACACATAGAAACCGATACATTCCGACTGATGCCAACTGGAAGATGTACCTTCAAAGTATTTGATGAATACATTAACATGATGGAAAATGCAGAACACAATATTATTTTGTTTTTTTACCTACACGCTAAATTTCTAAGGACACTAAACTTCACTGTCCATATCTAATGTAAAAACACAGACTTCCATTGTAAGCTTTATAGATGAAAGCTAAAAACAGGACCGCTTGAGTACGAAACATCTTAAGAACAAAACAATCAGAAGAGATAAAACAGAACTACTAATATATGTAAAGTAGATGCAGACATAATTTATCTCACCGACAGTACTTAGAATATATGAGCACAGGCATATGAATACGACGAGGAGACACACGCACGCACGCACCACACACACACACAAACGCACACACACACACCCTCCATATACACACACACAAACACACACACATACACACACATACACGCACACAATCCCCCTCCACACACACAAAAGTACTATTCTACAGTTTCAATACACTGCACTACACTACACTACACTACCCTCCCTTCACCACACACACACACACACACACACACACACACACACACACACACACACAACACACACACACACACTCACACTTGTCTAAAATCACTTGATGTGAATAGATGTTAAACTAAAGATATCACACACACACACACACACACACACACACACACACACACACACACACACACACACACACACACACACCACACACACACACACACACACAAACAAATTCATGAGTGGCTTTTGTTTTTAATGGTGAAATATCTTCTGCTGTTCGGTATTTCATAGAAGGTCTAATGTCATTCACATGTACACATCGGCGCCGACCACATGATATCTCAGGGTTGTAAAACTGAGCATAAAAAAATGTATGTATGTAAAAAAAAAAAAAAATAATAAAAGCAACACGAAATAAAAATTTATTCAAAAACGCGATATGAAGCTACACAAATGGGAAAAGTTTATAATAAAACTGACCAGGGTTTCGTTTAAGTTGCGATGTTAGGCATCTTTTTGAAGACAGAAGTAGTGAAAATCAATGACAAAATGGTTGCAGTTCCATTCAAAAGAGAAGTTAACATTAGCAAAAAACAAAAAAAGGTCTTTCCAGTGGCACGCTGATGTCCTTGACTTCTTATTCTTTGTAAAAAAAATTTTTACTCTGCCGAAAAAAAACGACTGAAGGGAAAAACGGAAACCAAGGAAACAAAAAATGCTCATAAATTCCCCTCTGCTGATAGTTGGCAATGGTTTTTTACAGGATCCGTCATTTAGTTTTGCAATTTACTATCTTTTTACGTGATTATGTACAGCGCTTCGAGAAAAAATATAAGAACATGGAAAAAAAACTGAAGATTTTTGACAAAAATTCAGTTATAAAAACATCTTAACTGGGAGCCATCACAGTTTCTGGAAGGAAAAAGACTTGATAGGATAAGAAAAACTGAATATCCCTGCGTGGTCTTTTATTTTCTTGAGTAAAGAAGAGCCTGGTAGTCAATTATCAAAGCGCTTCGATTTGTTTGCTTTTCAAGATTTAGCGCTATATAAATTCCATATATTATTATGAATAATATGACTGAGTAAAATGTAAAAAACATTTGATAGGAGCATGCAGTTATTTTTATGGAGAGGTAGTTTTTCACCTAAACGCCATAGGCCCGCTTCCTAGACACACAGTGGACTTCCTCTTCATCACCAGAACCTACCCCGCAATCCACCAGACCAGACGTAAGAGTATGGGTGCTGAGGATTTGAATCCCTCTTAAACTGTTTTCTACGTTGCTACGTGCAATTTGCGCATGCAAAAGAACATATGAATCACACGATTTCTCTCGAGCAAAACTAGATAAATGACACAATCTTCATGAAACCCCAAACAAAACTGAATAAATTTGGGGTGGAAAAGAAACAAAAATGACTGGCAATGTGCGTTGTTCAGGTATTTTTGCCCGGAAGACCAGCTTACGTTTTAAACAGACATCTTTACAGATGATAAATAATGCTAGAATAATGTGAGAATTGTGGGAGAGAAGAAAAACAAATAAATCAGTGTTGTTCTCAACGCCCAAGTATTACACTCTGAAAGGAAGCTACTTTGGTATGTCTATTAAATTCATATAGTTATTAAAGTAATCCCAAAGTTTCATTTTCAATGAAAAAATACCCATATTAAATGCTGTTTAGCTGAAAGCTTGTAGATAATTCAGTTTGTTTTGGCTTTGTTCTGTTGGAATATCGAATTTCAGCTTTTCCCAAGGAAACGACATAACATGCTCAGCATTCTATATCTTGTTATGAATCTCTTTTAATAGATACTTCAGCAACCTTATGATTTAATTTACTATACATGTTTGGGCTAAGCCATCTTTCTCTTTTCCTTTCTACTCAACATTGTTTTCAGTAAAAAACGTGACTTGGTGTCTCACACACGGTGTACTCCAACTTGTGCTTTGTTTTTCTTTTTCTGTTTCTCTGTTTGCGAACACTTTCTGCAAAACACTTTTTCGTAAAGTACAAGGACTCTGCAAGACTGCTCAAGTATGTTTGGTATTTTGAGTGTAAACTAGTTGAACTATCTGACACTCCATTTATATAATTATTGGGCTTTTCATATTGTTGCCCCCATTCTGGAAATTTTATAATGGACATACGCGTTTCTTTTAATGGCTTTGTTCTGTAAATATGTAATATTCAGTTTATGACTCTTCAAATGGGCGTTCATGTCACTGCAGCACAAAAGCAAAAAAGTGCCAGACCAACGATGTGTCCATGACTCTCCCCTATTTATTATGTATTATTTCTTCTTTGCCCTCTATTTTTATTCTCTTTTAATACATATTTCAATGCATTAAAAACCTACCACTTACTTGGAACAGTCAGGAAGACACACGGGATTTTTGGTAATAGAGCAAACATTGAAAAAGAAGCCATGTAAATAAAACCTATACACAAATAACCAGTCTATCAAAGTACATGACACATATTAGAGCACAGAGGTAATTTACAACCTGACAACATTACAAAGAAATAACGATATCCAATGTCAATGCTCTGTATCCACAGCATGGCCTGGTGAGAAACAGACTTTGACCATAAACTCGGCCAATTAATCAAGCCAATCAGCCACAGCCAAGGCTTTAACGAGAGTAATGCTGGGAGTCCCCAGAGTGTTACAAAGCCTTTCTGGAGCAGACACCTCACCATCACTTCAGCTAACTACCTTTCATTCCGCACCCACGGTCTGATGGCTACACTCAAGCGAGGTTTATGCTACGAGGCAGACCGTTAAAATAGGGAGAACAGTGACAGGGCGGTTAGGACATCCGCCTGCCTATCAACTACACCGTGTGGTTCTGCGTTTGATTCCCAGTCTTGCCCGTTCTTCCTAGTTTGACAAAGAAAGCAAACCGAATGCTCAAGTCGTTCATATCATAATATCATAAACCAGGGCTCCATGTGTGATTGCACACAGAACATCTTGCGCACACTAGACCCGTTCCGACTTTTTGAACGAGCAGGCTTTTTTCTGCCGGTATAAACGGTTGACTTTTTTTTAAACCGCATGTACACAGGTTTTGTGTTCAGACACCATCCCGATGTCATAATGCGGCTACCTAATTGGTGTAGGGGTAGGGGGCGGGGGAAGGGGGGTTGGTTGCATACGCAAAAATCTCACTACATGTAAACCTTGGAACTCTAGCTAAGGAATTGAAAACCCCACGGAAATGGGAGGTAACGTTGCATGGCTAGACAATGGAGTCAAGCTTAGAAAACACTTCTTTATATTTTGCTTGTAGGTGTAAGCTTGTTTCAGTAAGCATTTTACACAAACTCAGCAAGACACAATAACTTCTACGAAACAACTTAAGCTAAATCTTAGATTATTACGAACAGAATACAATGATAGATTTTGTGTTCATACATGTAGTTCTGTGAACAAATCTGTTTCTTGGTTGAATGATTCTGACCTTGTTTTGACAGAAAGCAATACCTCTGTTATACACTAACTAATAAAGACCAGGGAAAGGCAATGTCAGCAGTGAAGACAGATTCCAACCCCAATAATTATATAATCGCTTGTATTGAAAGCACAGTAACCATTAATCTTCAGCACATTTAATTTTCATTACCTTATTCCTGACAACGACAGCAAACTCCAAAACATGACAAGATAAAACAGAAACAAGAACACTCACCAGTGAGTGCACAATATTTCACATCTCAGATGAGCTACTTCTGACATGTGCCTTTTCCAATGAAGCTAATCCGGCACAACCACCAGCAGTCTTTTGAACATCCTCAAGACACGCATGACCAAATGACCCAAATCAACACGAAATAACGGCTCCTGAAGTTAAAAAGGTGACGCTGATGGGAATACTGGGCAAGAGAGGACGACAGGTATAAACGCAAGGGAAGGAGATGTAGAGGACGACAGAGTATAAACGCAAGGGAAGGAGATGTAGAGGACGACAGAGTATAAACGCAAGGGAAGGAGATGTAGAGGACGACAGAGTATAAATGCAAGGAAGGAGATGTAGAGGACGACAGAGTATAAACGCAAGGGAAGGAGATGTAGAGGACGACAGAGTATAACGCAAGGGAAGGAGATGTAAGGACGACAGAGTATAACGCAAGGGAAGGAGATGTA
>CM060326.1:24166284-24170469 GCA_030674155.1 Stramonita haemastoma | reverse complement strand
CCACCACCCTTCCCCTAACCCTCCTCCCCCTACCACCCCCCCTCCCCCTCCCCCCCTACCATCCCCCTCCCCCCCCATCCACCCTCTCCCCCCACCCCCTCCCTCCCCCCCCCCCTCTCCCCCCCACCCCCTGCCATCCCCCCTCCCCTCCCCCCCATATCCCCCCTCTCCCCCCCCCCTCTCCTCCCTCCTCTCCCCTCCCCCTCCCCACCCTCCCTCCCTCTCTTCCCGTCCACCCTCTCCTCCCCCTTCCCTCTCCTCCACCCCCACTCTATTCCCTCCCACCCCTCCCTCTCTTCCCCCCCCTCTCTTCCCCCCTTCCTCCCCCCTCTCTTCCCCC
This sequence comes from Stramonita haemastoma, assembly GCA_030674155.1. Lineage (NCBI taxonomy): Eukaryota > Metazoa > Mollusca > Gastropoda > Neogastropoda > Muricidae > Stramonita > Stramonita haemastoma. Next base: position 24,170,129 of record CM060326.1, on the reverse strand, counting down.
TCCTATCTACCCTTTCCTTCCCCTTCCCTCTCCTCCCCCTCTGCCAACTTATCCCCCTCTCCTAAGCACAAACATGGGAAGATAGACAACACATCTCCTCCAAAGCTTGGAGGATTAGAAGTTAGGTGGCGATCCCCGTAGAGATCTGTCATTCCTAATTCTAAGCTTAAGTTGTTGCCTTCATAGTTTTGCAGCATATTACTACACTAACAATTCCACACTTTCAAAGGTTCTTTTCCCATGTCTGCTCAGAAATTGAAAGAAAAAGTTTAATCTTAAACATTTCTTATCACCATGTCCATTTCAAAAAGGTTAAAACAGCACAGTTTACAATTTTATTAAAAAAAGATTGCTGCTTCATTTACATTGGATACAGATTTTCCTCTGGACTTCTGAGTAACTTCAAACATTAAAAAGGAACATAACTGATATGACAGCCTTTGAAGGGGGGTAATATTGCCTTAAAAAATAAACGTTTTATCACGCATGTATAATGTGTCAGAAGTCCTAAATACATTCAGCATAAATTAACACAGGTAAAACAACTTACAGTATTTATATGGGGGCAATGCAGGGATAGATAAATGAAACAGGAGGGGAAAATTTTATTTTTGAAATAAGTATATCTTGAGACTGGATTGAAAACTGTCATAAGTAGGCTTTTAGTGAAGTGAGAGAGAGGGGGGGCTCATTCCAGTCCAATGGACCAGAAATAGAAAAAGAGAAACACACACACACACACACACACACACCACACACACACACACACACACACACACACACACACACCACACACACAAACAAACAAACACACACACACACAAGATTCCAGATTTAATTCCTTTTACCCCTTTTGGGCATGGAAGATAACAAACAAATTGAACAGTATTGATACTAGTATTATCAATACTAACAGGAACTGAAAAGCAACATGAGTCAAGTCAAGTCAAGTCAAGTCAAGTCAAGTCAAAACACTTTAATCATCCCTGAAGGGCAATTACAATACTGACAGGCATATTGATACAAATCATAAACACACGAAGTAGCTACATTTCATATTTGTTCAAACATTATATAACTTCAAATAAAATGTCACAAACACTCACACTCTACGCGCGCGCTCGCACACACGCAAACACCCGCATACACACACACCAATGTTTAGATACAATGTTCTTAAAAACCATTTACTAGAAAAGACATATGATCACGTTTATTTACACATTATACGCACGCGTTCGCACCCGCACATATACATGCATGCACGCACAAACACACACACACACACACACACACACACACACACACACACGCTCCTCTCTCCCCATACAATCCACACCCACCCGCCCCCACACTCACACTTACACACAAGCTCCCCCCCCCCTACCCATACACACCATCAACACCCACACAATTGGTAAAAAGACATGTGAATTTACAAGCAATTCAAAAAATCAAAAAAGCCAAAAATAAGACATACTTATTTTATGGGTACATATGTATGTATGTGCACGACTGTATGCATTGGCTACATACATAACAGTGGCAGGTAAGTAATTCTGAGAAGTTTAAACACACACACACACACACACACACACACACACACACACACACACAAAAGAGCAAACAAACAAACAAACAAACAAAAAAAAACCAAAACAACCTCAGTCAGTGTTATTATGAGTTTAGAACTCGGATAACTACTGGCACAAAGGAATTCCTTTTTCTGTTTGTTTTGCTGTTGTGGCATTGAAAACGACGTCCTGAAGGCAACAATTGAAATTCTGAAAACAGAGCGTGGGAGGAATCGGCCAAAATGGCTGTTGGTTTGCGTACAAGCTGCTGATTACAAAACGACCTGAGGTCTCTGTGTTCTTCTCTGATAATTTTAGAGCAGATTCTCACAATTCTATGAATACCATTCTTGTTCTTAATGCTAAGGTTATTGTACCAGCAAATGAAAGCAAAACTTAAAACGCTCTCTATATAAGACCTGTAGAACAAAGAAAGAATCTTTTTGTTGACAAAAAATGAGTTAAGCTTCCTCAGAAAATACACACGTTGTTGCCCCTTTTTGACAATGGCGTCAGTGTTAGCATCCCAATTTAGCTTGTGGTCGAAAACAGTTCCCAGATATTTGTATTTCAAAACGTTTTCAACTTCTTCACTATGGATGATGGTATTCTCAGAAGTGTGCTCCGATCTTCTGAAATCAATAGGAAGGTTTTTAGTTTTAGAAACATTTAGCTCCAGATAGGCCTCATCACACCAATCTACGAACTCGGTAAGGGCTGGACCATGGTCTAGGACTGATCCAGATAAGAGAGACAGAAGAGCACTGTCGTCCGCAAATTTTACCAGAAATGAGTTTTCATGGCTGCTTCTACAATTATCATGCTTCTACATGATAATCAAACAATATTAGATACTCCAGACATTTTAAAATATATCAATTTTTGTAAAAGACACAATCTACACTTGTGAAAGACAACAAAATTGAATTTCAAGAAAAACCTTCAAATGTTATGAGCTTTGAGGGAGACAGGAGAACTTTTCAAGATTTACATTTCCACAGACTGCAAAAATCATAACTGGACATGGGTTGAAGAAAATGCTGAGGAATAAAATCTGTTCATAAATGTTTAAAGTAGGAAACATTCCATGATAAAAAATAAAATTTCCCCTAAAACAGACATAGTGCATTTTAAACATACTCTTTCTTCCTGTGGTATGTTATGAAAACATCCAATCTCAATAGAAAGCTTGTGACAACTGCAACTAAATTTCATAAGAGTGTAAACATATACATCTGGCAAACAAGTTATCTATTTTTCCATATTAAAATTGGTTTTATAGTTTTTGTACTAACTGCATCTACTATTATCCCACAGCTCAGCTCTCCATTCATTAACAAAGTTTTGTATTAAGAAGATTTTGATAATTACATGAACTAGTAGAATTGATAGTTGAACAAAACCGTCTCTCCCACAAAGTCAAAATCTGTTTTGCACTAAAATGTTCTGTATCTTATTAATTTTAGCCATGCTGATTGAATCAGAGATTTTCATGTAAATCTTTCATCCTCTGGTAAACATGTGACGATAGCTTTCCAGGATGAAAGTCAAGCACTTGCATCCAGAAACAAACCATTGGAACAGAAATAGACAAGGACTTTATGCCCCCTTCTCCATATACTAACGAATTTCATCATACACTTTAAACAAAAAATATATTAAAAAAATTAACAGGAACTTTTAAATTATTACTATATTTTCATAACCCCAAATTTCACACCTATACAACAAAACGGGTAAAACAATTTTATTGAAGAAATCAAGTGTCACATGCATAAGTAGTTCTTTTTGCCATGCAGTTCTTATCAGACTAAACATGACTTTAGTAGCTTGATTAAGCATTTTACTTATATTTTGCAAAACTGCCACTCTTACTGAAAATAATTCCTAAATGTTTAAAATAGTTAACAACTTCCAAAGTTTTTCCAACATATATAAACATGCTACAAGATCTTTTTTTGCAAAATATCATGATTTTCACACACACACACACACACACACACACACACACACACACACACACACATGCATGCACGCACGCACACACATACACACACACACTCACATATGGTGTGTGGCTATTTCATGTCAATATTACTTCCCCTTCACAGACTATCTTAAAAAATTCAATCCCTTTTATTTGTTTAATGTTGCCTAGTAGTCCAGATAAAACTTGCCATATTATGGAAAAGAAGCAACAACTTTTATATGAATTTGTAGGAGATGCTGTTTACCTGTCTTGAACAAGTACAAGATGAAGTAAATGATTGT
>CM060326.1:24158784-24161284 GCA_030674155.1 Stramonita haemastoma | reverse complement strand
TATACGAATATAGTCATGTATATATCAAATCCATAAAGAAAGAAAACAGGCATGCTATCTGATGGTTTCTTACAAGGTGGGGTGGAAATACATGACGAAGTTCCAATACACAGCTCTTTGTGTTCAAATAATATGGAAAATAAACGTGTATAATTTTTGCTTTGTTTTTCACATCCAAATAAAATGTATTTGCTGATTTATAATACTTGAAGCCTGGCTGACAACAGAGTATTCACTACTATATGTTCTCATTTTTTAAAATGAAATTACACCTCTGGGGGTAACTTGGCTTTGATTATAATCAAGTCCTATTTAAGAAGGATCTTCCATAACTTTATTTTGTTTACCAAAATGTTTATTGAAGCCTCTGTCTTAGATATAATTTTAATTTTTGATAGAATAGAAAACGTAGATTGTTATGGTGAAGATTATTTCAAATAATTTATACGATTTGATGAAGCTGTGCAACAAATACTGTAGAATGATTAAAACATTGAGAAGAGGGTCGGTGCCAGCAATGTAACTGAATATTTAACATCTGCAATCATGATCTCACTGCTTTGCATCAATAGGTAAAACTGCCAACTCAGCTTTCTTCTCCTTTCCTCTGTGTACTTGAACTGCTTCTGTCTGTGCCCGAAAGTTTTTTTCACTTGCCAGTTTTCATGACCATACATATAGTGCTTATATTACCCCCCTGATTTTTCAGTACACACTTCCAGCACACATGAAGTCCTGCAAGTGCCTACCTCATCAGACAAAGACTTATAAAAGAAAATCAACTCCCAGAAAGGGCAGGGAACCAGGTGAACATACAGCCCTTTCAAGAACGGAACCACTCCTTATCCAGTTTATGACCGTTGTAGTAGACACACTTACTTAACACTGCCGACTGAATACAATCAGTTGGACCGGTGATATATTTTATTGATCCGGCCTGGTCTTTGCCCAGTATATTACGGACGCTTTGGCAGAGTTAATGAATACATTAAACATACCAGTAACCCACTGGCAAGTATTGACAGGAGTAAATAAGCGAGATTCCTGGAGGGTGACTGGGTGTTCTCTCTTTTGAAGCAAGCCATTTGTTCACTTTCACTCCTGCAACTAACTTGTACACAGCCGATGTCTGATGGCTACGTAAGATAAGAACTGGTATAGGACTGGGAATTATTTTTAAGTAGTGAAACATTGCTACTTCAGCTCAACAAGTCCTTTACATAATTCTTCTTCATTTTTTAAACGAATATAGGACATCCTTACTTTTCCTAGCAGACTCTGAAGCGTGAAAATGCATTAAAAGCAGCTGGATATTGCGTGGTTCTTCATGAAGTCCTCAGGAAAGATGTACTCAGTCTTTACAGAACTGCATACAAAAAGTCGAATCGATGTTCAATCGTTGAAAAAATCATTTTGAAAAGCTAAGAACCGCCACTGGTGGAGGAAGCTGGTTGAAAAAATCTTCAGTCGTGTTCCAATGGTCAGAGAAAATAATATGTTATAGGTAAAGGTGAAAGTGGAAAGTTTCGATTTTTCAAAGATAAAGATTGTCTCCATGGCGATCAACACAAAAAATACGTATAGCGAAACAATTCCGACATATCAAAAACAATATAGGATAAAGAAGCAATTACACATAACGTGGTTACGGGTATTCCTATTTATAAATTGTTCATACAGGTTTTTCATACATATGTTAAATTGACAAAAGGGACTTGATAAAAAAAAAGCACAAGAATGTTTATTCCATTATCTTCGATATAGAAAAACAAAATATTAAAGAATGAAATAAAATAAATGAATAGATATGCGTGAGCATGTACACAAACACACACACACACACACACACACACACACACACACACACACACACACACACACACACACACACACACACACACACACACACACACACACACACACACACATTCTGTCACTGGTCTCTGTCCATCACCACCCCTTTCCATTCTGGCTTTTGCAGCCATCAGCACGTGTGGCCAAACAGGGGAATGTACTCCTCCACACTACAGCAGTTGTCCTGCGGTCCTATTGCCCAGCTGTAATGAAGTTAGGGACCAGACAAGCAGTCTGCACCATCAGACTCTGCAGGGATGGATGCCAAGGTCTGAACACGAACTGTCCACAGCGGGAAAGCAGACATAAGGGGCTGGTCAAAGACAACGCTGCGCTGTTACTGAACATTGAGTCTATACGGCTATGGAAGCTCCGCATGTAAGACTGTGCCTGAATCCATAGAAAAGAAAGCAGAATAGGCCTAGAGTGGAAAGGAATGAGAGAGAGAGAGAGAGAGAGAGAGAGAGAGAGAGAGAGAGAGAGAGAGAGAGAGAGAGAGAGAGAGGAGAGAGGAGAGAGAGAGAGAGAGAGAGAGACGCTTTTAACGCTTTAACGCTTTAACAGTTTATTGTCATTGCTCATCTTGGCCTTATGACAAGGGAGGTAACACATATATCTGTTGTGTAAATTTTACATAAAAAAATTT
>CM060326.1:24131284-24153784 GCA_030674155.1 Stramonita haemastoma | reverse complement strand
AATAAAGATTCATGGTATGCATAGAAGGAAAGTTTGCCAGCGCGCGCGTTTAAGAACACACACACACACACACACACACACACACACACACACACACACACACACACACACACACACACACACACACACACAGATATATATATATATATATATATATATATATATATATATATATATATATATATATATATATATATATATGCATATATATACATATATATATATATAGAGAGAGAGAGAGAGAGAGAGAGAGAGAGAGAGATATAGATATATAGATATATAGATTTCACATTGATAGATTTCAAAGTTTCTCAACATGGTGATCCAGCTACATGAAGACCAGCGTGGCCAGGTCAGAAACAGCAACGACCTCTCAGAGCCTTTCCCAATCACAAACGGGGTGAAGCAGGGCTGCGTTCTTGCACCAACGCCCTTCACTATCTTCTTCAGCATGATGCTTCAGCGGGCCACAGAAGATCTCGATGACGAAGACGGAGTTTTCATACGCTACCGCACAGATGGCAGCCTATTCAACCTGCGGCGTCTTCAAGCCCACACCAAAACCCTGGAGCAACAAATTCGAGAGCTACTTTTTGCTGATGCTGCTGCCCTTGTAGCCCACACAGAAACCGCCCTGCAGCATGTAACATCCTGTTTTGCAGAGGCAGCCCAGCTCTTCGGACTCGAAGTCAGCCTGAAGAAGACAGAGGTTCTCTACCAGCCCGCACCTCAGGTAGCGTACCACCCACCTCACCTTACAATTGGTGAGACAGAACTGAAGACAGTCCAGCAGTTTACCTACCTGGGATGCACAATCTCCTCTGACGCAAAGATTGATAAAGATGTAGACAACAGACTGGCAAAGGCAAACAGTGCTTTTGGCAGACTCTACCACCGTGTCTGGAAAAACAAACACCTGAAGAAAGACACCAAGATCAGTGTCTACAGAGCCGTGGTACTGACCACCCTCCTGTACGGCTCTGGGTCATGGGTCACATACAGACACCACCTGCGAATTCTCGAACGCTTCCACCAACGCTGTCTCCGCTCCATCCTCGACATCCACTGGAGCGACTTCACCACGAATGCTGAGGTGCTGGAGCAAGCAGGGATCACCAGCATTGAGGCCATGTTGCTGAAAACGCAGCTACGCTGGGCAGGGCATGTCTCTAGAATGGAGGACCATCGCCTACCGAAGATGGTTCTCTACGGTGAACTTTCCACCGGACACCGCTACAGAGGCGCACCAAAGAAGAGATTTAAAGACTCTCTGAAGAAATCTCTGTCAGCCTGCCTCATAGACCATAACCAGTAGTCAGTCCTTGCTGCTGACCGGCAGGCCTGGCGACACACTGTGCATCAGTCTGTCTCCTCCTTTGAGTACAATCGCAGAGCGGCCCTTGAGGAGAGGCGAATGAGGAGGAAGAACCGCGTCCCCTCTACATCAACCCCAGAATCGACTTTCCCCTGCAGCCGCTGCGGCCGGGTTTGTTTGTCACGCATTGGACTGAACAGCCACCAGCGAACCTGCACCAGACGTGGACAGTGCCCTTAATCTTCGTTCGCGAAGCCAAGCCATGATATATATAGAGAGAGATAGATATAGATATATGGGTCATTCTCAGAAACATGTGAGGTATGATAGTGACCTACTTTACACATCTGCCATTTGGCTGAATTAAGTTTAAAATTGTGGTGAATGCTGTTTACTGGTTGTGTTTAATTAAAAAAAATAAAATTTAAATGTTTTTATGACCATTTGTGTTTTTGCTTTTAAATATTGTGAATTCATGTCACCAAATTGCTCATTCCAACATGGCGGATTTGTGACATTTTGGTGCATACTTTATTCAGATTGTTCTTCTGACTTGAAAGACTGCTAATTTGAAACACAACTTGTATTAAAGTAATGCCCAGATGTTGTTTCAAGTTCCCTAGAAGAAAAATTGTACTTTCTTTGTCATGGACATTAAATAGAGGGCAGATTAAAAGCTTGTTGCGGTTGTGACGTTGGTTTCCTTAAGTAGGCCCAATTTTAACAATTTACTCACAAAGAACTATATGTTATCATCAACACATTATAGCCACAAGGGATGAATTAAACTGTTAACAGTATAAAGAAAACATTGTTTTCGATCAGCTGGAGCTCCTATCCTCGTAAATTGCTTGAAACCCCAGATGACCAACATGGTTTCCCTTTTTTCATGTCACAACCAAACGATGTAAATCTGTTGCAAAATCCGGCACATTCTTTCACTGACCGAGATTTTCAGGTAGGTACTTCATCTTGACCTTAAATATCTCTGACACATACTTTTTCCCGCCAAAGGAGTATCGCGATGCTATAATTAGAGTTCCAGTCTTTGGTTTCTCCCAGCTTTTTCATGTCACAACCAAACGCAGCATTTGATCAATAATAATATTGATTGATATATCACTTTAATTATATAAATCAATGTAGATAATGTTAACAGAATGCATTGTTTCTAATTTAAGTTGGTGGGTTTTTTTCCATTTGTGTTTAAATTGCTACACTTGGGTGATTTGTGGTTTTGAAGGGTGTGGTTTCCATGTCACAACCAAACGGTTTCCATGTTACAGCCGTAACAAAAAACATCTAACTCTAAAATGACAAATTAGTATAAATAATGTTAATAGAATGCATTGTTTCTAATTTAAGATGGTGGGGTTTTTTTCAATTTGTGTTTAAATTGCTTCACTTCAGTGATTTGTGGGTTTTGAGGGGGTGTGGTTTCCATGTCACAACCAAACGGTTTCCATGTCACAACCAAACGGTTTCCATGTCACAACCATAACAGATCACTCTAAAATGACAAATCAATGTAAATAATCATAATAATGCTAATAGAATGTATTGTTCCCAATTCAAGTAGGTTGTTTTTTGGATTTAATTGTGTTTTCATTGCTACAATTTCAGGTTTTGTGCTTTTGAAGGGTGTGGTTTCCATGTCACAACCAAACGGTTTCCATGTCACAACCGAAACATATTACTTCTATAAGGCATTAATATTAAACAGCTTCCATTCTTATGTAAAGAAAACTGTTTAGTTTAATGGATATCATTCTGTGGTTTAAGTTCAGGATAATCTGGGGGATGCTTGCTGTGGTCATTTGTACAAAAACCAAACTTTAAATCTGGGTATACAAAATGTCTTAGGGTGTCATTACAAAAAAGCAAAAACATATGCTTTGTCGATGATTGTCATACTTCCAATTGATAGTGTTGTTTTGTAGATAAAAACAAAAGCATTTGTAAGTGTTTTTTGTTTGATATTTTGTGTAAAAAGATGTTTTAATACTACTTTTGGTTTCCATGTCACAACCGCAACACAGCTAAAAATAGAACCTTTATGCCTCAATTACAAAAAAAAACAATTAATGATTCATAATTTTTTCAACAGATTGCACTTTGCAACAGAGTACTCTAATATATGACAAGAAGGCAAAAACTTCCAAGGACATTTATTTTTCAAGGTCTATGTCACAAAAACCTCACATGTTTCTGAGAATAACCCATATAGATATATAGATTTCACGAGAGTCCTGATGTGCGTTTTTAGAAATACTAGTTATTGTTTTTACTGTTGAACTTTCGTCCGACCATTAGAAATATTTTTGCCTTAAAACCTTTAGAACATTGTAGGTGGCTGCTTTTTCCATTTTTTTCGTTACTGAAAAAAAACCGATGAATTGCAAGAATAGTTTGGATATTTCCGAGTTGTTATCGGCATGCATTTTATTTACTGAGAGTGAAATGTATATGACTAAGGTCAGACCACTCATTAGATCGATTTATATTTTCTGACAGAGAGATACTATTACAACTCATCTAAGTTTTGAACTTGAGAGAGAGAGATTTGATTTATTCTTTTATATCGAGGATAATGGAATAAGCACTCTTGTGCTTTTTTGCATCCAGTCCCCGTGTTTATGCAGTTTTGTAAATGTAATCTGTTCCCACCGGCACACGATGGCCTACTCTTACGAAAAGCGGAACAGGATTTAACGTATGTGCAAGATGTTCTGCGCGCGTTCGCACACGGGGCCTCGGCTTAGAGTCTCATCCGAAGGACTTTTGGGGAGAGTGGAGTCAACACTGATGTTAACTCTAGGAGAAAAATCTCCTCGACCGGACTCGAACCCGGGTCGTCAAATTGCCAGAGCAATGTTCTGACCACTTGGCTATCCGTCCCCCATCCCTGCCCTCGTGAGAGAGAGAGAGAGAGAGAGAGAGAGAGAGAGAGAGAGAGAGAGAGAGAGAGAGAGAGAGAGAGAGAGAGAGAGAGAGAGAGAGGAGAGAGAGGAAGAGAGAGAGAGAGAGAGAGAGAGATTAAGAAAAGGTAAATGATGATGAGATTCGTCTCAGTTCCACGTCAATTCCAAACCAACCTCACTGGTGTAATTTGATCGTTTGTAACATTTAAACAATATTATGTAGACTCATCCAAACACAAACATTCAGAGATGAAAATAGCGGCACTTGTCAAACAAAGACTTTGACGAACAGCATTGTCTTTTTTTCCTTTTCAATATTGATTGTGTTCTACTGTTTCCATTTTTACTTAGCTCTCTGAAAGACACGTGGACAAAAGTGCTGATTAACAATATATCACATTTCTCCAATACTGTTTGTTTTTGCTAAATTTTGCTTAAACTGGCTCCTGCCTTAAAGATAATCAAAAAATTATGTAGTAGTTCTCCAGAATCCCACATTGAAGGAAATAATGGATCACAAAAACATAGCATGCCAATAACTGACGGAATATATATCATTCTTTACTATTTTACTTTGAGCATAACGGAATAAGCACTCGTGTTCTTTGTGTTCTTGCATGCCGGATATTTTGTAAATGTTGTCAGCCGTTCCCAACCAGCACTTAAGGTGTACTTTTCTGAAAGACGGAAAACACACACACTTACACACACACACACACACACACACACACACACACACACACACACACACACACACACACACACACACACACACTTACACACACACACACACACACACACACACACTTACACACACACACACACACACACACACACACACACACACACACACACACACACACACAAAATGAGAGCCATCAGAAGACAAAAGACAAGATGTACAAAACTGCATATACACGGGGATTAGATGCAAATAAAAGCACACGAGTGCTTATTCCATTATCCTCGATATAAAAGAATAAATAAATAAATTAAACACACACAAACACAAACACATCACTTTTCCTGCCACCCACCCACGCAGCCCAACACACACATAAATAAAACAACCATTCCCACAAGCCGTGTCCTCAAACTTCTAGCTGCACAAGGAAATGACGTAACTTGACTCAACTGCATCAGAAGACAGACAGGCAGGCAGGCAGGCAGGCAGGCAGGCAGGCAGGCAGGCAGGCAGGCAGGCAGGAAGACAACAGGACACTCCACTTGACAGCTCACCTCTCTCTTCCACTGGCTGCCACCAGAAACACAGACTTCACAGTCGAGTCATCAGTCCTGCGCAAGTCCCTGCTGATTCACTGACCACTCTAAAAGACTCGTCATCTGCCCGACTGGTCACTTTGCTGTGTGATGCTCCGTGACCCGCTGCGTTAGGACTAGCTTACTACGGGTGTAAATAAGAAAGAATACATATTGGTGTTTTTTCCCCAGAGATTTTCTGTGTTCAAAAGTTTAGCTGCTCAATACAGATAGCGAACTCAGTATTTTGGTAGAAGCATTGCAACAAATTGAATTGAAGATACACACAGTTGAACAGGAGAAAATACACACATACACGCATACAAATTTACATGAGCGCACACCCGCACACGCGGACGTACAGACATACACACACACAAACACACACTCCATATACACACGCACAAACACACACACACACACACCTACACACACATACACACACACCTACACACACACACACACACACACACACCTACACACACACACACACCTACACACACACACACACACACACACACACACACACACACACACACACACACACACACACACACTCTCCACAAGGGAACCGCTCTCATGCATCACAAGACAGAGCCCAGACCAGAGGGTGACACAGCCGCTATGTCAAAGGGTGGCAGCAGGGGAAGAGTGACTGGGGTCCTGTACCCCTGTCTGCAGGCTTTGCGGCGACTGTGCAGATGGGGCTGATCCGTCACTTAGCTGGCTACCATTCTTTTCTTTCTGTACTGTTTTGGTCGATGCCAGTCCCTAGGCCTAGTAATAATTGTGGTGTGTGGTGTGGTGTGCATGTGGTGAGGTGTGGTGTTTGGTGTGGTGTGGTGTGGTGTGGTGTAGTAATGTGTGGTGATGTGTAGTGTGGTGTTGTTGTTTGGTGTGTGGTGTGGTGTAGTAATGTGTGGTGATGTGTAGTGTTGTGTTGTTGTTTGGTGTGGCGTGTTGTGGTGTAGTATGGTGTGGTGATGTGTAGTGTGGTGGTGTGGTGTGGTGTAGTAATGTGTGGTGATGTGTAGTGTGGTGGTGTTGTTTGGTGTGGCGTGTTGTGGTGTAGTATGGTGTGGTGATGTGTAGTGTGGTGGTGTGGTGTGGTGTAGTATGGTGTGGTGATGTGTAGTGTGGTGGTGTTGTTTGGTGTGGCGTGTTGTGGTGTAGTATGGTGTGGTGATGTGTAGTGTGGTGGTGTTGTTTGGTGTGGCGTGTTGTGGTGTAGTATGGTGTGCTGACGTGTAGTGTGGTGTTGTTGTTTGGTGTGGTGTGTGTGGTGTTGTATGGTGTGGTGATGTGTAGTGTGGTGGTGTGAAGTGTGGTGTAGTGTAGTATGGTGTGGTGTTGTAAAGTGTGGTGGTGTTGTGTGGTGTGGTGTGTGGTGTGGTGTAGTGGGGTGGGCAGGCGTGTAGTATGGTGTGGTGCAGTGTGGTGTGGTGTGGTGAGGTGAGGTGAGGTGGGTGAAGATGTAGAGTGCTGTGGTGTATTGTGGTGTACTGTGGTGTGGTAATGTATAGTGTGGTGGTGTTGTGGTGTCGTGGGGGTAAGGTGGTCAGTGGAATTGTATGTCATATTTTGTGTGATGCTGCTTTGAAGTCTACAATCATAGCACTTTTCACTGTGAATTATTCAGGACATAATCCCTGGAGAGAATGGCTCAGCTACGAGGGAAGCACGACTTGTTTTTCCAGCTTACTGACGGTATATCATTTGTGTCCTTGCAATTGTGTCCTTCTGTGCACATTGTCCTCGATCAAAAACTATTCTTTTGTGTTTGTATTTTACCTACACTAACTGTATGCCGTATACGATGCTTAACTTGGTCAGTTTAGTTAAGAGACTAAAATGTGTATTTCTTGTCTACTTCTAAGAAATAAAGCCCTGAAAACCTCTAACTTGAAAACATATATATACCCTTACTGTCCACCCGTCATCCACGTAACAGGCTTTCTTCCTATTCCCGATAAAGAGAGTATGAGAGATTCCCGAGTAGACAAGTGGACACTGGGTGGCAGATCTCCCATTTTCCACTGACCATTGGCCATCAGTGCTGTCCATTTGTGTGTCAGCTTAGCGGTCACCTATGTGATCTGTGATCCTCCAATTAGCTTTGTGATGACCCCGATGTCTCCCGTGCTATACTGTTAGTGCTGAGTCATAAGGAGAGGGTGGCTTTGCTGTTCCAATGAGGGGTAAGATGTGTCGATTTTTCAAGACATATTATATTCAACCAAAAGGAAAGTGGAAGAAAAACAGAAGAAAAAGACGAAAACGAAGAAGAAAGAAATAGTAGAACATAAGCTTGTAGTAGTAGCAGCAACAACAGTGGTAGTTGTAGCAGAAGTAGCAGAAGCAGCAGAAGCAGCAGCAGCAGTAGAAGTAGTAGTAGTAGTAGCAGCAGCAGCAGCAGCAGCAGCAGCAGCAGCAGCAGCAGCAGCAGCAACAGCAGCAACTGCAACAGCAGCAGCAGCAGCACAAACACAGACCCCCCCCCCCCCGACACCCCCCGAAGACCCCCCCCCACCCGAGAAACACACACACACACACACACTCACACACACACACACACACACACACACACACACACACACACACACACACACACACACACACACACCACACACACATATATATATATATATATATATATATATATATATATATATGTATGTATGTATGTATGTATGTATGTATGTATGTATATATATGGACCACCCCCAGACACACACACACACACACACACACAGACTACACTTGTATTGATTTTTCTTACAGGGATTGATCAGTTAAGTTGTTTTCGTTTCTCAGGGTACATACAACTGTTGCTTCAAGTCTGAGACTCAGAGCTGTATTTGACCACAGTGTTTGCAGAAAATATATACAAGTTTAATATTCTGGTTTATGTACATTTTTATTTCGCTTATTTGTGTATGTATATGTGTGTGCGCGCGCGAGCCCGTGCGCACGCGCGTGTGTGTTTGTGTGTGTGTGTGTGTGTTTGTGATTGTGTGTGCATGTGTGCATGTGTGTGTGTGTGTGTGTGTGTGTGTGTGTGTGTTGTGTGTGTGTGTGTGTGTGTGTGTGTATCATTGCGGGTGCGTGTATGCGTGCTTGTTTGTTATTATTCGATATTTTTGTTTGTTATTTGTAGTTTATTGATGGATTTCCTATCAACCATATCGCTTTAGCCCGGGCAAAGGAAATCTTTGTTGCTTCAGTGTTAATGTGTGCATTAAAATGTTGTTATGCTTGAAAAATGTCATGCTGTGATTGCTTTTAGCCATGATAAGTTCTTAGACTGTCAGTATGCAATGTCATCTTCTAGAACAGTCCGTGGTTACCTATCCGACCAGGTGCTTGAAATCAGCTATACACGATAACGCTTTCTTTTCCAGTATGTACTTAAAATCTTAGAGTGAGTTCAAGGTGTACTGAGTGATACAGAGCGCATATTATGGACAAGAACACACAAAAAAGATAACCATAAAGCTATTTAAACCTAAGCACAAATATCACAAAGAAAGTGTGAGAAAACTCTAAAGGAAACGAAATGAAGAAAAGTTATGACGAAAAGTTTTGGCCTTGGCCAAAACCAAAAAGAGGATTATAAAGTTTCGTTTAAAGTGTCTCCACCCAAGACAGGTTGGTAGCATAACAACCTTCTGCCATAGGAAAACTAAAAGAACACAGAGGCAAAGCAAGGCTGCCTGTAAGGAAAACTAGTAGAAGAAAGCCATTTCCCGCCGATTTCCCATCCAGCGTGTACTTTACAGGCTCACAGTGATGATCAAGGATGATTAGTGAGAGAAGTTTGTATATTATTCTGGATGATACCCACAGTATTGATAGGCTGGGAGACGCCTTACACCATGAAGTAAGCGAAGAGAGAGAGAGGGGGGGGGGAGAGAGGGGGGAGAGAGAGAGAGAGAGAGAGAGAGAGAGAGAGAGAGAGAGAGAGAGAGAGAGAGAGAGAGAGAGAGAGAGAGAGAGAGAGGAGAGTGAGAGAGTGAGAGAGAGACAGAGAGACAGACAGACAGACAGACAGATAGACAGAGAGACAGACATACAGACAGACAGAGAGACAGACAGAGAAACAGACAGACAAAAAGACAGACATACTGACAGAGAGACAGACAGAGAGAGACAAACAGACAGACAGTGAGACAGGTAGACGGATAGACAGACAGACACACATACAGACAGTGGGAGAGAGAGATAGGGGAGAGAAAGAAAGACAGAGACAGAGACAGCGACAGAGAGACAGAGACAGAGAGGGTGGGAGGAACAGATATAGTAGGAGAGAGGGAGGGAAAAAAGAGAGGCAGAGACAGACACACAGACAGATAAGCAAACACAATGATAGACAAACCAATAATAAAAGAAACTGAAGTGGACAGACAGAAGAGCTGAAGAGAGTCAGTGAGAGAGAGAGAGAGGAATAGAGATAGTTACAAAAAGGGAGGAAAAGAAAGAGAGGCAGAGACAGACAGACAGACAGACAGACAGACAGACAGTTAGATAAGCAAACACAATGATAGACAAACCGATAATAAAAGAAACTTAAGTGGACAGACAGAAGTGGAGAGAGAGACAGGAATAGAGATAGTAAGAGAAAGGGAGGAAAAGTAAGAGAGGCAGAGACAGACAGACAGACAGACAGACAGACAGACAGACAAGTAAACACAATGATAGACAAACCAATAATTAAAGAAACTATAGTGGGCAGACAGAGAGAGAGAGAGAGAGAGAGAGAGAGAGAGAGAGAGAGAGAGAGAGAGAGAGAGAGAGAGAGAGAGAGAGAGAGAGAGAGGAGAGAGACAGACAGACAGACAGACAGACAGACAGACAGACAGATAGACAGACAGAGACAGAGACAGACAGACAGAGACAGACACAAAGAGAAGCAAACAAATAGCCAGACAAAGTAGAAGAGAGCAGGAGAAAAAGGGGACAGATCAACAGAAGAAAAGAGGAAGACAAACAGAGCTGTGTAGTGAGGCCTGAAGGAAACACAGACGGGCAGACAGACTGGTGAATAATGACCGCACACACAGAGAAGTCTGAGACCTTGTTTGCTTTTAGCTTAGAAGTCACAAATCACACCCAGCTCTTGTTAGTCCTATCGTGTGAAAAGTACTATACGGTAACGGTGACGTAGACTCACATACGCACGCACACACACATACATAGACTCACACACACACACACACACACACACACACACACACACACACACACACACACACACACACACACACACACACACACATGTGCACCCTCGTGCCCATACGCACTCACACACACACACACACACATGTAAATACATGTGCGTGTGCCACAGACATACCCATATGGTTACATACAGGCAAGTGAGCAAGGGACACAGTCACACGCTCAAACACATACCCCCATCCCCACATGCACAGAGTACACACACATATAGACACCTACACACCTACACACATACACACCTACACACACTTACACACGCATGTGCGCTCGCTTAAAGGCACATGCATGCACAGCCTAATGTGAAACAGAGAGAGAGAGAGAGAGAGAGAGAGAGAGAGAGAGAGAGAGAGAGAGAGGAGAGAGAGAGAGGAGAGAGAGAAGAGAGAGGAGAGAGAGAGGAAGAGAGAAGGGGAGAGAGAGAGGAGAGAGAGAGAGAGAGAGAGAGAGAGAGAGAGAGGAGAGAGAGAGAGAGAGAGAGAGAGAGAGAGAGCAGGGAGAGAAAGCGAGCGAGCGAGCGAGCGAGCGAGCGAGAGAGAGAGAGAGAGAGAGAGGAGAGGAGAGAGAGAGAGAGAGAGAGAGAGAGAGAGAGAGAGAGAGAGAGAGAGAGAGAGAGAGAGAGAGAGATGGGTGGGGGTAGAGAGAGAGAGAGAGAGGAGAGAGAGAGAGAGAGAGAGAGGAGAGAGAGAGAGAGGAAGAGAGAGAGAGAGAGAGAGATGGGTGGGGGTAGGGAGAGAGAGAGAGAGAGAGAGAGAGAGAGAGAGAGGAGAGAGAGAGAGAGAGAGAGAGGAGAGAGAGAGAGAGAGAGAGAGAGAACTCTGAACTCTGAACTCTGAACTCTGAAATTTAATGAATATAGGCCAACAGCCCCTTTCATGGGGGAAACATAAACATCAATAAGTTATTCAGACGTGTAATGTAAGATACTGGTACTACATTAACATGGTCATTGGGGAAACCAAAATAACTGTCAAATACTAGTGGAATCAATCTTAATCCTGGAGTTAATTATTCACATTGTCAATGAAGTTCTGTCTGAGTCTAAAGGCTACTAAAAGGAATTTAGCAAGATTTACTAACGATGCCTGTGAATTACATGATAGCACACTGACAAGCTCATTGTCTATGTTTACGCCAGCATGAACGTTAAATTTGTACTGCTGTCTAACGTCCTTGTATAAAGGACATTGAAACAGAAGATGTGCTTCATCTTCTCTCGTGTCTGTGCATGCAGGACATGCTGTATTCTCGTTTGTAGGTGCAAAGCGATATTTGTGCACATTTAGTTGTGAAACACCCATCCTAAATTGAGCCACGATATTTCTGTATCCTTCAACATACAAAATTTTAACATATTGTTCTACAACAAATAGCTGTTTAGTTTTACCATATAGTGAAAATCGTACATTTGAATCCATACGGTTTCGCCAATTGTAACAGAAATTACTTTGTAACCTCTCTTTCAGCTCTTTCATAAAAGCGTTTTCATAGCCACATCCAAAGAGCCACACCTGTTCGAAACCATTCTCATAAAGGATATTTTTAGGTGGGATACCCATGTCACATGGCCTTTCTCATGCATAGTTAATAACAAATTATATGCCTTTTTTGAATATCTCTCTTCAGGTTGCTTTAAGAGTCTTAGCCAGTATTTCACACATCTGGTAATGGCTGTAATCCATAGCGGAAAACGGCCTAGTTCACCATATACTACGTCACTGGCTGTTTTGTTTCTCACATGCAGGAATCTTTTACATGCGTACAGATGTACTTGTTCAACTTGATGAAAAGCCTTATGTCCCCACACCTCAGATGCATACAGAACTAGTGGGACAACTTGAGTATCAAAAAGCTTAAAGAACACATCAGGAGAATTACTACCAATTTTTCTCAAAGTACACATGATATCATTTACACATTTTTTACCTTTAAGTTTTATTTCTTCCATAGCAGCTGTGAAACTATTTCTAGTAGAGAAGGTAAGACCCAAATACTTATATGCATTCACAACTTCTAATGGACTTCCATTCAGAAACCATTTTTCTCTGGCACCGAGAAAGCCACCTTTTCTGAAAACAATGATTTTAGATTTCTCTGTGTTTACAGTTAACTTTAATCTATCTGTTTCCTTCTGCAGGTTATTCAGCTGATGCTGTAGGCCTACTACAGTTGAGGCTAACAAGGTTAAATCATCAGCAAATAACATTAGATATAGTTCAATCTCACTTGATTCAAGTGTTACACCATGTCTACCTTTTAAGATTAGTTCATTTGCTAGCTCATTGATGAGTAGTGAAAATAATACTGGGCTTACAATACAACCCTGCTTCAACCCCTGCAAACACTCAAAGAAGCTTGAGTAGCCTGTCTTACTCTGGCACATTACGCATGCTCTAACAGTAGAATACATAGCCCATAGCATCCTGTACATTCTACCCTTAACGCCTGCACGAAGCAGTACAGACCACAAAATATTACGATTAACAGTATCATATGCTTTCTTAAAATCAATGAATGCTACATAAAGTTTCCTGTGTTTAAGCAAATAGTTTTCTACCAGAGCATTCAAAGTAAATATGTGGTCTATTGTTGACCGACCTTTCCTAAATCCAGCCTGGGCTTCACAAATAGACCCATTTTGCTCTACCCACAAGGTAAGTCTCCTATTGATGATATACGTAAATACTTTACTAAGAACACTTAAAAGAGAGATACCCCTATAATTGTCTGGGCTACTAGTGTCACCCTTCTTGTGTAATGGATATATTGCTGCTTCAGTCCATTGTGAAGGGAAAAAACCCTTAGAAAATAAGGTATTGAAATATTTAGACAAAAATGGCATGATTGTTTGTTCTGCATTTTTCAACATTTCTGCTAGAATGCCATCTAAGCCTGCTGCCTTTCTACACTTCATGTGATTTATGGCTTTCCTAATTTCTCCTTCAGATATTTCAATATCCAATATAGTATCAGGTGCAATATCATCTAAGTCATCCTGTAATAGGTCTTCATCATTAATAAAAACTCCATCATTGAATACAGATTCAAAGTGACGTACCCACTCTTCCCTGAAATGTTATTAGCATTAATACTGCGTCCTTTGTGTTTACGGATTTCACACCAGAACTTGTTTGGATCATTCATAGAATCAAGTATATTGTTGAGATTAGAGTTTTTATGTGCCCGCTCTTTCTTTCCAAGCATGGTCTTATATTCTTTTCTAACTTCTGCATATTTCTTATAATCTTCATTTGCTTTTGTTTTCCTAAATTTTCTAAGATGACTTCTTACCTCCCTTTTCTTCACAAGGCACTCCCTATCAAACCATCTAGCCTGTTGTCTTTTTGGTTTACCAAGCACAAACTTTCTTTTCATTGACTCTGCTGCTTCATTTAACGCTCTAGTGAAAACAGACACTGAATCTTCTAAACTACTATCAATTAAAGTGATTGCTCTTTCTAACTGAACCTTGAAGTTTTCAGACTGCACACTAATGCTAAAATTTGCAGCTTGGTCTTCTGACCAAACTATCTTTTCCCTGGTAACAGGGGAATCAACAGAAACTTGAGTGCATGAATTGCCTATAACGCAATATAACTCCACTGGCATGTGATCTGATTCAATTCTATCAGATACAAACATTCTTTCAAAAATTCCACATATATCAGAACTAGCCAAAAAATAATCTACAACACTATGCCCTTGATCAGACAAATAAGTAAAGTTGCCTGAATTATCAAGACCTGGACAACCATTCAGTAGCTTTAAATTAAAACCAGCACACATATCAAGCAGTTTTTTTACCAAAATCATTGATAACTAAATCTTGTGATAGTCTGCTGCTCTCAAAAGTCACTGAATTATCAAAAATGTCCAAATAATCATCTGAAGCAGATCTGACGTTCTGGACTTGCATGTTACCTGTGCGAGCATTAAAGTCACCATTACACAGAAGGTGGACATTATCATCATTCAATAAAAGATCACCAATTTGTCTTTCAATGTCCAATATATGACATTCAGATTCAGCTTGGTCATAAAATGGGCTACCATATGGAGGTATGTATGTGCATAAGTATAAAATGTCTTTTGGGCTACCCAGAAGCTGTCTTGACAATTTTAGAATAACACAGTTTTCAACATCACTCTGTAATTCAGTAACATATTTTTCCAAATGCTGTTTTACCATTACCAAAATACCACCTGATCTCCGCCCACGATGCGACAGCTTCACTGCTGGACAAACGTATTTAACAAAACTTTGAAAAATATGTGACAAATCAAAATCATTGTCAATAAATGTTTCTATTAAACAAACAACATCGAAGTTTGAAACATAATTCATCCACTCAAAATCTTTCAACTTGCTGATAAGACCTGCAACATTAAACAAAAGGAAAGATAATGACTGGGGCCGGCCGCCATCCTAGCTGTTGGCATCACCAGGAGGTACGTCAGAGTGACTGTCTTCAGGGTTCACGTCCTGACCCATGTCAGTGGATTCTGACATGTTCAGAACTGGAGGGATGTCGTCCTCAGCCAGGTGGTCCTGTCCCTCAGCATGTGACTGCTGTAGCATGAGGTCGATTCTGGGCTGGGAAGGGGATGCTGCCCGTCCATGACCTTTTCCTGGCTGTCTGGCACGTTCAGGTGGAGTGGAACCAGCACCGCCTCCAGGACGCCCCGTCCTGTCAGGTGTAGGTCCCTCAACTGCAGACTGTTGACCTCGGGCCCGGAGATTGTAGCCAGTACTGTTGCCTTGACTGCAGCTGGCGCTTGTGTTTTGCTTTTGTCCTTGTGACTCACCAGCCTCATTGGAGCTGACTGGGGTCTGCTGGGGATTCTCTGAAGAACGTGACACGTTGCTGGCAGCCTTGGTCAGTGTACGAGCTCCTTTTCTTGTTGACGTGGGTACAGGTCTCTTGACTCCAGAGGGAGGCACAGTTCTTTTTGCTGTCAGGGCTGGAAAGTCATTTGGTGACAGGCAATATGAAGACTCACCCTGGTTCACTTTTGTTTGACTTGAAGTCGGATCACTCTCAGGATTTTGCTTCTTGCCTGTACTGTGACCTGTTTTGTGATTCCCAAAGTGTAGAGGTTGACTTTGACTTTGACGCCATGGTTGACCCACTTTCAGCACTGTTTCCTTTTGAAGATCATAGGTGTATATGGCATCATCTGTGATCAGTTTGTCATAACGCAGAGTTGACTTCAGTCCTTTCTCTCTGAGCTGGCGATGTAGAGGGATGAGTTCCTTCCTCTTCTGTTGCACTTTTTCAGAGAAATCCTCTTTCACAAAGATGTTCTCAAAACCCTCACAATTCTTCAGCTTATGTGCATTCCGGAGCACTAGCATTTTTTGAAGGTGAGACTCGAACTTCACAACAATGGCTCTGCCAGCCTTGTAGATGCGATCAATGCGTAAGTCCTCCTCAATGCCCATTCCAACCAGCACTGTCTCCCGGATCTTTTCCTCACCGGCTGTCAGGAAGTTGCCACTCTCCCATTGCAGAAGCCCAAAGAAGAGGAGGTTGTTCCGTCTGTTTTGGTTGTCTAAATGGTCATATTTGTCAGAAAAGACACCCACCGTCTCTTTCAGGCTGTGTACTTCTGACTGCAAGGAGTGACACTGCTCCTCCAGCATTTTGTGACTGTTGGTAAGTTGAGTTTGCTGATCCTCTAATTGACACAGACGATGGTCGATTTTCCTCTCTACACTTGACAGTTTCTTTTCCATGGTTAGGAAATGCTTCTCGACATTTTGCTCATGACGGAGACTGCTTGCTTCTATCCTTGATATGGCATCCTGGAAGGTCTGAGCCATTTCTGAATGAAGATGAGCAAGGGGATGATCACTTGGGTGCATATTGTCATAATGAATGGGTGAGGCACTGTTATCATAGTATGCCTGTGGTGCAGAGTAAGATTCCTGTCTGTACCCCCCACCCCGACTAGGGCCTTGAGAGGCTGAAGACGATTTCCGTTCATACCCCCTCCCAAATGTAGGACCTGGGTTAGGCTCTATGTCACCACAAACCATCAGGTAACGTGAGAGGAATACAATGATCATTATTGTAAGAGTTCCATACATTACCCCAGCACTGGCAGAGAATATGAGCGTGAACTTCTGTCTTGGGTCAGTTTTTACTGTTTGCAGAAACCTTGCTGTGGCAAGGGAAAGAAAGTCACACTGCAGTTTCTGTACTGTCAGTTGAACATCAACACATGTTGTTGACTTACCCTGCACACCACTCAGCTGATCATGACTGACAGTAGGAGTACAGCAGTACAGGGCTGCCAACACCACTGCCACACACAGTGTCCTCACACCACTCACTGGCCAACACAACACAAGCTGGTGTTTACGTGCAGCCACACAGTCCAATACACGTTTAAACATGAAGTTCTGAAAAGTCCAATAAAACTGGCCACAGGCAACTCTTGCTGATAAATTTTGTACCGGCATGATCACTGAGACATGTAGAATTCAAAACACAGAAACACTAATCAATTACAATTCATTAATTAAGGAAATTAACTAAATTTCGGGAGCACAACTTGAATGTGCATCCTATCTCAACAGTGAACTCAGTTCACCCCCGAGAGAGAGAGAGAGAGAGAGAGAGAGAGAGAGAGAGAGAGAGAGAGAGATATGGGTGGGGAGAGAGAGAGAGAGAGAGAGAGAGAGGAGAGAGGAGAGAGAGAGAGAGAGAGAGAGAGAGAGATGGGTGGCGGTAGGGGGAGAGAGAGAGAGAGAGAGAGAGAGAGAGAGAGAGAGAGAGAGAGAGAGAGGAGAGAGAGAGAGAGAGAGAGAGAGAGGAGATGGGTGGGGGGAGGGGGGGGGGAGAGACAGACTGACAGACGAACTGGCAAGAGACAAATAAAGAGGGAAGGAACTTACACATTGATTCCCTTTCAGTGTCTTCGTTACGAAGTTGAGGGCATTGTCCTCACACTCCTCTGTCCCTGCAGTCACGTACATGAGGCTCTTTGCCCAGCAGAAGCCTAGCCCACGCCCACCCCCACTCCCCCACCCTAACCCTAAAAAACCAAGACAATGAAAACAACAACAACATAAATTAAAGAGAAGGATTTTTCGTGTCCGATTCCACTTCCCGTAAAAAGAGGTCTAGTGCTAACATTATCCGGTTTCAACATTGTTTCTTGGTGGTCAGGTCTTACCTTGAACGAGAAAGCGAGTCAAATTACTTTGTGAAACCTTGTCCATTCTCTTTGAGATCGCTGATCTCATTTC
Organism: Stramonita haemastoma; assembly: GCA_030674155.1. Taxonomy (NCBI): domain Eukaryota; kingdom Metazoa; phylum Mollusca; class Gastropoda; order Neogastropoda; family Muricidae; genus Stramonita; species Stramonita haemastoma. The sequence goes on along the minus strand of CM060326.1, from coordinate 24,135,798 downwards.
AGAAGTCTCTCCCCTTTTTCATCTGTCAAACAAATACGCCTATTCATTTACTGACTCAAATATGGCGACATTGTCAGCCTTACAGTTGTTAGCAATATTCTATCTATACAAGTTTGAAAGTAGTCTTTCTGTCCCCTCTGTGCTTTTTTTTTTAGTGATGCTTTTATCCCTGTTTAGCTGTTCCCATGACACACACCTTGACTGGATCTTTTTGGATTATTTTGATTTTTTGCCACAGCTATACTTTGCCCGTCATGCTGCATCTTTAGGGTCAGAAGTACATCATAAACTTGTGAAGATTCAAGGTGTTCATTTTTTTCTCCAGAAAACCTCCCAAGGTGTAACAAAACTAAAGCTTGCAGATGTAGGTGTGCAATGTATGGCCGTCATGGGGTCACGCACCAGAGCAGCCCTGCACACCTTGTGTTATTGTAGTGGGGTTTAGGGGTGTCTTTTCTGAGGTAGCATAAAACAGGGTATCACCTTCTAGGTCCTTTTCTTGCAAGATTAATAGCTTGGTCTCAGAGCAAGAGTGGCCACCACTACGTCCCTGGAACACCTCCTCCTATGAATCTTTGTTAGGGAAAGTTTTGAGATTAACTCGCTGTATGGCACAGAAGTGTATAGAGAAACCAAAGCTGAGGTCACAATGAAATAAGAGCAGCCGGGGTTATCAAATCAGAGACGGTTTTCTTTTACAGCGTGATGATTAACGAAGATAAGAGTGATGTGATAGGTATTTGTGGAAGTGCACCTGGTTCCAGACGACTTCATATGATGTGACAGCACACTTTGTGTTATATTGCATCCCTGTGTTAATTGGACACAGGAGATACACACGCATGCATTATTTGAGCAACATTGTCAAAATAGAAATCGGTAAAGTGAATGAAGATCGACCATGTTATCCTATTTTTCCTAATAAGTTAATAGCAAACTCGCGTTGTGTAGATGCTGGTGGAGCTCAGAAAAAAGTTATTTATCCCTATTAGGTTCAAATCCATGACCGTTCCAGCCAGTAGCCAAACGGCATAACCACTGCACCATGACAGATGGTAGCAGTTTTAGAAGTTGATAGACTAGTATCTTCTGTCTTTAATGGAATAATTAAAACATATTTTACCCCGCACGCATTAATATGCTCTATGCAAATTGACCAACAAGAATGGAAATAGAAGCTACGCTCAGTTATTGCTAAGACTTTTCGTTACATCTTCCTGTTTTGAGTATCAGTGCTATCTTTCAGAGTGTTTGAATAAGAACATATGAGGCTGGTGTCAAAGTAAGAGTGAACCAACGCTTGTTTATGCTAAATTCAAAAGTTAGATAGTTGCAACGTTTAAAACTATGGACCAATTAGACAGAGAAAAAAATGAGAGAGAGAGAGAGAAGAGAGAGAGAGAGAGAGAGAGAGAGAGAGAGAGAGGAGAGAGAGAGAGAGAGAGAGAGAGAGAGAGAGGAGAGAGAGACAAAGGGCTTTAGGAGGAGGGGGAGGGGGTCTTGGGCGATATTGACGCAAGGCTTCAAATAGCAAATTGCATTCAAATTAGAGGTGGAAGGGAGATCAAAAACTAAGAGGGCCCACTGAAAGCAGGCCTTCTCTGTTTGTAGTTGAACCTCATTAAAACAGACAAAAATCAAACAAAGCAAAACAAAACAAAACTCCATCAGAGGCATGAAAGGATGGCAAAAAGTCTTGATAATGTTCACCCCCGTAGTTTTCCGTGACAGTTCAATCGTGCCGAAGTTTGATAGTCATAATGTCGCCTGCAGCACCTCAATGTGTGTCCCCATTGCAAGGAAAATGGGTGACACTAATCATAACAATTTGAAGTTCATTGGTGTTAGTCTTTTGTTCTTTTGTTTTATTAGAAGGTGATAGATGTATATTTTGTGTTGAAAAATGGATTTGGCAAAGGCGACACCACTAACCCGTTTCTGGAATATTGGGGAATGCATTCTGCTTTCGTGATGGAATGTTTCTAACGTATTAGTAAAAGAACACCGTGCGTGGGTTCTTCTTCTTGTAGTTATTGGTTTCTTTATTTGTGTGTGGGGGGGGGGGGATGGGGGGAGGTGGTGGTGGTGGTGATGGTGTTTGCTTTTTAAATGAATGCAAATCTTGGGGGAAAGGATAAGGCAGTGGTCAGAGCACTTGCTTTCCGACAAAATTTTACGACTTCCAATCGTTACACTGATTGCTTTTTTACGCCTATATTCTTCAGGTCTTCCATCTGCATTTCTCTTTTATTAGTTATCAGTTTCGTTAACTGATGAAACAATGATTACTCTCCGGCAAAGAATCAAAAGCAGTTTAACATGTTCTGGGTCTAGAAAATGACATGTTTATAATGTCCTGTTTTACGACGCACACGAACTGTCACTGAACATAAACAAAGTAACTTTTTAAAGTGTTTTCTGATGTTACTGACAGCGGATATTACAGCCTTGACATCGTTTTAACATCCAATTACGCGTATAATATGATATCGGATCGTCAATAGTGAAGAAATTGGCTTGAGTAAAGCAAACAATAGCATATAATTGTTTTTTACGAGTCATAATCGCAACTTTCGCAAGTTGATATTTTGATTGAAAGACCAGGTTGTTTTTGTAGCTGTCTAACCCCATTAGATATTTTTTTCTCAACATTTAATATGGTCTGTTCTCTGCGTGACTTAGCTCATGCGTGTTTGTGTCTTAGTTTATTTTAGCGACACGAGATTTTTTTGGACAGTGCGACGTAGGTTGACAGTTGAAACCTATTTGTACATACCAGCTGGTGTGAAAGAGATGAACTGCACAATGAACCCGAGTGGAGGTAACTGTTGTTAATGCTTTTGACACTTGAATCATAAGTTCACGACACACACACACACACACACACACACACACACACACACACACACACACACACACACACACACAACACACACACACACACACACACACAAGATTCAAAAGTTTCAGAAAGATTCAAAAGATTCAAAATATTTTATTGCCATTTAAGTCATGCAGACGTATTTGACACAACAAAACAAACATCAGTTTTAATTTTTCTTTCTGCCCAAAATGATGTCCACTAAAAACATGTTGCATTCGTCTTCTCTTTTTCTCTTTTCTCAAAACATTCATTCACATATCTAATGATATTAGCTTGATATATATCAACTGTGATTATTTCGCTTAACTTATCTATATGTTTTTACCTTCTTTGTGTTTGGTTTTAACTTTTAATAGCAAATTGTTTTCTGAGTTCATTATATAAGACACATTCATCAAGTACATGAAATTCATCTTCTATTGTGTTACAGAATTTACATTTTCTGTCCACTCTAAGCATATTTTGGTGCCTCCCTTTCTATATCATTAAATTGTGACAGCTTATGCGAAATTTACAATAAGTATTGGTCAGGCCAAAGGCATGGTTCTTACTCAAAAATGCCTACGATGCTGCCACTGAAAGACATTATTCCCTAAAATTTATTTTCATTTCAATTCCTTTAAAAAAAAATCTTTGATAAGTCATTTTCAAAATGATTGAGAAGTTGGTACCTGCACTTGTTTTTCCTCCACTACTTTTTCCTCAATAAGTATTTTTATGAGTTTTGTTCTCATTTGGTTACAAAATCATAAAATTTAGTTTTACAGACTGTTTCTTCTGTTAGTTCCAGAATGTTTTATACATGGCCTGAAGCTTTCTATGAACAGCATAGCTTAACCGGTGAACATTTATAGCATTCTGGTTTCTCCACTTATGTTTAAACCCAATAAAGAATAATTTTTACTGCATTGATCTGCATATAACCTGTATTCGTCTAATACAAATAATCGTACACTATTCTAATATAAGAGTTTGGTTTTGATTCTGTCAATGAATCCAAAAGGATATTATCTGGCATACGATTTTAAGGGTTAGTGGAAATCTTCCTATTTCACCCAAAGTGGGTAGTGAGGATGCTTTTTATGAACTCCGAGTATTTGTTTACAAAATGTTATATGAAAAGTTTCGTACAAAAACTGATTTGATAAGCATGTCTTGATCAATTCAACAATATGAAATTCTGTTTCCCCATGTGTGTGTGTGTGTGGTGTTTGTGTGTGTGTGTGTGTGTGGGGTGTGTGTGTGTGTGTGTTGTGTGTGTGTGCGCGCGCGCGCGCGCGCGCGTGTGTGTGTGTGTGTGTGTGAAGTCAAGTCAAGTCAAGTCAAGTCAAGTCAAGTCAAAATTATATTTCCAGATGGTATAATGAGTAAGCAATAAATTTGCTTTTTTCTCATCAAGCCATCTATCCAGGATAAACTCACCAAAAAGAAAATTAAAAAAACAAACAAACAAACAAACCACTAAAAAGACCACTTAAACAAAACGATATCCAATCCATAGCACTCAAACCAACCAAAAACTTCAAACCTACAACTCACCCATGATGACAATGTCACAATTTTACAACACGATAATCACCCATCACCACCTACAGCAACACCACAACAACAACCAAAAGAACAAATGCAA
>CM060326.1:24123784-24128784 GCA_030674155.1 Stramonita haemastoma | reverse complement strand
CAGAGGGTGAGTGACGTTGCCTTCACTAGCGGGACCTATGAAGAATGCTCAACCAGGAACCGAAACCTGAGTCAGATCAGGCTCAAGGTATGGTACTTAGACTTTTATCGTATAGGCCTAGCGGTTTTTTTTTTAAATCTTTGAATGATTAAAGAACTTTTATCTTATAGCGGTTATTTCATATTTATGAATTTTTAAAGAACATCAAATATATGATGAGAATTAAGTTGCTACTGGTTATCTGCACTCGTTTTATTCCACTTAATATTCTTTATACACACACACACACAGCCCCAAGCCGCGCTGAGGATTCCAACTCTCCGACTGTTTTCTCAGGGATGGTATGTAAACATGACACCTGTGTGCATGCTGGTTTATTTTGAAATAATTTTGTCATCCACTATTACTGGCTCACAATGGCCTGCTTTTCCAGAAGGCGGATCGGGGTTTTAACGTGTGCGAAAAGATGCTCTGCGTGTATAAGCACACGGGACATGGGCTTATAGTCTCATTCCAGTGTGTGTACGTGTGTGTGTGCATGCACACATGCGAGTGCATGAGTATGTGTGTGTGTGTGTGTGTGTGTGTGTGTGTGTGCGTGAGTGCAAGCAAGCAAGCAAGCATTCATTGGAAAAGAGAAGCATTTCCTTGTGTGTATAGAAATTATCAGAACTGGGGCAAATCCCCACTCAAAGTTCACCCACACGGTGCAGATTCGAACCTTTTACTTGACGACTTCGAATATCATTATCTTGTTTTCTCAAACATCCTGTTATCGTGCCTGTCTCTTTGTAGTAGCAGCAGCAGTGGCAGAAGCAGCATTTGTAATAAACGTCGTCGTAGTCGTAAAAGTAGTAGTAGTGGTGGTAGTGGCGGTGGTGGTGGTAGTTGCAACTTATATTCCTATACAGCAAGGCCCCTTACCCCCAAAAATAAGTACCCCCCCAACCAAAACACAAAACAAAAACAAACAATACACACATACACCCCCCCCCCACACGCACGCACACACACGCACACATACACGCACGCACACACACACACACACACACACACACACACACACACACACACACACACACACACACACACACACAAGAAAGCAAAAAAATGACGCAAAACTGATGAAACGACATCAAAGTATTATGGCGAACACAAAAACGTACCGCAGAGTATAGTAGAAGGTAACTTTCACTACTGTGTTATGTGTTGTGTGTGTGTGTGTGTGTGTGTGTGTGTGTGTGTGTGTGTGTGTGTGTGTGTGGTGTATGTACAGAGGGAAGAAGGCAGACAGGCTGGATGGAGCCAGGAGAGAGGATAGAGATGGGGGGTAAGCTGCAAGACACTGACACTATCTCATGAATAAAAGATGGGAGAGGAGAGGAGCGGAGGCAGCAGCTAGGTAGACAGGATGACTTTCTGAAGCTAAGGACCCGAGGTCAACGTTCTCACTTCACATACTGCAGCTGTAACCAGATCAGCATCTTGGCAGGGAAAAGGCAAAGTCAGTTACACCACGCTATCCGTTAGGATCACTTTTTTCTGGCTTCAAATACACGAGGCTGAAGCTACTGTAAATAATGTTTTTGTTTCAGCCTGTGTGAGCCTTGACATTGTTTCTTTTGGTTGTTGTTGCTCTTTTGAAACGCTGCCAGACTACTTTATAGATTATACATTATAAGAAACAAAAGCAAGTGAATATATGCCTTTAATGAGCAAAAAGTAATATAATACAGTTTTAGAAAATTAATGTTGCCGTTGAAATATCATGTTCCATATTGGTAGTGGTAGTAGTAGTAGTAGTAGTAGTAGTAGTAGTAGTAGTGTAGTAGTGGTAGTAGTAGTAGTAGTAGTAGTAGTAGTAGTAGTAGTAGTAGTAGTAGTAGTAGTAGTCTCAAGTCAGTACTGTTATGAATGTATCATAATGCACTTTAAAAATTGCCATGACTAATGCTTTTGCTGATTTATTTACTGATTTCACTGTTTCCAGTTGCATCACTTCAACAATGACAATAACAATAAAGCTAACAATACTAACAATACCACACCACCACCACCACCACCACCACCACCACACCACCAACACCACACCACACACTCAACACACCATCACCAACACCAACACCACCAACACCATCACCATCACTACTAAGGACACCACCAATGACACCAACCATGACAACAATAACTCTAAGAACAAAAGCAAGAGTGTTGGGTGAAGGAAAACTCCTGAACTGATCCAGCCTGTCGTGTGACAAGACATTACTGCCAGTGACCAATGGCTCTAAGAAGGAAGAGGGTAGCGCTCTTGTGGTAAGGACCAGTCAGAAACAAGGTGACTGATTGGCTTGATCATCATAGTACAGTCACCACTAGCACTGGGGAGAAGTCGTCTGCTTGATACCATCTCTCTCTCTCTCTCTCTCTCTCTCTCTCTCTCTCTCTCTCTCTCTCTCTCTCTCTCTCTCTCTCTCTCTCTCTCTCTCTCTCTCTCTCTCTCTCTTCTCTCTTCTCTCCTCCCTGCCTGCCTGCCTGCCTGCCTGCCTGCCTGCCTGCCTGCCTGCCTACTGTCTGCTGTCTGTCTGTCTGTCTGTCTGTCTGTCTGTCTGTCTCTCTCTCTGTCTCTCTTCTGTCTTCTTCTCTCTCTCTCTCTCTCTCTCTCTCTCTCTCTCTCTCTCTCTCTCTCTCTCTCTCTCTCTCTCTCTCTCTCTCTTAAATGTTCATAAGTTCAGATATAGAGAACATGATGTTGGTGACCCCAGGTTACTATGTCCATTATGTAAGCAAGCACCTAAGGATGAAGTACATTTTGTGTTATGTTAGGCAGAATTACATCCCTGTAAAATATAGTAGGCAGCCTAATTCTTTTCGACTCGGTTTACTCATGGCGTCAAGTCAGTCTGAGGTTGTGCGTAGCCTCACTTTATATTTGTGTGAGGCTTTCAGAATAAGAGATATATTGTTGTCGTAGGTCACATTTGTGTAACTGACTTTTTTGTATACAGTATTTTTTGTTCTTGTCATTGGATTTGTTTTCACTCCAAAATACTAAGCAGTTCGGCAACCCCCCTTCATGTATGGGCCAATGGCCTTTTTGTGAATAACATTTTCGAGTTCGAGTTCGAGTTCGAGTTTGAGTTCTCTCTCTCTCTCTCTCTCTCTCTCTCTCTCTCTCTCTTCTCTCTCTCTCTCTCTCTCTCTCTCTCTCTCTCTCTCTCTCTCTCTCTCTCTCTCTCTCTCTCTCTCTGTCTCTCTGTTTATAATTATGTTTGTGAGTGTGCGTATGTGTTTTTCTGTCAATTCATTCTTTTATAATTATTCTTTATGTTCAGGATAGTGGACTAAGCTATCATGTGCTTTTTTTTTTACACCCAGTCCTCGTGTGTATGCAGTTTTGCAAATTTTGTCATCTCCCCCCCCCCCCCCCCCCATCACACAATGGCCTAGGTTTTCAAAAAGTGGAACAAGATTTAACGTGTGCACAAGATGTTTTGTTTGTATTTGTATATGTATATGCATTGTGTGCACATGTGTGTGTTTGTGTGTGTACGTGTGTGTGTGTGTGTGTGTGTGTGTGTTGTGTGTGTGTGTGTGTGTGTGTGTGTGTGTGTGTGTGTGTGCACGGGCGCGCCCGCGTGTGGGTATGTATGTGTGTGCGTGTTTATACACGCACACATGTGTGTTTTCTGTAAGGTAGCACGGTGTGCCTGCAATCTTACAATAGCATATTTAGCATGCACTTGAGACGAGACAAGTGCAGTAAAATCTACAGATTGTCAAATGCTTACGAGTGGATATTTCAGCTACTGTGGAGGAGCAGATATTGAATAGTCCACACACAATACTGCCTCCTTCAGAAGATTGACAACTGCGATATTACATCTTCTGCTACCACTAAGCTGCTCGTTATAATGTTCGTAATGCTAGTCCTAAGACTATTGCCACAAAAGTGCGTTTTTTGCTATCATGTTGTTCATCTCACTTATGTCAGTAAGCGCAGCTAGGTTGCTTATTTTGTTTTATCTTATTCTATTTTATACCACTTTATGTCACAGCAGATTTCTCTGCGTGACAGTCGGGCTGCTCTCCACGGAAAGAGCGCATCGCCACAAGTGCAGCACCTACCCATTATTTTTTTGTCTTTTTCCTGTAAGCAACTGTATTTGTTTCCCTATCTGAATGGCTTTTTTCTAGAGAAATTTGCTACGGACGACTCTCTTGTTGCCGTGGGTTCTTTTACGTGCGTTAAATAACGATGTGTAACACACGGGACCGTGGTTTATCGTCTCATCCGAAAGAATAGTACCCAGACCACTATTCATGGTGTAATGGATGGGGGAAAAGTTTACACTAAAGGCCACTCAACAGAGGATGGACCAAGTGCATGACAGAATTTACCCTGCTTTTCTGCAAAGGGCTCCGCCAGGCTTACGTTGCTAATAACCAACTGCCTGGAAAAATAGCATAGTTTATTAGAATTCCTCAGAGTTGATGGATGATGAGTAATGTAAAGACAATGTGTTTGTCAACGTCCTGTGCATGAAGTGTCTTTTAATCACTGCTCCATTTGTGAGATGATAAAGTTTTTGAATTGAATGATACGTTCTTTAACTCATAGATCATTGGCAACTGTTTTTGTAATGTGCCTATATTTTTGGGTAAAGTGTATTCAGAGAAAGGAATAACATACTTGTGATTTTCGCCAAAGTCCACTCCAGAGATGGGAGAGTACTACATTGCAGATGTAGCAGAAATTTAAAGCTTTTGCTTCAGAGTATTAGACTTCGAACTGTATTCCCTTAGCCAATCTGTAGTAAAGCCTATCAAATAGTAAAAGTATTAAACTAGTAGTAACAATAACAACAATAGCAACAACAACAATAATAATAATGATAATAATAATAATGATGATGATGATGATGATGATGATGATGATGATGATGATGATGATGATGATAACAACAACAACAATAAAGGTAACAACGACAACAACAACAACA
>CM060326.1:24108784-24121284 GCA_030674155.1 Stramonita haemastoma | reverse complement strand
ACAGGGAATGCATCAAGCTATTCCTAAACAAACACTGTCTCTGGCTAGTGAAGCTCCTTCCATTTACCTCACGTTTTGCCGCTGCTTTGGTATTAACAACACAACAACTTCAACAACAAGCGTAGCTGTCACCAACTTCACCACAACCACTAACACCCCACCAGCAGTGAAGTGACAACCCCAACAACGACGACAATAACTGCGAGAATAACGAAATAAAATTCATGAAAAAACCCTTTAAGAGATCAAGTCTGTCTTATGTCAAGATCATTACTACCAGTGAACAATGGCTCTAACGAGGAAGAGGGTAGTGCTCTTGTGGTAAGGGGGAGTCAGAAACAAGGTGACTGATTGGCCTGATCATCATAGCACAGTCACCACTAGCACTGGGGAGAAGTCGTCTGCTGATATCCCCTTTCTCTTTCTGGCTCCCTGTGTCTCTGCTTCTGTATCTGTATGTAGATGTCTCGGGTTGTGTGTGTGTGTGTGTGTGTGTGTGTGTGTGTGTGTGTGTGTGTGTGTGTGTGTGTGTGTGTGTGTGTGTGTGTGTTTGGAGGGGGGTGCGTGCGTGCGTGCGTGTGTGTATGTGTATGTGTGTGTTTATGAGTGTGTGTGTGTGTGAGTGTGTGTATGTGTGTGTTTGTTGTTGTTGTAATTTTAATTTAAAGTCTATTCACACTTGGTGATATTAGACTAAACAAACAAAGAACAAAACAAACAAAAAAAACAAAAAAAACCCAAATAAAACCCTACCATAAAATATTTACAGAAGACTTGGAAATAATCCTAGCAACATCAAAAATCAACGGTTTTCGCAAAACTATGTTCAATGGTTCCCTTGCAATTTCAATGCCATTTTCTTTATAAACTGAATTTAGAACTGAACATTGAAAAATAAGATGTTCACAAGATAGTGGTTCAGAACAGGAGCAAGTTACATTTCGAGAATATTTTGTCTTCCAGGAATTTAATCGCAACTTATAAATGATGTTAGTAATATGTCTTGGATAGCCTAGTATTTCAAATTTCCCATGGAAGTTAAACTTATGTACATGATTTTCCAATAATGAATTAATTTCACGACAATCATTTTTTAAGTTATGAACTGGGCAATCTCTTTTTGAACCTTTTTTTGCAAGATTATCTGCTATTTCATTCCAGTATATTCCGCAGTGTGAAGGAATCCAGCAAAAATTTATTCCTATACCTTTTGTCATGATACAATGTATCAAATATTTTATTTCAAATAATAAATCTATCCTTACTTTTGAGCTCCAATCTTGTAAGCTATACAGTACAGACTTCGAGTCAACACAAAAAGCGATGTGAGAAAATGCAAAATTACTATTATTTATAGTAATCAGAGCCATAAGTATGGCATAGAGCTCGGCGCTGAATATGGAGAAACCCTTCCCTAAACAGAATGATTTTTGTATCTTCAGAGCAGGAATAACGAAACCTGATCCTGCATTTAAGTCATAAACAGAACCAAGATGTTTCAAGATGTTGTTTTACATCAGAAGTCAACATATTAATATTGTCATCTTTTTTTAGCATGGTATAATCAATATCAAATTTAGCCTCTTTATGCTCCCACTGTGGTATCTTAGGGACTATTGGGACAATGGGTATTGATGAAATGTCAATATTACACTCTGACAGTAAATCGTCTATGTAATTATGAATTGAGCAAAGTGATGAAATATGTTGAGCCCTCTTAGGATAATCCTTGACTGAGTCAATGAGTACTTCTGTTTTTAATGAATTTGATACTGAAAGACTTCTTGTAACAAACTTAGCTACAGCTAAATGACGATGATCTGATAAAGAAAGTAAATTGACTTCTCTGTATGTATTCAGTGTATTTGTGTGTACAGGGACTCCAAGAGCTAGTTTAATCGATTTACTATCAATGCTTTGCAGCTTTTTCAATAAAGAAGGAGGAGCTGAATGATAAACCTCCTGCCCATAAACCAACGTTGATCTGACTAGACTAGTTGCTAAGTGAAGGAGAGTCTTTGTGTCCTGACCCCATGGCTGAACAGTAATAATTTTGAGAAGGTTTAAACGTTTCCTTGCTTTGTTTACTAGACTCTCAATATGGAATCTCCAATTTAATTTGGAGTTTAAATGAACACCCAGAAATTTAACATTTTGAGAATATTTTAAGGTTTCCCCATTTAAGTGTAATGCTGGTAAACAATTGGGATTTTCACCATTCAGAAATAGCATTAATTTAGTTTTTTTCTCCTGAAAGAGAAAGACCATTTTCTTTTATATAAGTATTTAATTTATCTATTTCTAATTGATAAATTTTGTTGATATGATTTATAATTCTTTTAGACGTATGTTTCCTAATGCTTGTATTCATCCAAATTGCAATGTCATCAGCATATCGAGATAGGTTTATATTGTTTGACAGAACTTTCGGAAGGTCATGAATAAGAATAGAAAACAATATAGGAGCTGTTATTGACCCCTGAGGAATACCAATATCAATATTTTTGAAAGATGAATACACTGATCCAACTCTTGCACACATCGATCTTTCTGATAGAAAACTCTTAAAGTATTGAAACATTTCACCATTAACTCCAATAAGTTTCAGTTTGTATAATAATCTAGCATGCCATACGCTATCATACGCTTTACTAATGTCAAAGAAAGTGGCAAGTGTGCTTTTTCTGTGTGCAAACTGGTACTTGATATGACTTGTAAGTTTCACTAGAAGATCTGTTGTACAACGACCTTTTCTGAAACCAGCCTGATTCACTGGAATTATATTTTCCTTTTCACAGAAATACAAAAGGCGTCTTTGGACGATTTTTCTCAAACTTTTCCCACTTGTGAAGTTAGTGATATTGGTCTGTAATTATTGATACAAGATCTAGATTTGCCCTTTTTTGGAACCGGTATTACAATTGACCTCTTCCATGGGGTAGGGAGAGTTCCATTTAACAAACATTTTTGGTAAAATGAATAAAGTAATTCCTTCCATTTTCAAGGCAAGTGCAGTAATAATTGGTATGAAATGCCATCAATGCCCACAGCATTGTAATTTGAAGAGAATGATTCTAATGCTTCGTTAAATTCTTTAAAAGTGATAGAAGAATTTAAAAAGTACTCTTGTTTGGAAACCGGATCTTTATATTCATCTTTTCTTTCTTCTGTCTCTCTAAAGCCTTTGTCAGTTGGATTCAGACTTGACAAAGTGTTGTTATCTGAAAAAGACTTCACAAATGCTTCAGCCTTGTCCAAGGAGGAAGGCATTTCATTATTATGGAGTTTTATTGGAAAGACAGGCAAAATGTTTCCATTTTTCATTTTTAAAAACTTTTTTCCACACTTTGTGTAAATCTTTTGATTCGGATATTTCATCCCTACAAAAATTTGAAAAAAAAAAGTTTTCTTGGCTAGAGCTCTAACTCTGTTACTATGATTCTTAGCTTGCTTCATATTAATGAAGTTTACTTCCGATCTGTCTTGTAGCCATTTTTTAAAAGCTAATTTTTTAAAGTATACCGCTTCCTCACATTCATTATTCCACCACACATTCCCAAAGTACTTCTAATCTTACATCTTTTTGCATTTGGGAATAGATTTTTCTGCTGCCTGTAAAACAGCTTTGCAAAATTTGTCATATGACGAATCAATAGTTTCATCTATAAGATATTTACAGTTTATGTTAGATAATATGGACTGAAATAGGTCCCAATTAGCACATTTATAAACAAATTTAGGGATTACATCGTCAACTTTGGCTTCTTTTTCAAACATAATTTCTTTTAACTGTAGTATTATAGGAAAATGGTCGCTTCCTAATGTATCATCATTGGTGAGCCAGACTGCATTAACTCCTAATTCAGGCGATATTAATGATAAATCAATTGATGATGGTTTATGGCTTGCAATATCAGGTAATCTTGTTATACTACCATCATTTAGGAGAATCAACTTTGAGTCAACGATGTTTTCTATTAATCTGTTACAAGTCACATTGCAACAATTATGTTCCCAAAATGGAGCATGTGCAGTTGAAATCTCCAAGCACTATCCATTTTTTACTTGTCAGATCAATATGTTTAATCCAGTCTGTATTTTCTGCTTTTGGACCCTTAGGATAATAAACAGATACTACATTTAAATCAGTTTGCTTGTTTACTTTGACAGTGACTGCTGTTGCAAAAAACTCATCTGTAGATGTTGGAACAGGGGGTAAAGACAGAGGAGAGTAACTTAAATCTGCTCTAATGTACACTGCTGTTTGAACTCTTTTGGTTGTGCTGCCACAAGTGAACACTGGTGGATAATAAAAATTGTTAAATTTGGGAAGCTTGTTAGCATCTACGTTAAGAGACTGCAATGCAAGAAGTGAATAATTATGATGTGAGAGATGAGCTTCAAGGTGAAGCAATTTTTTAAGGAGTGATCTACAATTCCATTGAAAAATTACAATATTGTCAAACACAGTTTTCATGACACATAGTGAAATTCAACACATTTTGCTGTGGTATAAATGAACAAAGTCACCAGGAATATGGATGGGAGAAAGAATTCCACTGGCGATGATGAAATGACCATGGCTGAGGAAATCTGGCAAACCCTGCAGGATCTCCATACCACTGGTTGGGCCCTTTCTCCAAGCTGTTGGGCATTCCTCGATGAAGATTCCTGACGAGCCTTCTCCTTAGTCGCTCCAAGAAGAGACGATGAACGTGTCGACCCAGGTTCCCCGCCAGGATGCTGGTGCCTATATCTGATGGATGAATGTCATCTTTCATGATTTTGTTATTATATACACTCATATTTTCATGAGAGAGAATAGACACTTGTTGGTTAGAAAGCTCAGAAAATAAAAGAGCGTTAAAGAGCTGTCTCCTTCCCTCAAGATCTTTGTTCTTCACAGGAGCAATTCTGCTGATAACTACTTTTGTTTTGGGGAGTCTGCTTTTGATCTGGTTGACTACCGAGACCATGTCTTTGGATGCAGTGGATGGGTCAGACCCTTTTACATCATGGACTCCTGCATGCAGAACAATGCAGTCCACTGTGTCTTCAGGACAAATATTTTCGATTTCCCTTCTGCAGTCAGCAATTTTAAAGGCCCTCTTTGATGTGACTTTGAGACCATAGGAATAACCCAGGCGTTTTGCATTGATCTTTGACATAGTTGAGTCATGTAGAAATAGAACTTTGGGAAGAGAGTTGGAATTTGAATCTTTGATGTCAGGAGTTTGCGTTTTAGAGCAATGTGCGTCATTCTTTGCTGAGAAGCCTGTCGATTTTGATATGGTATTTTTAGGCTTGTTGCATGCCTCTCTTGTAAGCCTCTTATGTTATTTGAAGGAGTTGATTTTGTCACTTCTGCATATGATTTTTTGGTGCACAGTGTTGTTCTTGATGGTGTTATTTCTGTGACTGTTTGCGTGGCCACACTTACAGTTTCTTGCTGGGCGTTGTCCTTTGACAACCTCTCCACTGTCTCTTCCAGAGCATAGATGCGATCACACAGACGATCGATGGTGTGTGTCTGTGTGTGTCTGTGTGTGCGTGTGTGCACGCACGCATGTGTGTGTGCTTGTGTGTGTTTGTGTGCGTGTGTGTTTATGTGTATGTGTGCGTGCGTGCGTATGTGTGTGCCTGTGTGTATGTATGTGAGTGTGTGTGTTTCTCTGTTTCTTTCATTTTCTCTCGTACTGTATCTCACTCCCTCACTGTATGTGTGTGCGCGCGCGCGCGTGTGTGTGTTTGCGTGCGTGTGTGTGTGTGTGTCCATGCAGGCAGGGGGGCCGTCTGTATAAGCAGCATCCCCACCTTCTGAAAATTCCGTACTCCTCTTTTCTAAACTTCTTTTTGTTTCTGCCTTGTTGTTTTTCTTCCTGCTACCTCCTTCTTGTCTATCTTCTGCCTTCTGGGTCTATTCGCCTAATTTTTATCCTGAAAGACTTAAAAGATTCTCTCCCATGCTGACGTTGGATGCGCTGAGCATGACTGGTCAGGCGTTTAACGGCTGCGCAACTCATTTCCGCTGGTATGACTGAGAACACTAGTTGCTGTGTGAGTGTTCGAAGAAGGAGAAAATCAACGAGACACAGTACATGTTCTGGGTGACTCTCGGTTTGGAAGGAACAACAGCAACAGCTTTATGTCTTACTCTTCCCCTTGTGTCTCCATCACTGTTCTGGATCTAGCCTCCTTTTTGTCCAAGAAAAAAACACAACTCTATAAGATCACAAAATTTTCATTGACGTTGTAATCAATTATTCTACAAGTCCTTTGTTTGACACAAACATGATATCATCAAGATAATGAACAAATGAACACTCAATTACTTTTTTCATTTAAAAACCAATCTTTATCAAGGGAATGTTTGAAAAAGATTTATTTAAAAGATATGCATTTTCTAAGTTAGATTTGTTCTGTTCTATTTTATTTTTCAGGCAAATTAAAAAAAAGGAAAAAAAAAAGAATGTTGGGTGATTGGGATAGCGAATCCATCGCATCCGTATTACCAGAAACAAAAATCTTCATCAAAGCAGATGATCCATAAGCTATCAGTTTAGTTCAATCAGTTTTGAATGTGCTTGAAGATTGAAGACACCATCATGGTTTGTACAAATCATTCCCTACTGCTTTCTCTGTAGCTTGTTTTCACTAGACACTAGGGTAGAAACAAGTTAGCTGAAAACTTTGGGGGAGGTTTAGATCAATTTCATTCATGTCAGATTTCAAACATGTAAATTTGTACTACGTCCCTAACGACGGAAGAGGAGATCAGAAAAAGACAGGCCATGGAACAAAAAACGGAAAGGGTGTGAGGAGAGATACTTTGGTCACGTTGCAACTTGTCTGGAAGTGGCAACAGACAGTTGTCTGCTGAAGTGCAAAACTGACGAACAGAAACTGGACCCGGCAGAGAGCAGACAGAGAGGGGAGGAGAGAGCTATCGCAGCATCAGTACCGCCGTCCACCCAGTTCACCCATCATCCCCTGGCAGTACACACAGCGGAGCAACTTTGTCTCTGCCGTTCCCTAGAGGAGGAATCTCCTAAACTGCTGAGGGCCCAGTTTGTGTAAAGACCATGTAGATCTTAAAGATGGCACAACCCATCTGCTTCTCTCTGTCTTTTTATTTATGCTTCTTTCTGTTCTGGGTTTTGTTTGATTAGTGCTTTTTGAGGTTCAAGTTTGCTTTAACTTTAGTGTGTATGTTTATTCTTGTTCATTGATTCTTTCACTTCGAGGATAACAGAATAAGCACTCATGTGCTTTATTTTTACCTCCAGTCCCCGTGTGTATACAGTGTTGCCATCAGTTCCCACCTGCACACAAATGTCAAGTCTTCCGAAAAGCGGAACGTATTTCAACGTGTGTTTAAGATGTTCTGTGTGCGTTTACACATGAGACCTCGGTAAATAGTCTCATCCGAAGGACTTTTGGGGTGAGTGGAGTCGGCACCGATGTTAACTCCAGAGGTAAAATCCTATTGAACGAGATATGTGTGTTTAAGTGTGTTTAAGTGTGTGTGTGTGTGTGTGTGTGTGTGTGTGTGTGTGTGTGTGTGTGTGTGTGTGTGTGTGTGTGTGTGTGTGTGTTTGTGTGTGTGTGTGTGTGTGTTTGTGTGTGTGTATGTATGTATGTATATATATATATATATATATATATATATATATATATATATATATATATATATATATATATGTGTGTGTGTGTGTGTGTGTGTGTGTGTGTGTGTGTGTATGTGTGTGTGTGTGTGTGTAATTTTGATGTTATTTATATTGCTGATGTTCCGTTTTGATACAACTTTCAAACAAAATCAGTTTCATGTTTAAACATCATACATCTGGTGCTGAACAGCGGGAAAGAGCAGGCTGGCATAGTGTTGAGGGCATTGTACCCGCAGAGAGAGAGAGAGAGAGAGAGGAGAGAGAGAGAGAGAGAGAGAGAGAGAGAGAGAGAGAGAGAGAGAGAGAGAGAGAGAGAGAGAGAGAAGAGAGAGACTGATTTGATTGATTGATTTATTCTTTTATATCGAGGATAATGGGATAAGCACTCTTGTGCTTTTTTACATCCAGTCCCCGTGTGTATGCAGTTTTGTAAATGTCATCTGTTCCCACCGCCACACGATGGCCTACTCTTACAAAAAGCGGAACAGGGTTTAACGTGTGCGCAAGATGTTCTGCGTGCGTTCGCACACGGGGCCTCGGTTTAAAGTCTCATCCGAAGGACTTTTTGGGAGAGTGGAGTCAGCACTGATGTTAACTCCAGGAGAAAAATTTCCTCGACCAGATTCGAATCCGGGTCTTCAAATTGCCAGCGCAATGTTCTGACCACCAGGCTATCCGTCCCCCTGGGAGAGTGGAGTCAGCACTGATGTGTGTGAGAGAGAGAGAGAGAGAGAGAGAGAGAGAGAGAGAGAGAGAGAGAGAGAGAGAGAGAGAGGAGAGAGAGGAGAGAGAGGAGAGAGAGAGAGAGAGAGAGATTATTTCATGTGCATAAAACAAACCAGCAGATGCACAATCATGAAACATCAATTTAATTTCTTCGTTATTAGAAAAAAAATTCTTAAAAAGCCGAGACAGACACATATAGAGTTTACGTCGTGACTGAAACAAGGAAAAGAGACAGACACACATAGAGATGGTACATCATGAAAAACAAAAGAGACAGACACATATATGGATGGTATAGCATGAAAAAGAAAAAATAAAGAGTGTACATTATGAAAATCAAAAGAGACAGACACACATATGGATGGTATAGCATGAAAAAGAAAAGATAAAGAGTGTACATCATGAAAATCAAAAGAGACAGACACAGAGAGATAATGCACATCATGACTAAAACAAGGAAGAAAAGGCAGAGACAGATAAAGAGTGTACATCATGACTGAAACAAAAGAACAGACAGAGACCGATAAAGGGTGTACATCATCAAAAAGCAAAGAGGCAGACACAGATAGAGACTGTACAACATAACTGCAACAAAAGAAAAGACAGAGACAGATACAGTGTACAGTATGGCTGAAACAAGAAAAGACAGAGGCAGATAAAGAGTGTACATCATGACTGAGACAAAAGAAAAGACAGACATTTAAAGAGTGCACATCGTGACTAAAACAAAAGAAAAGACAGAGGCAGATAGTGTACATCATGATTGAAACAAAACTAGACAGAGACATATAAAGAGTGCATATCGTGACTAAAACAAAAAAACGACAGAGACAGACACACAGAAAGAGAAACATGATCATGGTCCCAACAGTGGAATAATAATCTAACGCCACTCATACACTAGAACAACAGAACGATTTGGTTTGACACATTTTGTTTATTTCACTTCAGAATCACAATATAAACAGATCCACTTCAGATTACGTTCTAAGAGAGAGAGAGAGAGAGAGAGAGAGAGAGAGAGAGAGAGAGAGAGAGAGAGAGAGAGAGGAGAGAGAGAGAGAGAGAGAGAGAGAGAGAGAGAGAGAGATTCAAATATACAGAGAGAGAGATGCATAACCACAACAAACCCAGTAACAAGCACAATGCTATACATATCTTGACAGTCAGTGCGTATTTCAGACAGTAAGAGGCCTAATAAGCTTGACAATGTTAAGGCAAGACAAACATCTTTCAAGAAAAAAAAACACTTACTATAAAATCCAAGAAAAAACAACTTTTTGTAAAACAAACTGTGACCATTCTCCACCCCACCGCCTTCCAAAGAAAAATCACGGATTCTAGACACATCTGTACTCGGTTGTGTGTTTGTTTAGTTTAGTTTTTTATTATCTTTTTTTAAAGATATCACAAAATCAGTTAGGATAAATAGACAAAAACAAACAGTGCCTTGCTTTTTGAGAGTTAGAAAAATCAGTTAGGATATAGACACAAAGAAAGAACAGAAAAACTAGACATGCTTCAAACTGCTCAGCAAATGTACAGCCAAGCACAACATTGTTGATGTGTCATTATTACTCCTGACCTGAACCACTTGGTCTCATGCTTGGTAAATCCTTCAAGAAAAAACAAAACAACCCAAGGTGTTATTTCTGATAACTTACTCCCTGGCAAGCGTTGTGTAAATATGTTCAGTAGAATGGTTACAGTTGTAATGCTGTCAAGCATATAGAGTTTGCTGTTTTATCATTGCATGGTGAAGCCCATTAAATTTTCTGTCACAGCAAACATGTAAGGTGTACTGAACAATACCATTTTATTTCTTTGGTGTAAAAACAGGTTGTACAAGCAGTTGATCAATTTAACCACTTCCCAAAGCCAACGGAGAAACAAGCGAAACTAGAACAACAACTTCAACACACAAACAAACAAAAATTACAACCGAAAAGCGTGTAAATATCAACCCAATAAAAAGGCCCTGATGATTAGCATACAGCTTGATTAAATCTGCCCAGAGACTGGCCGCCCTGGCTCCTTATCTGGAATATCACAGGTGACACCGTTTAGTTAACACACAAATAATAATCATAACATCTCTAGTTCCTTTCCTCTCTGCTGACTATAAATATCAGGAATATTCTACCAGTAAGCATTTCAGGAACCTCCCTTTCCACCATTGTATTTGAGTTACACAGCATAACATTATACCTTTTTAAAAGCAGCCAAAAGGAAAGTATCACGTGGAAAAAAAAAAAGAGAAACAATCTGTGAATTTGAATCATCTGAAAAGGGAATGTACGGCCCTTAGACACACAACTCTGATCTCATACGGCTTGCAGAACACCAAAAGGCAAAAAACTGTTGATTAAGTCACTCCGTAGCAAAAATTCAGTTCCAGGTTTGCTAGTTTTACTTGTTGATTTGCACGTCACCCGACAGTAACACATTGAAAAAAACTCTCTTTAGTTGATACTCATGTTTGGTTCAGGCCATTGGGCGCCAGAGTCCAAACCCCGGCTTGGTAGAAAGCACTGAAACAGCAAGCTGAGACAGCTAGCTCCACCCATCGCTCTCACAGCACATCAACCCGCGTCCAGCGGATCAGTGTCGGCAAGACAATAACAGAGGGTACAATACATGAAATCATTACGTAACAAACCATGAGAACACAAAAGACAAATAAAGTGCAAAAAAGATACACAACATGTTGTCCTAGACATCTAACACCTAAGGCTAGGGCACATTACGGTCTCGCTTTGTAAGTTTAAAGATATAATCGCTAAATCTACGCAAAATTAGAGAGGTTTATGGATATATTTATCATTGGTGAGAGAGAGAGAGAGAGAGAGAGAGAGAGAGAGAGAGAGAGAGAGAGAGAGAGAGAGAGAGAGAGGAGAGAGAGAGAGAGAGAGAGAGAGAGAGGAGAGAGAATAATTATATCAGCATAACCTCTGATTTCCATCCAAATAATAAAAAAGCAAGCAAGCAAACTCACGTTAGAGAACGCAAAGATGAGGGGAAAAATCTATTATTTCACGAGCGTGATCTAAACAAATGAATATAAATCAAACAATAGAAAACACAAATCATATGTAAATCGGGACTTTTAAAAAGCTTTACGGTAACAAGCTGACAACATTATAGAAATATCACATCTATAGTAGCTACATCATACCATTAGAATCATTACCACAAACTATCCAGATTCTGACTCTATACTTGTAAATAAAAACATTTATTTATATCGTATGACTTCTTTTGTTTTTGGAAAGAACACGCACACACTTTATATGGCTTATACAGTCGTTCCTCTAGAATGAGCTTACAGTGTGCCAATGCTGGAACATGTAATTATAATGACCCGCTAGCTCTTAAAATGGAAAACCACTAACAGTTTTGTTGGCTTCCGTTGTATTACTGTATTAACAAATAAGTGAAGATACGTACTGAACCAAAAGACTCAGTCATGATTATTAGGATCAACACCACAGTAATATGTAAAAAGTAAACTGGTCTGTCAGTTTTTAGTTGAAATCAATTTTTTTTTCTCATCGGATGTAAGAAAGCTTGAAATTGTGTGATCAGTTCATGCATGTTACCGTCACAGGGTGAGGAGAGACATGTAAGCAGGAATTGCAAATATCGATAGTTATTCCATGTTAAGAGCAGATGTTGAATTCTAGAGACAAGATAATCTTAAGAGGGTTTGGTCCTCATGGCTGAAATCAAAAGACAGATGAGAAGAAATAAAGAAAAAAAGCACAGATAAAGATCCCAATAAGTTTCTTCCTGCCAAGTGTACCGCATAGGCCAGTAAAAAAAAAAACACATAGTCTCATTCTTGGCTTATTGTCTCTTTTTCTCATTTGTGTACAAGTATTTTGCTGTGAGCATAAGGACAAAAGGAAAACCTTCCTCAAACTAGCTCCTTCCCCCATCTCATAAAAAGGAACGGAGAAAGCCAGTCATAAACAGTATTTTAATAACTTCTTTTACTTACTGAAGTGCTCAAACCATGAACATACATCAACCAATTTAGAAATATTTGTAAATTTATTCTTTATTTTCTAAGAAATATTATATTTTTTCATTGACGGAATAGTTGTA
>CM060326.1:24091284-24106284 GCA_030674155.1 Stramonita haemastoma | reverse complement strand
AGTGATATAGACATGTTCTTCTTGGAAAGATTTCAACAGTTTACAATAGACGAAATAAACCCACAATCAATAATAACAACGTTTCATAGACTTGATCACTTGCTATCAACGAAACAAAAACCCAGTTGTGTATTATTCAGTCAAGCAGCTGCTGTAGCGCCACAAAGAAGAAATTAAAACAGTGTTGTTAAAATATTAAGGATGTAACTCCTTCGTTTCTTTATCACCAGACAGGACAAGAAAGAGAGGAGTGTGAGGAGGAGGGGGTAAACAATATAAATGGCAACCCCTTAGGTGGAAAGCTTGACTCGGTTTGGTATCTAGTGTATATTACTGGTGAAAGAATGCTTTTTCCTAAAACAAAACATAAAACAGCGAGTAATCCACCAATCACTGTCATTACCAAAAACAGCAAATCAATTTTTAAAAAACAGACGTGCAGTGAGATTTTGCCATCTTCATTATTTCTTTTTTATATACAGATTAAGCTTATGTAAAATGTAGATATATGCCGCGAAAACGGACTTAAAACTCCAGTCTGTGGTAAAAACAAATTACAAGCAGTTGATATAGATTGGTAACCTCAACAAAATTAAACATATATTACAATTTTCCTGTAGTACAAAAAGAAAACCACAGCTTACTAGTTTCTTGACAAGTCTTTTTTTATTTTGCAGAGTACGCTGCAGTTATCAGGTGTTCATAAGTAGTCATTATAATTGTTTCCCCCTTATGTTGACAATTCAAGGTCTTTTTTCTTGGAAGCAGTTTCACAAAATAATCTTTTACGGAGTGCATGAATAAAAGTGGAATGATAAAAGGGATCATCAAATCATTAGAATCGTGCTTGCAAAAAGGAATTTCGAGATAAATTCAGATTTGGCCATAAAATGAAGAAAAGTAAAATCATCAAGAAATACCCCTTTTCGGTTCTGATCTTGGTAAAGACCACATAAATAGTACCACATGCCATTGATTAATATAAGCTAGGTGTACCTGGGAAAATCTCACCTGTACTTGGACTAATATTCATGAAAACAGTCCAGGTGAAGCAATGCGACGTACATATATGTCAGGTAAGATCTGAGATTGTATAACATGGATAACAGCTGTCGCTGAGAGAGAAAAAAAAACGCCCTTAAAAGAAAACAGAGGAAAAGGAATAAGTGCAATCTGACAGACTGAACATGTGCCACACAGTGCATTTGTCTAGCCCTTTGGAATAATTGCTGTAACCATTATTCTCTATGTAGAGTAAATTCCCAACCTGAAAGTGAAGCGTAAGCTTTGACAGTTCTGTATATTCTCTGACCTTTATATCCGGGTTGTGAGAAACTAGCGCGGCCAGTCATACTGCTCTCTGACAAACCAGTCCGGAAGGTTAACTAAAGACTACCAAGGCAAAAACCAGAACAAATAAAAACACAATTGAAAAAAATCCAAACAGCAAAAACTTTAAAACAAAATGCAGCACCAACATATCTTAACCCACATCGTGTTAGTATTTGGGGAAAACATTTCTAAAAAACGGGGAAAAGGCTTGAGCAAAGATATGGTGCTAATTTTGTTTTTGCTAAAAAGGTACTTAGCCTCAGATATTCAATTTTGTTTGCTGCTTAGCCTGTTTTTTGTATACAAGTGTTCATGGGAACAAGATTTGGCTCAGCTTATCCTTATATCTAGAAACTTGATAAGCTTGAAGTGATCCAGGGATAAGAAACATGTTCAGCCAAGCAAGACACTACCATTCTGACTCCTGTAACTTTGTCGCTGTTCAAGTCAGCTTTGCACTCAACTACATGCTTTTAATGATGCAGTACACAACATTTTTTTCAGGGTTTTAAGAAACTTGCCACCAGTTCCAGAGAGCATCCTGGACCATGCAATATTCTGTACGATTCGCTCTCACAGAATTCATAGGCATCTCATCAAGTGAAAAAAAGATTGACAATGGAATTTTCAAAAATGAAATAAAGAAAGAAAAACACATGGCGAACCCAACAGATTTATCTAGCTTATAGATATCTAGAAACAAAACAGAAGTTGTTTTATTACATATCAAGATGAGTGTTGCATAGGAGATAAACATTACGAGAACGTCTCTAGATAAAAAGCAATACAAAGAAGTGACTTGTCTTTTTGATGTCGCAGGGACGGGATAGCCTAGTGGTCAGAACATGGCGCTCGCAATTTGACGACCCGGATTCGATTCCCGTTCGAGGAGATTTTTCTCCTGGAGTTAACATCAGTGCTGACTCCACTCTCCCCCAAAGTCCTTTGGATGAGACTGTAAACCGAGGCCCCGTGTGTGAACGTACGCAGAACATCTTGCGCACACGTTCAATCATGTTCCGCTTTTCGTAAGAGAAGGCCATCGTGTGCCGGTGGGAACAGATGACATTTACAAAACTGCCTACACACGGCGATTGGATGTAAAAAACACACCCACAAGAGCGTTTATTCATTTGTCCTCGATATAAAATAATAAAATAAAATAAATAAAAGTTATTGTTGCTGAAGTAGCCTATGCTGCTGCTGCTGCTGCATATGATGTTTTCGTGCCATAAGAGATATGCTTGAATCTACAAACAAATCTGCAGAGTAGGAATAAAGCTACGATAGTTTCATAGACAATGAAAGTAGCAAGCACAAAAAGCAAAGAAAAAGGAGCAACTAGTGACACACATTTCGTGAGACCCCATATTCAAGGATTCCAACTAGTTTCACACAACACTAAATAAGTAAATAACAAATAAAGTAATGTCTTCACAGTCTTTCCTCTGCTCCTTTAGGTTTCATGATGGAAGAAATTAAACTAACATAAGCAGTGATTTCTGCAAGGGTAAATATGAACAAGTCTACTACCTTAAAGTGGTTTTTGTAGTACCTAGAACTAAACGAAAGAAAGCTACCGAGGGTTAGGACTGGACAGGCTGTGGTAACAACTAGATTGCTTTGATGAAAACAAGTCAACTACAGAAAATTAAGAAGCAAAAACGGCACTGCGGTCATGATAATGAGAACTGTTTGCACATATGCGTTTAAATGGTAAAGGTGTAAATACAGTGGTTTATGAAAATCAATTCAACTACTGGGAGAGAGAGAGAGAGAGAGAGAGAGAGAGAGAGAGAGAGAGAGAGAGAGAGAGAGAGAGAGAGAGACAGAGACAGAGACAGAGAGAGAGAGAGAGAGAGAGAGAGGACAGACAGACAGACAGACAGACAGACAGATAAATAGACAGACAGACAGCCAGACAGACAAATAGGCAGACAGACAGACAGGGGGATTTTCCTTTTTTGTAGAATAAGCAAAGAAACAAAACAAAACAAAATCAAATAAAACGAAGAAGAAGAATCTGACACCAAGCAGGCAGCCAAACCCAGAGAGGCCACTTTCCCTAACTCTGTAAACTCTGTTACAACTCCATAGGTTATTAAACTAGTTTTCTCGATTTAAATCGGTTGTGTATAAAAAGCTCTGGTCTGTTCACATGTTTTCCGTGTCTACTGCGCAATGTTGTACGTCAACAGTTGCTTCTAGTCTCTGTTCTAATATCTCTGTTTAATGAAGTGATCCCTGAGAAATAGCTTCAAGTAAAGCCACTGCATCCTGCAGTGTGAAACAGCTTCAGTAAAGCCACTGCATCCTGCAGTGTGAAACAGCTTCAGTAAAGCCACTGCATCCTGCAGTGTGAAACAGCTTCAGTAAAGCCACTGCATCCTGCAGTGTGAAACAGCTTCAGTAAAG
Organism: Stramonita haemastoma; assembly: GCA_030674155.1. Lineage (NCBI taxonomy): Eukaryota > Metazoa > Mollusca > Gastropoda > Neogastropoda > Muricidae > Stramonita > Stramonita haemastoma. The sequence goes on along the minus strand of CM060326.1, from coordinate 24,102,537 downwards.
CCACTGCATCCTGCAGTGTGAAACAGCTTCAGTAAAGCCACTGCATCCTGCAGTGTGAAACAGCTTCAGTAAAGCCACTGCATCCTGCAGTGTGAAACAGCTTCAGTAAAGCCACTGCATCCTGCAGTGTGAAACAGCTTCAGTAAAGCCACTGCATCCTGCAGTGTGAAATAGCTTCAGAGTCATAGAGTTCTGTTCTTGACTATATTCATCCCATTTTTGTATGGACTGAAAGGCTCCCTGAAGGTTCAGCGCACGTGCTATTTTTAATGGCGTGTTCAAGTGCAGTGGATGTTCACGATCATTGCTACCACATCCCATTTCTATGGCGTGGGCTATTCCCTCTAGGTTCCCTGTCATGTGTTTAGGTTCTGGTCAGAAAACAGGAAGTTGTAGTACACCACAATATGAAGGTGTCTTATATATATATATATATATATATATATATATATATATATATATATATATATATATATATAATATAATTTTTCCATGTGGAAACACTGTGAGCAATTCAGAAGTTAATTTACCTGACTTCCACCATCAGCAAAATAGAGACAAAAACCAAAATTCTTAATGTCAGAAACAGAAACATCGAACAGCACTGCGTAGCCTGAAAAAAAAAAGACTATTCCCTGCACAATGTGAAAAAGATATTACAAAGCAAACAAACTTACAAACTTCCATTTGGGTGATGGCCACAAAGCAAACATGGAGCATAATCAGTGTCAATACTTCAAGTTGCAATCGTTGCACATAAAGAAGAACAAAATAAGTTTTCAACAACACTGGGACAAAATTCAAGCGAAACAGGAATAGGATGGGATGTAACTCGGGCATATGTTTTGAAAGGTTTACCAGATGATAACTACCATCAAAGCAATTTAATGAGGATTTAAGCTAAAAAGCACAAGATTAAAATAGTATATCTCTAATTAATGGTTCAAATTATCTATGTAGTTATTTGAATTCCGTTTAATTTTTTTCTTCCTTCCATAAGTTTTTAAAGGTTAAGCAGTTTTCGTTCCTGTAGGATGGTACACTGATAAAATAGCAATCGTTTGAAGAAATATATAGATAACTATATAAGGGATGATACTCATTGAATAAACTCAAATCTTTTCACAAATTCTTTCAGTCAGTTCAGATATTGACTAACTTGATTTGTACAAAATGATTTGCAAAAAGGGGAATTCCACATATTTTCTGCATCCAATAAAATGTACAATTTCATCACTTCATTGTGTATGCTATAAACAACATTGCGAAATTTAACAGTTTACACCCATAGCCAAGTATAAAGAGACAGAGAGAGAGGGATACAGAGAAATTGTTATGAAATAGCAACGCACTACCTAAACCTTGCACAACATTTGTTTAATGATGTAAAAAGCCTTACCAACATTTGCAGATGGAAAACATATCACAGCACACATAGCAACTAAAGCTATTAACTATTACAAAAACTTGCTATGTACGCAAATGGGATCATTGGGCGGCCATGATTGTATACAAAATAATGCAATGCATGATAACACAATATCCGTTCTCTGCAAATAAACTCATCGTTATCAATGAGATGCATGTAAAATAAATTTTGTTAAAATGGTTTATTGACTGGCGAATGCATCCATATGAAGGAACATTATGATTATTACTTATTTAGTAAATTGCCTATTCCATTTGAACTGAAAATAATCAAACTGAATTACTGTTATGAAATGTTGAAATAGTAGAGAACATTGCTCATGTTAGTGTGTGTTCCTGCATGTGGGTGCAAGTGTACACTCACAAAACACATGTGTGGTCAGAACATTGCGCTCGCAATTTGACCACAAAGGATCGATTCTTGTTCGAGGGGATTTTTCCCCTGGAGTTAACATCAGTACTGACTCCACTCTCCCCATGGGTCTTTCGGATGAGACTATAACCCGAGGCCTGTGTGCGAACGTACGCAGAACATCTTGCGCACACGTTAAAACCTGTTCCGCTTTTCGGAAGAGTAGGCCATTGTGTGTCAGTGGGAACAGATGACGAGATTTACAAAAAAAACTGCATACACACGGGAACTGGATGTAAAAAAAAGGACATGAGTGCTCATTCCATTATCCTCGATATAAAAAAATAAATATAGATAAATATAATATATAAATACATAATACCATATATAATGTTTCATATCGTTGCAAAGTCGCCTCAAAATGATCAACAGAAATCAAAGCACTTTTTGTTCAAAACATGTGGTTTCTTTTCAAGATATTTCTAGACTAATACTTTGCTCTATTCTAAACCACATACATTTGGTCAGGAAGAAGAAATAATGAAAAAATAAAGCACTGACTAAGGTGGAAAATGAGGAAAATACCTTGTTCATGTAAATGCTTATAATTTGGTTTATGGAAGATTGTTTAAAATTGACAGAAATTAACACAACAGATGATCTACACAAATAGATACAATAAATCAAAAACCTTGCAAACATGAATTTAAAGGCCTCTTCAATGCAGTAGCAGACGTATAGATTAGAGCTCATGTGGGAAATAAGGTTGTCCTTTAACAGTCCAGATGAAAATTTCAAACACTTCCGACGCTATTTTGTGCAAGTGTAGTACGAAATACGGATAACAATAATTTAAAGGAATAATTATTTACAAAACGTAAATATATATATATATTGGAATCAGTTCCATGAAGGTTGGGGAGCAGCGTATTTTCCCTTTTGTTCTTATGGTGCACTGTATATTTTTCTTTCAAAACCCGTTTTTTAAAAATATGTCTTCTTCTTTTTTCCCCTTTCAGCTGTTTCGTTACTATACACAGTTGTAAAAGATTTCTAGTACAAAAATATCACTTTTTGGAATCCTTTCCCACAGCCATTCTTTAGATCCATGTTTTATGGTTTGCTTTTCATCAGAAAATGACAGCTGCTTGCATCGTGCCCAGTTTGCTGTTGCCAGACAAGTGTAATTTGTTGCGTGTGCTCACTGAATGAACTCAGGTGGGCATACAAACCCGAGTTTATTGGTGCTTTAGTGCTGGCTGCAGGGGGTCTCGTCCCAATTTCACTCTTTTCCTCCATCACTGAATAGGTGTGTGTGTGTGTGTGTGTGTGTGTGTGTGTGTGTGTGTGTGTGTGTGTGTGTGTGTGTGTGTGTGTGTGTGTGTGTAACGTCTATTCACATCAAGTGACTTTAGACAAGTGTAAGTGTGTGTATATACGTGTGTATGTGTGTGTGTATGTGTGTGTGAGAGAGAGATGAAGTGAAGTGTAGTGTAGTGTAGCATAGTGTAATACAGTGTGTTGAAACAGTAGAAGAGTACTGCAACTTTTTTATGTATATATTTTTTTTTGTTTGCTCATGCTCTGCAAGGAAAAAAAATATCCATATACTTTAAAATAGAATGTACCGACACACGTAATCTGGCCCAACGTGAACTGTATGAGTCCACATAAAATAGCTACAATGGCCTAAAAGACTAGAACATGCCAAATCTTGACACCTTTTTGTTAGGAAAGTCACATTTTCTTTTTTTTTTGGTGAATGATTGCACCTGCACTGGCAAGTACAAAGCGACCAAAAACTAAACCAATACATATACAACAGGTTGCAGTGGATCAAGAACCACTGCACCAGTGATAGTCATTGTCTAACCCCAATCAGGCTGCTCATAGCGAGCCCCACCTCCTTACAGAGGCCACATCGTGGCGGACACCACGTAAAAATAAATCATCGTACTCGTAGTAAATAATTATCATTTGCTGAGGAATACAGAAACAAATAAGAAGAGGAAAAAAACAGCTGCAATAGCAGCCGGCGGTATGTAATCAGACCAAATGTACCAAAACAGTAAGTAAACCATCATGAGAAACACATCTGGCTATAACAACAAAATCCGTTCCCTCGAGTCTCCTTGCATCTTTTTGATGATCGGTAAAAAAAAAAAAAAAAAAAGGTAAAGGCGGATTCTGTCAGAGCGGTCAGCAAGAAGTAAACAGGGACAAGGAAGACAACCGTTGTTGCAAATCTCTGCACTGGACTAGATGGAACGTATATGTTAATTTAATAACAAAAAGGCTAACATGGACAAGAGGCATTCGGAAAAAGGTCTACCAACACAGGAACAGATATACACAACTTTGCACTATCACACACATACCCCCCCCCCACACACACACCACACACACATGAGACAGAGACAGAGACAGACAGGCAGACAGACAGACAGACAAAAACCTGAGACAGGCAAACAGACGGACAGACAGACAGTCAAAGAGTGGAACAGCAACTCCACTTTGTATCCAATTTGATCCACTCATTGAATAAAGTCAAAAGAGGAAAACCCCTAAGCTGCTGAAAAGAAAACAAATCTAAGCCATGAGTGGGACAACAGGAGCAAGACAGACTGGAACATGACAGCAGGGCTCCGAGAGCTTACATCTTTCACACTCTTCCTCTACACTCCACGGACTGGTCCAGTAAAGTGAAACACATCATAAGCGGATATATCACCGAATAATTATTATGTCCAAAGTTGTCTCATTTTATAGGCCACTGAAAAACAACCACCACCACCATAACAAAAAACTCTAACAAAAGTCAAAACCCCAAACAGTACCAAATAATGCTAGAAAACTGTCAGAGATTTCCGGCGTAAGGCTGCATACACTAAACGTCCCAAAAGCCTGATAACCCAAAACAACGGAGTTGGTTTAGCTCCAGACTGACAATCTCAGTATTGAAGGTTGCTTAGTCATATGCCCTGCGTGAAAAGAATCCAAACAAACAAACAACATACAAAAACCAAACCAAACCAAAAAAGTTCATGGCATTATCTCTGTGTATGTTGATGTGTCATTGTCGTTTTTGTATTGCAGAGCTAGGTAGATTGCCTCTTTCTAGTCCCTTAAAAACACCTACTTCTTTTGATGAACTTAACACAGTGGGAGTTTATGAGAAAATTTCAGAACTAAAAGGTGATAATATATATATATATATATATATATATATATATATATATATATATATATATATATATATATATATATATATATATATATATATATATATATATATATAATCTTTATATAAAAAAACAGACAGCGCAGGAAATCTTTCTCCTGAGATGACACTGCTTTGATTACCACCTGGTGGCTGACACTTTAACAGGGCTTTACCCCCTGTGCAGCAAAACACAAGAATGCAGAAAACTCAGCCTAGTCAAACAACTCACCAAAGAAGATAGTATGTACAACATTACTAAACACATTTCCCCTAAAATCAATGGCACAAAGCCAGAGAATATCAGACCAGTGATGCTAACTGACCCAGTAGCTGAGACACAGGTGAGTGACAGGTACAGGGCAACGCTTTCAGTGTTCACAGCCAGGTGAGGAGAAGAGGGATCATTGACGTGAGTTTTATGTCTTCTGGAAGAAAATAGGAGAGTGGAAGGGAGTGGAGTACACTGTAGTGTACTGTAGATTAGTGTCTTTATTTCGTCTAACCTTTTCTTCGTGGGTATTATTTCACTTAAACCGCACTGCATTTCATTTCGCATAAGAGTTTTCGATTACTACAACAGCGGTAAAAAGATGAATAAAATAAATTGTCCACCAAAATGTGAACATAGCTTAGTAAATCAAAGTTTGTTCTTTTTTAAATGGGAGCGTCTAGAAAAAAAGACATATCTAAAAACAATAAGTACCAGTAATTATAGCAAAACAGACTTAAAATGAGACCAAGGCCACAAAAATATGTTAACAACAATTTAGGTCACAGCAAGGTTTTAATTTTGCAACATGTTCACAAAATGTGGAATGCCTAATACAAAAACAAGCTTAGAAATACACACTAATTCACCTGTGTACAAACTTAACTTGATTTCTCTGTGTTTTACATATAACTGAACATTTACATACATTTCATCTAACGTATCTTTATAGTGGAGCACAAACTAAATACTTTGAAAAACAATCCATTTCACGAATGTAAAACAATATCACACGCACAAGAAAACCAGTAATTCGCCTTGTACATGTTTTGTATATACCTCTTGTTGAAATATATCTGCACATAGTTTTGCAACAAAAAACACCAATTTCTCAAGATTATCTGATATATCACTTTAAACCAGTCTTTTACATATTTTGACAGATGACTAGAATCTACCCATTATTTAAAATTAGTAGTATGAAGGATCGTGCTATTTGAGTAAAGTTTGTAAAAGTGATCAAGTATGGAAGCACACAGGCTAATAAAAGTATTAGACAAAGGTGGATCCTCCTCAAAACATAGAGGCGTTTTGTTCACGAGTAACCAGGTAATGCTCTACTTTTGAATAGAGCTGTACATGCAGGAACTTCTGCACATATTGGTTTTTATATTCAAATGCTACGAAAAGAACGGAATGAAAAAATCCTCCAACAATCCTAGTTTTTCCTTTACATTGCTACATTGCCCTTACCAGTAACCACACAATACAGGAGGCTATGCTATCAGTAAACACCACAGAAATATATCTGCACAGAATAATTTATCACGATTTGCGAAGAGACCTTTTCAATGAATTTGAACCAGGCTTCAGATAATCAAACCTGATTTCACGTAAGTGTTTTACCTTGAAAGATAGTATGCATGTTTAGAGGTAACAGAGGGTGAGTGAATTATCAAATAACATACTTTTGGAGAGAGGGTGAGCGAGGTATTGCATACAATGCAATGCGTTTGGAGAAATGGCAAGTAGACTTTTGATGAATACGCGTCTGGTTTAGCAAACATTATTTAATAGATTTAGTCAGATTTCCAAACTGTACAAAAAGACAAAACATTCAGTCATCATAATCTTTCTGTTTAGCGTAAAGTAAGCAATCCCCCAATAATCAACGCCTGAGGGGTGTACTTACATAATGTATGCATACGTACATACATACCTGTATGTCCCACATCAGGCCACGAATACACCTGTTGCTTTAGTGGTCCATTCCCTCTGTGACAGCAAACACATGACCGGAAGCAAAACAGCTACCAACGTACTAAAACTGTGTCCTCAAAATTTGTGTGTGTTCAACCCTTTTCTATAAACAAAACAACTGTGCACAAAATCAGAAGCAAGAAAGGAGGGTGACTGGGGTCGTTTTTTTTGTTTTTGCATCTTTGTAATTGTGTTTGGCTAATAGCATTTTAGCCATTTAGCCTGATTTTACGTAGCACATCAACATTTTACATTTAGGACTACATCCAGCCCGCTTCTACAATATATGAGTAAAAAGAAAAATGTTAAAAACGAGGTAAGTACCTGTGTGGAACAGGATATCTATAATTCAGAGGCAGTATTCTTTTCTGCAAGAGGATCTATAAGGAGATGCCTGCTAATTATGTTATGTACTCTGTCTTTTATAGCATATAGCAGCATCAGCTAAGCACGAAAGTACAGGTCAGAAACTGTGGGTAACACTGCTTGCATTGACAAAGACAACAAAACTTACTTGCTTAAACCACTTTTTTGCTTTGAAGACACTAGCCTACGCTCTTGATTTAAAGGGGCTAGCCAAGAACCCCTACCCCTTCCCCCTCCTGCCAATTGTCGAAATGCGTTTCCAATGGAACTTGAATCTTAGTCCCTGAGCTTCTGAGTGAACTATTCTAACCACTGCACCGAAAACGTGTAATATAACATAACGGAACAAATTGAACTTGTCTGCTAGATATATATATTTTGCCATGGGTGAGAATGAATTAGAAACACATTTTCAGATTTATCTTAACGAAGTTGAAATTTCATTTATCTTAAAACAAACGGAATTCCATTTTAAACCTGTAGATACCTTTTTGCGCATAAGGAAGAACAAATAGTGATACGGATATTGACTTCAACGGGGCGGGATAGCTCAGTGGTCAGAGCTTTCGCTTTCCCCCAGTCAAGCTATGCAGCGTCGAGCGTGGTTACTACTTGGATGGTGACCGTTTGCACCCCTTGGCTTCAGTACAATTCCCCCAGTTCACCCAGCTGTAAATGGGTACCTGCCCTCTTTAGGGTCAGGGAAGGTAAGGCAGCGAGGGAGAGAAGATGGGCGCCGCCCTCAATATGCTGGCTCTTAGAGAAGCTGAGGTTTCTGATGCCTCGCTCCCCTACGACCGCCTAGGCTATGGAACACCTTTACCTTTTATATATATGCTATGATTATTTTATTGTTGATTTGCGTAATACTATTACTTTCTGTTTTTACGATAAAACTGGCCAAAGCCAGTGTGACCAGAATGCATTCTAACTGGTCCAGATAAGGTACCCACTGGAATTCAATTCGCAACGATATTTGCAAGACTTCCAGATGGAGAACTTCAAAATGAGATTGCTGACTGATGGTCACGATCTACGTGACAATATTTCCCGTAAGACATTGGGGATGATTACAAAAGAAAACAATAAGGTAAAAAACCAAACCAAACCATACCACTCCTCTGCAGCGGTTCAAATTTAAAACCTAGTAAACTTGGATAGACATCGTTGGAAATATAGAGAACGAGGTAAACATTATAGCAGATTTTAAAATACTTTGCATATACTTATGAACAATAAGGATTTGAAAAAATAATTAACAAAAAAAAAAATGGAGAGCAATTAAAAATATACAAAAAACAACTGTCATGTTTAACAGAGTAGAAAATACAGATTTTAGAAAATTAATGAAAAGAGTAGCTTAACCTAGATAAAAAAAAACACACAAAAGCAAAAAACAAAAAGCAACAACCCCAAATCAGAACTCACAAAAATCCCAAGGAACCGCCTGAGTGAAAGAAGCCCCTAATTGACAGTTTGCATTACAAGGGCTTCCGGATTTCAGTCACAACCCCCCCCCCCCCCCCACCACACACACACACACACACGCACGCACAGACACACGCGCGCGCGCCCAGAGTTTATTCGATAGAAATTATGTAACCTCTCTTTTTCTACTCTCAATTTTTGAAATGTACGACTGGGATGATAAAAGACTATCTCCCCAAAAGCACTAGCAGCAAATGAGAGACAGTTATTCTGCTAGTGAGCAAAAGGTATGAAAGAATAGGTTGTCAATATTGTTATACAGTCTGAATATTTTTTTTTCAGTTGCAAACAGTAAAAGAAAAACAGTGCTGCGCTTTAGCGCTTCAATATATCTCGTCCTAGACAATTGATCCATTTTATTATATGAATACATTTATTTAAAGAAAAATTAAAAAACAAGGTAAACATTAAATCTTCTCAGGTACGACTTTATAGAGGGAAACTAATTTGAGTTGAGTGTGGGACAAAACAGGTTTTTAAAAAATCTAGCAGTGCTATTTGTATCACTTTTTTTAATGGTGCATATTTTCGTTGGAAAAAATAAGCAAGACATTATAATTATCGTAAATAGGAACTAGTCCGGACCCATTAGAGATAACACTGTCAAATTTGAGTAGTTTTGCACGTTGGAAAGTCATAATTATTAATCAAAGGTGAATGTCTCCTCTACAATAAACAGGGGATCTCACAAGCAACAGGCACCTGTTGCAACAGCATGTAAAACAAAACAAACCAAAAAATCTCTGTTAGTGCCAGCAATACTGCCACCATATGTTAAACGCAAAAGAAAAAGGAAAAGGTGAAAAATCAATTATCTACTGTCAGGTTACTGGAGTGTGTGGGGTGTCAGGTCTGGAGTGGTACTTGGCACCTTTGATTCTCTGGCAGGAATAACAACAACGTTAATAGCAAGTAGATTAACAAAGATAATAATAACAATAAATGATAATAAATAATAACAGATAATATAATACTGACAATAGTAATATGATAATAATGATAGTAATAATGTATGAGATTTATATGACGCTAAATGCTGTAAAGCAGCAAAACAAAATGGTTACATTCAAATCATTTATATGCATGCAAACGCACATGAAAAAGATAAAGAAATATCAAATTCACACTTACACACACACACACACACACACACACACACACACACACACACACACACACACACACACACACACACACACACGCACACACGCACACACACACGCATACGCACACAAATATACAAGAGCGCGTGCGTACAGCTTACTTAGGCAAGATGATGGAGAAGGGGGTGACTGTTCATTGAGGAGTGTGGATAGTTCTCGAGGGGGTAGATTTTATATAGGGAATAACTGCGATCACATCACTAATGAAGTGAAAACTAGAATAAGAATTACATCGGTCCATATGAAGAGCTCCTAACTACAGTGAAAAAACGCAAGCTAAAGCTGTAAGGGCACGTCACACGATCATCTGGACTGGCCAAGACTGTCTTACAGGGAACAGTAAGGGGAGGGAGACGAAGAGACAGACAGAGGAAACGATGGAAAGACGACATCAGAGAGTGAACAGGCCTTGGGTGGAACGACCCACTACGGAGGGCGGAGGACCGTGGGGAGTGGAGGAAGCTGGTTTCAATATCTTCAGTTGTGCCCCCACGGTCCACGGGACTACGGAACAGGTGATGGTGAAGGAACTGCGATTGGAGGATGGCTTTGGAAGTATCAAATGCAGGCTTTCTAGGGGCGGGCAGACAGATGTGGGACAATCCTCACCCACTCTCCAAACTCACCATTTTTTCCAGCCCTCCCCTCCTCCCCCCACTCTTCACCTCTTCTGCTGGAGGGGGCTAAATGTGTGTGAGGGGCTGGCGTGTGTTCTCAGCCACCAGTAGAAGACTTGGGTAGGAGATGGGTATGACGAAAGACTATCCTTTTAGCCCTGAAAGGGCCACAAAGGACGCAATACACAACGCAACATGATGCCCGATTGGCTGAAGCGAGGGTTAACAAAAACCGCACCATCTACTACAAGTAACTGGGGTGGAGGAGATAGACAGCTTGCTACTACCCTGATACTGATTTTAGACAAAATACCGACACTGTCATAGAGACATGTAACGCTTGAACACTGAACGCCTGGAGAAGAAAAAACAACAACCCTGAAAGGGATCAAACACAAAATGGAGAGATATGACTGGGAAGTTTTCAGACGCTGTGAAGTGATGTGGACAGGCCTCAGGAATCAAGAATAGAAGATGGCCACAAGATCTAACAGAGCGGAGAAGAAACAAACAAATAAAAAAAAACCTAACAAGATAGAGCAGGCGTCTTCGTAAACAGAGAAGTAGGTGGGTGAATCTACTACTGTGACACTGGGTAGGGCAGCACCCCTGGCTGCTCCCATCTCCCTTTCCTTCTTCTCTCGTAG
>CM060326.1:24076284-24086284 GCA_030674155.1 Stramonita haemastoma | reverse complement strand
CACACATACACACACACGCACACACACAAACACACTTTCTTCTACCTCTAGTTGTAAAAAAGGTGTCTGAACATGCTGCTTGGAAGCCATAAACAGCAGATGAGCGGGCTTTTTGTTCCAATGCCTAAGACATTTGGAATTTATAACTAACCAGTCCATTCAATTTTCCAACCGAAGCTTAAAACCTATCTGAAGACATGATTCATTTTAAAAGTTTGTCTATAGATTTTTTCTTACCCTTTTATGTAGGGTATTTGTGCCCCCCTTAATGCCAGGGTACATTATGTTTTTTCATGAGCTCGCATGGACACACTCGAGTTATGTATGTGCGTGTATATGTATGTATGTATGTATGTATGTATGTATGTATGTATGTATGTATGTATGTATGTATATGTATGTATGTATGTATGTAGTATGTATGTATGTATGTATGTATGTATGTATGTATGTATGTGTGTATGTATGTATGTATGTATGTATGTATGTATGTATGTATGTATGTATGTATGTATGATGATGTATGTATGCATGCATGCATGCATGCATGCATGCATGCATGTAATATCCTGTATGTCTGTAAATATGCAATATTATGTATATATATATATATTATATATATATATATATGTTGTGTGTGTGGTGTGTGTGTGTGTGTGTGTGTGTGTGTGTGTGTGTGTGTGTGTGTGTGTGTGTGTGTGTGTGTGTGTGTGTGTGTAAGTGTTTGTGAGTGTGTGTGTGCATATATGTGTGTGTGTTATAACAAAGGGGAGGATGACAACAAACCTGCAGAGATGGTCTATACAGTGACCAATAAAAGCAAAAGCATACTATTACCAACATTTTTGATGATTGTACATACTATATATCTACATCTTTCAAAGACCCCCCCTCCCCCATCCACCCTATCCCCCGTAAAAAAAACAACAAAAAAGAGACACGAACGTGGAGAAACAACAACAAAACTTATGTAACTAACAAAGTTAGCCTATGACAATAAAAGATATTCGTTTTTATTTGCAAAATAGGCAAACGAAACAAAGCATCAACTATCTAGCAAAAAGCATAATTTTTTCTGCTACTTTTTGCTCCATCCAAAAAAACAAAAAAAAACAATAACAGCTTACCGTGAAAAACTCACATAATTTAACAAAGAAAATACATCAAAATCGCAAGAATAATATTTATTTACGAAAAAGACCAACAAATAGAAGTGTTGGTAACTTTTTTACGTCCAGAAATTGTATGGCTGCAGCAAAGAAAAGCAAATGGTCTATATCTCTATTCAATATCACATCAACTGTACCACACACTTACACCACACACACACACACACACACACACACACACACACACACACACACACACACACACAACACACACAACAAACAAACACACGCACCTACACACACGCACACACACATGCACACACACACATGCACCTATACATACATACATACATACATACATACATACATACATACATACATACATACATACATACATACATAACATACATACATACATACATACATACATACATACATACATACATACATGCATGCATGCATGCATGCATGCATACATACAACACACACACACACAAACACACAAACACACACACACACACACACACACACAGAAACACACACACACACACACACACACACACACACACACACACACACACACACACACACACACACACACACACACACACACAGAGAAACACACACCAGACATACAGGATTTGGCTCACCCAAAATTAGGAAATGATTTGAGCAATTCCCGCAAATCGTTAATATACAAACGAGGTGGACAGGGAGTGGTAACCAGTGATATTAAAATGGATTAGCAAACATAAGGATAATAATCTTAAGCACTTAAAAACTTGTAAAGCAACAAGAATGACTGAGTGGGATAATGGTATAATGCTAAAAACTGAGCTTGTCAACAAAGGCAAAATCAACCCATTGTGGCCTTTGTAGTCATTAAAAACCATCTTTTGTGATAGATTTAAAACAAAGTGTAGGATATGTAGACATATTCAGTTCATGATACATAACTTTGTCACAATGACTCTAGAACATCAAAGCTACTCTAATTCAAGAATACATGCAAACATACATAAAATCTAATGTTATAAACACTTTGATAATAATTATGATCAAACCTATCAAGTGCATACGGAATACCTGCATGCATGCCACATAGATCAAGATGAAGAAAAAGAGACAGGTACAAAGAGACTGAGAGAAAAAAAAAACATAGCACGATAACATCGACAGAATTAGGCGGAAACACAATCACCAAAAACCAAAGAAAAACAAAGAAAGATATAAGCCTGCTCAAAACAAATAACGATGATCGAATAGACCAAAAGTGAAAGACAGTTACCACCATTACAATCACCACCCACAGCAAAATCTGGCAAAGGCTTTAGAGATGTTTGATAAACAGTGAGCAATGGCCTCAGCGACAGAGTAATAATAAAATTGTTGATTAATTTGAAATGTGACATTTCTTAATCTATTACCTGTTCACATCCTTCCTTCTATTTAGCAGTTGGTACTTGCTATGATTAATTTCTCAGCACACACGCCGCTCTCTGATTCAAAGAGATAATCAGAGTAGAATTTGGTGTGTGTGTGTGTGTGTGTGTGTGTGTGTGTGTGTGTGTTGTGTGTGTGTGTGTGTGTGTGTGTGTGTGTGGTGTGTGTGTGTGTGTGTGTGTATTTGTACATATATCACATATAATATATTATTCGGAGTATATATTTCAAATCAAATAAAACAAAAGAAAGAAATGTAAACTGTCTAGTAGGGTCCACCAATCAACGAAATTTGAATTATATCAATGACATCTTCTATAAACAGAGAGAGAGAGAGAGAGAGAGAGAGAGAGAGAGAGAGAGAGAGAGAGAGAGAGAGAGAGAGAGAGAGAGAGAGAGAGAGAGAGAGACAGACAGACAGACAGACAGACAGACAGACAGACAGACAGACAGACAGACAGACAGACAGACAGACAGACAGACAGACAGGCAGACAGACAGACAGACAGACAGACAGAAAGGGGGGCACAGACAGACAGACAGAGACGAGAGGTAGATACAACAGATAATAATACGGAAATGCGCTCAAAGACACATACACAGAAATGAGTTTTTTCCCAATGATATATCCTACAAAATAGAAAACAAGTAAACCAAAGAGAAAACCTCAAATAAACAAGCAACCAAAATTTATTATAAGAACCCAAAAGGCAACAACAACTACAATCAGCCACAAGAAATTGTAATTAAATCATACGACAACATGCACACTACTCGTCTAGTGGGTTATAATACAACCCTTCAATGATTCAAAATGCTGCTTTTGTTTCACAGACCTAAGGTATTGAAAAAAGTTTCTTTTTTTCTTTTATAAGTCAGAACTGGATAACTATTCGGTGTAAAAGTAAACACACAACAACTCCCATCCCTTTCCAAATGAAATACAAGTAAAATATACTGAACGAATTCGATTAAGAGGCAATATGTGGTTAGGTTTTTTTCGGGGTAGGGGAACTGGGGGAGGGGATAATACCTAATGACATGGAATACAGACTCGGTAATGGGTCAGGAAATCTGGAACGTATGTACACAAATGAAACATTGCTAAGACTGTTGTTGCTTGCCAAAATTCTGTTTTAGGTACCTTCTTTTCCAAAAGCTCAGCACACTTGCATACATATAAATCTGTATATTATAATTAATAACTTCATAAACAAGAATAAACAAGAGAGAGAGAGAGAGAGAGAGAGAGAGAGAGGGGGGGGGGGGGAGGGGGATACAACTTAAATTGCTGATAACCAGTATGTCCTCACTTCAGTAATCAAAGAACTACATACTGTTACTTGAATGATTAAAGCAAAAAAAAAAAAAAAAAAAAAATATTATGTGAGCTCCACACATATGAGACGGAGTGCACATTAGGTCAATTTTTAGTTATTGACATGTTATTAATGTGCAATAAAGTGGCTATCAAATACAAAAAACAGATTGAAAATCGGACAATTCTGTGCAAAGTATTAAAGTTGAAATGATAACACAGAAGTGGCAAAATGAGAAACGGAAAGTTTATTTTCGTAACACGTTTCAGAATGAGGCTTGGGTATTTTCAACACATTTAAAAGCAAAAGGGATAAAAATTATGCCTGATATTTCATTATAAGGTAGAAACGGATTAGTTAAATTATATCAAAATCTCAATTGACAACTTGACCCCTACTGCTTTAATGGCTCTAGAGCAAAATTGGGTAATGTCTAAGCGATCATTTCGTGGCGGAGCGTCAATATATTTATATAAGAGAGGAGAGAGAGATAGAGAGAGAGATAACATGTTGACAAAAATGTCTTTAATAGTGAAGCAAATGCACGAGTCATATAGGCTTGGAACACTTAAGTGAGCACATTTTTTTAAATCTTATATCAACACATACACAACAGACACAAACACACACATACACACACACAAATTCACACACACGCATACATACACACATCCACACATACCCACGCACGCACGCAGACTAGCACGCAAGCACGCACACACACAAAGACACACACACACACACGTTTGAAATAGATCAAGATGACTACAACCCAGCAGGACATACAAAGAATAAAATCACTGAACTACTTGGTAATTTGCTTGGAGTAGCTGACAAAATAGCCTAAATCTTTTACTGGAGCTGACATTCTGAAAACTGAGCAATACAAAAAGAACATGGGACAGAAATAAGCTTCAGACAATGGGAGCACAGAATCAGAGTTTTGAGATTAGGTCGTGAGATTGTATCATTCCACAAACAGCCTCATTAAAAAGACATAACCAAGATGGTCCATACAAAAGGCATCAAAACTCATTCTCTTCATCTGTCACAACATTTCTGAGCAGAAGATACATTAAGTCTTTTCACTGTGTATAGATTTATTACGTTTCCTTTTGTGTGAAATAAAACCGAAACAAAAAAAAAACGGGATAAAAACAACACAAGCTAAAACATTTGATACAATCAGAAAAAAATGAAACACATGTTGACGCCTTGCCAAGCTCTTTTTGAAGAAAAGGCCAATGTAAAGTAAAAAAAAAAAAAATATATATATATATATATACTTTATAAAAACAAAGCAGTAAGGAATCCTTTGAATTCCTTTTTATTTGGAAAATTACCGACTGCAATAAGCAAGTCATCTATTAAACACAACACAACAAAAAAACCTATCAAGACCTTATTAGTCATCAAACTTAGTCGATGAATTATGTCTAGTGCGTTAGCAGTTAAAAGGGAAAGAAAACACACACACAAAATCATAAGTAAAACTGAACATTGCCAATCTTTGCAGACCTAGTACCATACGTTTGTGTGTTGTGTGTGTGTTGTAGTAGTAGTCTTTAAATTAACGTCCATGCACAGTTTGTGATTTGGACGGCAAACAAACAAATCAAGTACAAACAAATAACAACCTATAAACAAGCAAGATTAAAGGAATTTAAAGGAATCTACTGAACACAGAATAAAATAAACATAACGTAATCTCTAGCATTAACTCATCATCAGTGAGAATGTGCGATAATGTTTTCTTGCCTTCAAAAGGTGGTAAAATATCTTTAAAACCTGGGCATTCAAAAAGTATGTGCTGGTTTGTAAATCTTTTGCCACAAGGGCACAAAGCATTCTTACTAAATTTTGTTTTAAAAGTGTCCAGCTTTACCCTGTAAAACAATGATGTGATGGTTCTACAAATATGTAAAGAGGTCTGATTGCGATGGAAATAGTGATATAAAACTGTTAATATTAATAATTAATATTAATTAATATGTTAATTACATTGCTTTATTGTGTGGTGTGTGTGTGTGTGTGTGTGTGTGTGCGCGCGCGCGCGCGCGTGTGTGTGTAGTTGTGTGTGTGTGTGTGTGTGTGTGTGTGTGTGTGTGTGTGTGTGTGTGTGTGTGTGTGTGTGTGTGTGTGTGTGTGTGAGTGGGTGGTGGGGGAAGAGGTTCTTTGGATTTCATCAGTGCTCAATTATGTTCGTATAACCAGTCATCCAAATAGAACTTGTATGACTCAGGCATACTGATCCTGAACTGACTGTGCAAAAGGCACTGGCTACATCACTTGCTGACTATTCTGTGCTCATTTTCAAAATTATGAAATATACAAATACAAGCAGGGAAAAGGAAAAACAATGATTATCAAGATTTTACATTATAACAGATTACTGTTTTTATTTTAACAGATTTTTTTTTACACAGGACATACGAAACTGTAACCCAATTCAATGATTAATACACTGCTTTTCTGTGAAGTAGTTTATGAGAACTTTTCAAATAAAACCCCGTATCTTTTAAAGATACATCTGCAGGCTCTGAGAAACAATAGGGAAATCCAGGTATCAATGGCGGCAGCAAACTTCAAAAAACACGATCATGAGCAAAGCAGAGAGTGTGTTCCACACGGAGTGCAGTCTGAGTATGACTATGACGAGTCACAATCAGTGCGTTATGATAGAATTTTGTCAAAGCTTTCTTACATAGTTGACAGTCTTTTTTATAGTTCATATGAATGAACATACATCTCTCTCTCTGTCTCTCTGTCTGTATCTCTCTCTCTCTGTTCTCTCTCTCTCTCTTTGTCTGTCTCTGTGTGTCTCTCTCTCTGTCTCCCTCTCTGTGTCTCTCTCTGTCTCTGTCTCTGTCTCTCTCTGTCTCTCTCTCTCTCTGTCAGGAATCTGACACAAACGTCATTATTATATTGCGAACAAAATCTATATAGCCAATAATGTTGATGACTTGATTACAGCAGGCAAGTTGTTTCTTTCAGTGAAAACACAACCGTCAAAAAATACTTAAAAACCAAATTAAAAAAACCCTAAACATAATAAACATGTATGTTAATATATATGTACATGTATCTACCACAAACCTCGACAAACAACAACAAGATACAAAATCAAGACACAAAAACAACACAACAACAAACAAACAAGTAAACAAACAGAACGTATTCCTTTTTTTTTTCTTTTGCAAACTATTTCATCAATAGCTCATGACTTTAAAAAGCCCAAAGCCTCCAATGCAGTTAAGCCATTTATAACAGAAATACAAAGTGTTTCATAAGAAATAATTCCTTTGGTAGTGTGTAATAGAGTAGGTCCATTTGCAGTTCCTTTTTCTTGATCAGCAGCGCACTATTTCATACGAATGCACCTCCTTTGACTCTTTTTCTTACAGCCTTTGGCCAGAGCGTGCACGGGTGCCTAAACTGCCCAGGACAAAAGTCAGCACCCTTGCTCATGTTCTGGATATTGTTTTATGAATATCATCGGTCTTCTTCTCTGGTGGCAGTTTTGGACTGTGAGAGGCTGTGCAATATGTCTTGAGGTGTTTGTTTACCTGCAATAAACTCAAGCTCTGCTCAGGTTTTTGGGGGTGGAGACAGGGGGGGGGGGGGGGGGGGGGTGTAGTTTGGGGAGGGTGGATCTTACTCTCTGCTCTATTTTTTTCTAAATCCCTCTAACCAGCCTTGTCCATCAGCGTTACATGCATTTTAAGAAAGATGTTCTTGTTGCGGTTTTTTATTTATTAATCACGTAAACTTACAGATAGAGCAGGTTCACCTTACAACATCTGAAACACAATATTTATTATACGAAAATGTCCATTCCAGAAATAGCTGACTATAAAGGAAGCCAGTGAAATAAGTCATGAACTTATTCCAGTCACCCTCAACAAAAGAGATGGAAAATGTTCTAGGCTATGTCCTTATTACATTGATGCTTTTATTACACTACAATTTTCATCGACAGTGAGATTGAAAAAAATGTCACGTTAAAAAAAATCAGCCGTGTCAAACTAGCAATCACTTTATGTTCATTCTACATCGAAAAAAAATATCCATGAAGAGAAGAAGACGCATCTTTAAACCTTTGCAGTTCTGCTAGCATGAACAATACCGAGTGGAGCACATATGCTGAGTTAAGTTTACGCATACCTTAAACAAATGGATAGTTTAACAATACATAGCATATATCGTTGGTTTCATCGTTAAACTGAATACAAAATAGTTCATAATCATTTGCAGTTCATTTAAAGAAGTAGGTAGGTATATGGGAAAAACCCCGCTTAAGTCAGGCATACACCACACACACACACACACACACACACACACACACACCACACACACACACACACACCACACCACACACACACTTTTACAAAATAACAAAATATCCATTGTTTTGTCCCATAATCAAAGCTTTGTGAACATAATTTGAAATCGTTGAGTACACTAAAAAAAAAAGATCTGGTTCACTGCACAGCAAAAAGAAAACCCCACAACAAGAGCACATTAGAATCGATGCTGTTGAGAAAGGTTTGGTTTTTCTGTAATTATCAAAATCATGGCGCTCGTGGTCTTCCACAATATACACAACATAAACATACACCATAGGGCCCCCCCAAAAAAAAAAAAGTACTATACTTTTGATCATCTGCATGGGATAAACTTGCCCAACGAAGTGCAATAACTTCTGTCCAGGAAATTGTGCTTTAGTTTGACATGATACAGCTTACCTGGTTATCACAGCAACAAGTGCCATCATAAGAGTAAGACTGTTCCACTTTATACAGCTTCAAAGTTTAACGTGGACTACCAAACAAGTACATGCGTCTCAAATTACACCGTTTAACACAGCAACATGCATACACACACACTCACACACACACATGCACACTTACTCGCTCACACAACACACACCCACACACACTACACACGCACGCGCGCGCGCGTGAACGCGCGCACGGAAGACATTACCAACTAAATCCGTTAATGACCCAGTCCCCTTAGACGGCAGGAAAGCCAACTTTACAGTGTTTACTTGAAGGTGACAAGCTGAATAATATTAGTAACAAGTACTCTCAAAAGTAATTCTCCTTTCTTGGTAGTCTCTCAGAAGAAGTATATGTATGGCATGGGATGCTAGACCTGCGCTTACCTTCCAATTCGAAAATATTAATCACGACTATCTAAAAGTATTTACCCAAAAGAAAGAATTTTATTCATTTCGGCCTAAATGTCAGAAAAATGTTTCCTTAAATGTTTTATTATGGCAAAAAAGGGACACAAGTTGTTTCTATATTGCCACTGTTAATGTTGTTATGCCGATTTTACACTTCATATTGGAGAATAGGTATATCTGTTCCATCTGAAAACATTTTTAGAAAATAGCCCATTTTCTACTCTGACGAGTTTGTGTATGTAGCAAGATCACTGAACTTGTATTTACATTTGTATCGTGTGACAAATAACCGAATTTGCTCTTTATGAGGGATCTGGTGATAAACATTGCATATTTTACATTGCCATTATTTACTGCTCATTGAGTAGCTTAATTGCCATCATTATATTCCATCTGGGTTTTTATACTTGGTTCACATAGTTACTTTGCTACAGTAACCAACACACGTGCGCAAGCTAGCAGGCAGGCAGGCAGGCAGGCAGGCAGGCAGGCAGCACACACACACACACACACACACACACACACACACACACACACACACACACACACACACACACACACACACACACACACACACACACACACCGCGCGCAAAAAAAGCAAAAAAAAAAGAAATAATTGAATACACTATATAAACCCAAAACATGCGTATAATGTTCAATGCATCAACTGAATTCATCTTACCAATGAAGGCTGCATTGGCTTCAGACTGTAGTTGAAACTGTTTCATGGGTTCTGGCTACACACCTTAAAGGGCTGATACATCCATACTTTTATTTCCAAATGTATAAGTACGAAAAATAAAATGCAAATAACAACCGTTTAAAACTTGTTTAAAAAACTCGAGCAGATACGTATAAATAATTTTAACAATAACAAGAACAAAAACTGGAATTTTTAAAAAAAAGGATAGAATGAAACAGGGCATGTCTTTTACA
>CM060326.1:24061284-24071284 GCA_030674155.1 Stramonita haemastoma | reverse complement strand
CGCCACCTGTTCTGTTTTATACTTATACCAGTGAAAACGGAAAACAGCCCCAATGTTTCAAAAAATAAGCCAATAATTCTGATGTAAGAGTCAAAAGCCCTTGATTCAATTGAAAGCTAGATAAAAGGCAGAGTGTTCAATTATGACAAGTGACGCTTAAATGCGTACTTGTATGTCTATAAGACATTTTTTAAAACAAAAAAAAGAAAGCGTAAAAATGCTTGTGCAGTAAAACAGCATAAGACATCGATATGTTCAACTTTGCAAACTAAGCATTATTATCCATACATTAAATCAACAAAACATGAAATAAGCAAGCCCCAAAAGTCTCATTGAATGCAGGCAGTGTTTCTTTTCATTTACACGTTTTTGTTTATTTTTAAAATTGCTGAAATTCTGGAATAAGGTACCTTGAAAAAGAAGACTGCTTTCAGATTGATGATATACCTTGAAAAAGAAGACTGCTTTCAGATTGATGACATCCATTTTCTCCAATGATTAATGTCATTTAAGATATATACAAATTACACAATACTGTCTACGTTCCTCCCAAACAATCTCAGCCGCCTCCCCCACCCCCGCCACCATCACCCCCCCCCCCCCTTTGTCCCTGGTAAAAGACATATAATACATCTTCATTGATTGTGATCAGACAACGTGAACAAACATCTGGTCATAATAAGCAATATATGTATTAATACCTAAGTAAGCTTTCAATTTAAACCTTTATCAACATGAAAAAATATGACAGAGAAACTGGAACCCTCCAACGCAGTTCAAAGGCATGTTTTCCTCTCAACCCCACTCTGAATGGAGTGACAGACACTGCAAGCTCTTTATGATGAAACAACAACAGTCTTAACTGGTACGCCACCAAACATTACTTGCCAAAAATGTAACAGATTATGTCAATGTGATGAAAATCAATCAAAGTGTATATTGTTTAAACGGGTAAGCCAAATGTAGAGTTATAGTGCAGACATAAAAGAATTAAGCCTCTGTATTTCCTGTTAAGGTATGTGCTATGAAGATTGTAAAATAATATATCCGCAATGAATGACAGGTATAGCCATGAAAGCAAAACAAAAAAAGAAGCAAGAAATGCTATTTATTAAACAAAGCTTGTTGTCATAAATTCTTTGGATACAATTGGTAGTCTCATTCATTTTTATTTATCGTCTTGTGTGTTTTTTTTATTTAATTTTCAACAAATTCATTCTTTTATATCGAGGATTACACACACACACACACACACACACACACACACACACACACCAACACACACACACACAACACACACACACACACACACACACACCGCAGTCACATGTGTGTGTGTGTGTGTGTGCTCGCGCGTGCGCGCGCCGGTGCGCGCGCGCGCGCGCGTGTGTGTGTGTTTTAAGAAAAAACAGGACAGATGTTTTAGACAGTGCACAACTAGTTTCTGTTTTGTTCTGGCAAACAGATCTCGGCTAACTCATGGGACATGAGCAGTGCTACAGAAGAATATATTACAAAAGTAAAATGACTGAAAAAGAAAAGAAAGAAAAAGAAAGAAAATATGTACACCAGAGGGGTTTGTCTATAAGAAGAGGTGGGGGGTAAAAAGAAAAGAGAAGGGGAAGAGGTCCTTTTGTTGTCGTATATTTCTTTGATATCGAACACAACCAGATTCTCTTCTTCAAAACAAAACAGAAAAGACACTGTGAACCTTCGTCGATGGTGCTTGATGAAGAGTTGTGTTTTTTCTTTAGCAAATCTCAAAAGGCGAAATATATAAATAGCGGAATATTTAACGTGCGTATGTGAACTTCACCATAAGCATACCCCCACTTTAAAAAAAATGAATTAAGCACCGAGATCTGCACATATGCTAACTTAAGCAACCGGAAAGAAATGAACACATTGAAATCATCAGATATTGCTTGGGTTCTTACCTTAGATATTCGGGAGTGTTACGATTGTAAGCCAAACGCGTGTCTGTGATTGTCTTTGCCTCGTGTTTACTGGTTGTGTCTTGATGGACCTATGTATTTTCTATTGCTGCTTGACTGATATAGTGTCTGATGATCATCGATTGTATTTTTTTCTGATGCTTTGCACTGGATAGTTTGAACTGGATCCATGTATTGTATTTTTTTCTATTGCATGGCTTGCTGGTATTCTTGACTGGATCCATGTATTGATTTTTCTATGCATGGCTTGCTGGATAGTGTCTGAATGGATCCCATCGTATTGTATTTTTTTCTATTGCATGGCTTTGCATTGCAAAGCTTTGTATTGTGTTGCATTGTAGTGTGTTGTATTATTTGATGTTGTGTTGTGTTTCATTGTGTTGTAATGAATCGTATCATATCATTATCGGACCGTATTGTATGCAAGTTTCTCGGATACGGGAGATTTCTTTGCGTGAATTTTGAGTTGCACTCTGGGAAACTTCACATCGCCACAACTGCAGCACCACCTGTTTTATTTTTTTTAATTGTCCTGTTTGAATAAATTTGAATGATTTCTTATGACAGAGGTTTTCGTCTACAAAATTTTGCTCTTGACATTTCCTTTGTTGCCCTACGATGTTTTACATGCACTAAGTGTATGTTGCATAGGTAAACTTGGTTTATAGTCTCATCAGAAAGAATGTTATCTTCACCGCAGTTAAATCGAGTGAGGAGCTTGTATAAACAGCAGGTTTGAAATGAACCTACCACAAATGTAGAAAAAATTTCTTCCAAAACACGAGATGAAGTATTGAAGCAAGAAATGCAGTTCAGCCCATTTTCATCGTTTCTTAACACAGAGAGAGAGAGAGAGAGGAGAGAGAGAGAGAGAGAGAGAGAGAGAGAGAGAGAGAGAGAGAGAGAGAGAGAGAGAGAGAGAGGAGAGAGAGAGAGAGAGAGAGAGAGAGAGAGAAGAGAGAGAGAGAGAGAAGAAACCCCCCTCCTACTTTAAAAAAAAGAATTTGATCTCATCAGATGTTTAAAAAATACACGGGTTATGAAAGCACAAGATATCTGACTCTTCGGGTAACTTAGTTTAATCCAAAACAGAAATTTGAAAACGTCATAATCGTTAAGTAAAGTAAGACAATTATCTGTGAAATTTTCTTGGCTCGTGTGATATAAACAAAAGCAAACATTACAGCCAAATCATAAGACTTTAAATGTGTTTCATGCTTCAAAATGGAAGTATTTAACATATTCCTGGAAAAAATGTGAAAGAAAAACATAGCAGACGGTAGTATCTGAATTTCTGTCCATTGTTCTGCTGCTGGACTGTACCCACACTGGACCTCACTGTGTTCAACCGGCCTGTCTTTACTCCATCAGAGCTAAACTCTGCTCTTTATGTGCTTGATCTTTTGCTATACATTGTCATGGGGGATGGAATAAATGTCTGTTCGAGCAAATAGCAGAAAAAATAACATCAGATGACTTTGATTTAACAATATCATCTCCCAATTTACAGAAAAAGGGTGAATCTACATTCGAACCGTTTTCTATGACAACACAACGAGACAAAATAGTTTCAGTAGTCATCAGAGTATGTCCCAATTCAATAAAATATCAAACAAAAAAACGGTTGGTCTGATAAAACATCTGAAATAGCAGACAAAACAATCAGTCTCAATGAAAGGCAGGATTCTGCAAAATAAAACAACCAACAAACAACAAAAATATCATGACACGACTTCAAAGTTTTGAAAGCTTGTATAGGTATATCTCTGTACTTATTTTGCATTATTTTTTAAAATCTTATACCACTTTATGTCACAGCATATTTCTCTGCGTGAATTTTGGGCTGCCCTCCACGGGGAGAGAGCGTCGTCGCAAGTGCAGCGCATACCCTTTTTTTTTCTTTTCCCGGTCTGCAACTGTATATATGTTTCCCTATCAGAGTGGCTTTTTTTCTACAGAATTTTGCCAGGGACAACCCCCTTGTTGCCGTGGGTTCTTTACGTGCGCTAAATAAGGATGTGTAACACACGGGAACTCAGTATATCGTCTTATCCGAAAGACTAGCACCCATACCACCACTCATGGTCTAATGGATGGGGGGAAAGTTTTGGGCCCAAACGGGATTCCAACCACCGCACACTCCGACTCGGACTTTTCGCTTTCTAGGCAGGCGCGTTACCTACTATTTGCGTGAGACTGGCTGTCTGGGCTGCTAATGGTCTACTCCACACATGAAGTCAACAACAGCAACATTGTAGCGAGCTTCTTGGTAACATGGGGATATCGCTTTGCTATTTGTTTTTTCATTACTTCAGGCTTTCATAGTGAAGACATGTTGGAATAAGAAGCTTGTCACGAACGCGTGTAGCATTGGGATATCGCTTTGCTATTTGTTTTTTTACATTACTTCAGACTTTCATAGTGAAGACATGTTGGAATAAGAAGCTTGTCACGAACGCGTTGTGTTTTTGTTTTGATCTGTTGATGTGAAGATCTAACTTTACCTTTTTCAGTTCTGTCATCAGTTGTATGCTCATTATGTTCACGTTGCTGAGTAACGAACTGCACACGCTGAGCAAAGCCCCACATTTGCCTTTACTCTCTCCAATAACTGCGCTACGGGGGTGGAGGTGGGGGGGGGAGTGGGGGGGGAGTGGGGAAGCTACAGGTGCTTATACTGCATGGGGTGCTGCAGAGACTTGCATGACAATGGACACGAAAGTCCACGGGAAAGAAGAAAGTCGGGGGTTCGACGAAATGGGGGAGACACAGAGAGAGAGAGAGAGAGAGAGGAGAAGGAGAGAGAGAGAGAGAGAGAGAAGAGAGAGAGAGAGAGAGAGAGAGAGAGAGAGACAGAGACAGAGACAGAGACAGAGACAGAGACAGAGAGAAACAAACACATATAGACACACAGACAGACAGAGACACAGACAGACAGACAGAGACACAGACAGGACAGATAGACAGACAGACAGAAACACACACAGACAGAGAGGAAGGGGTGAGGAGGGCCGGGGCACTGACAGAAAAGAACAACAGCAGAACGATATCCCCTGCATGGTGACCAACTTAGCAGGCACTGGTCGTGCCAAAGCAAAGCAGGCAGGGAGCAGATCGGGAGACACAAGGTGCTTCTCTTTTCTGCACCTTCACATCAGGGGTCACAGGCCTGGGGGACGGCAAGGCGGGAGGGAGCATTGGCGTGGTTTGGGGGTGAGAGGCGAGTTGGCAGTAGCCAAGTTAATAAGTTGTGGTAGACTTTCCTAACAAAAGATGGCACATCAAACAATGAAGTGAAAGCTCGCATTGCAACAGCAACATCTGCTCTAGTCAGACTCGAGAGGATCATCAGAAGCAACAACATCAGCTTCTGCACCAAATACCACCTTTACAAATCCCTCGTGATATCTATCCTCCTATATGGCTGTGAATCATGGACTCTGACAGCAGAGTTAGAGAGGAGAATCCAAGCATTCGAGAACAAGTGCCACAGAAGACTCCTCAGAATATCATACAAAGAACACAAGACCAATAACTATGTGAAAGAAGAAATCAAAAAGTGTGTGGGCCCCCAAGAGCCTTTGCTCTCCACCATAAAGAGGAGAAAGCTGATGTGGTTTGGTCACACCACAAGACACAACACCCTAGCAAAACCATCCTGCAAGGAACAGTCGAGGGCAAGAGAAGAGGCCGCCAAAAGAAATCATGGGTTGGCAACATCAAAGACTGGACCGCCCAACCCCTGCAACACCTCCTACTAGCCACACAGGATCGTGAAGCATGGAAAAAGATCGCTGTTGCGTCTTCTCCATGTCCCCCCTACGTCCTTTGGGACATGGGACTGAGTGAGTGAGTGAGACTTTCTGAAGACCGTGTACCGAAACAAATAATGTTCAGTTTCAACAAGAAAGGGTGTGACAAGTTTCCAGCCGATTTGGACGGATCCCTTTGCATGGTTGTGTTTGTGCTGGTTTATTTTAGTATCATGTTACTTATCTCATTCGGTAGTGTAAATATTCTGCTCCGGTTTAGAAGAAGACAAAAAAAAAAGTTTTGACCCAAAGCCTTCACCACATTCTCCTTTCGAATAACATGTACATACACCCATTTACTATGAAGGCATGTTCAATAAAAGACACTTCACAATTCAGTAGGCGAGAGTTACCACAAACCAATTGGCTTCCTCCTGTAAGCCAAGCTCATGCCATCATCATGTGTTTGATAAGTGTCAGGTTTCAGCGGCTGCTTAAGTCAGGGACCTTGCCCTTTAACAGCCTCCACATTTTCTTAGCAGGCGGCATGATAACATTTAACCCCCCTCCCTCTCTCTTCAAAATCCAATCAAAACGGAAAAATCACAAACAAACACAGCAAAGCAAATCAAAAAGAAACTAACTAACCCTTTCCCTAAGACAGTACACTTTTGCTTAGAAGTCCATATTTTGTTTCTGATCAACAGTGTGCATGGATGTGAAAAAAAGACAAACAAACAAACAAAAAGCTGGCACTCCGTTTCATCGTATTATATTTTGGCCGATTTGATAATAATACAGGTGAGAAAAATCAGCGACTGTTCACAAATGAAAATAAAAAATACCCTCCACAAAAGAAGGCTACATTAGCAGATGCTGGAGTACAAAAAATAAAATTTGAGATTGCTTGAAGACTATACAGAGAACCAATTATGTCACCTGACTTTTTTCTTATGACACCTTCATTGCGGAGAATGGCCACCTGGCCTTTCCATTTGATCTCCTGGTCCATTTTTTTCTCTTAGGGAAGTTTGCAGAGAACATCTACCGCTTTCGTCTGGGGCACATTTGCAAACAATACCTACTCTTTTATTCATCCTGGGGACACATTAATTGCAAAGAATATCTACCTTTCTCTCGGGACACATTATTTGCAAAGAACATCCACTTTTTCTCTGGGGATGTATTAATTGCAAAGAACATCTACCTTTTTGCTGGGGACATATTAATTGCAAAGAACATCTACCTTTTTGCTGGGGACATATTAATGGCAAAGAACATCCACCTTTTTGCTGGGGACATATTAATTGCAAAGAACATCTACCTTTTTGCTGGGGACATATCAATTGCAAAGAACATCCACCTTTTCTCTGGGGATGTATTAATTGCAAAGAACATCTACCTTTTTGCTGAGACATTTAAATTGCAAAGAACATCTACCTTTTCTCTGGAGATGTATTAATTGCAGAGAACATCTACCTTTTTGCTGGGGACATATTAATTGGAAAGAACATCTACCTTTTTGCTGGGACATTTAAATTTTAGAGAACAGCTAACTTCTTTTCGCCGGGCATATTTTAGTCGCAAACAGTTACTTCTCCTGTGCAAATACTAACTGCAGAGAACATTGCTTTCCCCTTGGACTAGGTTACTTACAGAAAACATTCATTTCTTATCCCCTGGAAGTATATCAATTTTACAGAATATTGTTTTTTCCCTGGAAATACATCAGTTGCAGAGAACATTTGGTTTTTCTGGGTGAATTCCTTCGGCTTATTTTCTCTTTTGTCTTCTTTTATTTCAAGGATAATGGAACCCCATTTATTGTAGAAAACTTTTGATGTTTTTTTGTCTGTGGACATGCTATTTGCAAAAAAATTTACTTGCCCCACCTTGGGACATATTCGTGGCAGAGAACAGATACTTTGTTTCTTTCCGGAGTACATCATTGCAGATAACATCACTTTTCCCTGGGCAATCATTGCAGATAACATCTACTTTTTCCCCTGGGGACAATCAGTTGCAGATAACATCTACTTTTCCCCTGGGACAATCAGTTGCAGATAACATCTACTTTTTCCCTGGGGACAAATCAGTTGCGGGAACATCTACTTTTTCCCCTGGGGACAAATCAGTTGCAGATAACATCTACTTTTTCCCCTGGGGACACATCAGTTGCAGAGAACATCTACTTTTTTTTTTCAAAAAAACACGATACTTGGAAAAAAATCTACTGGACTTTTTCTCTCATTAGGACATACCACCTGGATATAATCTCATATTTTCCTCTGAGTGCAGTCATACTGATTGTAAAAAGCTACTCTGTTTTCCTGTAGACACATTAATTGGAGAGAAATATACGTTCTTTTGTTCTCCTGAGGAGAATTTACTTGCAAGAAGAATTTGCTACTTTTAACTGAATATTCACATGACTTGGAGAGAAATATCCGAGTTTTCATTCTTTCTCCCAAGGAGGTATTGGTTCGAGGAAAATCTTATCTTCTTCCCTTAGGACACATTGTTTGCAAAGAATTTTTTTTTCATTTACTTTACTCCTGAAGAAGCATTTATTACAAAGAGCATATGCTTTTTCCTCTAGAAGGCATATTAATGGTAAATAAATCTACGTTTTTTGGGGGGCATACTAGGTGCAAATGATATCCACTTCCTCCTTCCCCCTCACTTGTAGAGAAATCAGCATTTTTCTTTCAAGATTCATAAAATGCAAAAAAATAATATTACTCTGTTCCTCCCTAGTAGACACATTAATCATTTATCTATTCATTTATTATTATTATTTTTTTAATATAAATTCTTGTATATCTAGGATAATAGAATAAGCACTCATGTGCTTTTTTTTATATACATCCAGTCCCCGTTTGAAATACATGTGGGGGGGTTTTCCTTCTTTTCCCAAGATATGGTTGTTGCAGAGGACATCTTTTACTTTATTTTCTTTTGCTTCTGTAGGACAGTATTTTGATTACAGTGAATATGTAGTTATTTTTTATCCTGGGGTCAAGTTACACGCAGAGAGTATCATACTTTAGTGATGGGGGTGGCGGTATTAGTTGCATCTGAGAACAAAATGATTATAGAAATCATTTTTTTTTCCATCTGGGAGCACATTGATTGCAGAGAGGGCCTACCCCCTACTTTCCCCACTAGGGACACTATTCGTGCAGAAATCTACCTAGTTAAAATATCACGGAAAATTCAATGTGTATCATTTGTGCAGAGATCTACCTAGTTGAAATATCACGGAAATTCAAAGTATATCGGGATTTTCTCACGGTGCGATTACATCCATATCTTCTTTTCTTCTCCCCTTTATTTTGCTTTTGAGTTGGCTCACATGCATTGCGCAAAAGAAATATCTGCAAAGTATTACCCTTTATCAACATGAATAAAGTTCAGCAAATCACTGTAGAGCTATATTAAGTCGCTTCTGGATGATAGATTCAGCAAATTTAGATAAGAAAAAAATGTCACATTATTTTTGCATGAACATAACTACAATCTTACGCAAAGAGATTTACTGTCATAAACTTCCCTTAAAGAAATCTCGATTTTAATGTAACAACTGACTACAGCTGTGAACGCATGTATAAATGGTAAAAATAAACAATAACAAAAACACACCAACATACGCAACTAATTCAAGACAAATTAAACAAAGTATACATAAAATGAGCAAAAGTTTAAGTTTTATTTTGAAGTCCACTTGTTCGAAATTTGAGTGAAAAACTACTAAGCCCGTCCTATTTTGCTTGGTATCACTGTGGGAACCGTACAGACTGTGCAGCTGATTTTTAAAACTACAATCCTCCTGTATAAAAATTAGCCCAGAAGTCTCTGACCACGCCTTAGAGTCAAACATCTAGTAATACGCATCAAGAGAATAAAACCTCCTGACTTTGTCTCCAAAGCATGTCCATTCGATGTTGACTAGAGCGTGCGTATGATACTTTCAGGCAATTTCTTTCCTGTTTCAACTTAAATGCGATAGATTTATTACATCACTTAACAAAAACTCGTTGATCTGATAGTCTAAGCCAGTTGTAATGTCTTATAAGGCGATAACGCCAATAAACCAGAAATCATGACAACAGTTTAATCTAATGCATTCCCACGCATTACTATAAAAAAAGTCTTCCTAGTGTTTAAATTTGGCTGTATGTTTTCAAAACAAAACCAGTACCGTGAGGCACACTTGGCACTCCATAACCATTATAGATAACGTACTAGTCCACGAGTGGAACAACATATGCTGATCGTTATAGCAAGGCAGAG
>CM060326.1:24033784-24041284 GCA_030674155.1 Stramonita haemastoma | reverse complement strand
TCTGTCTTTAAACATCTGATTGTCACTCTGTTTCTTGCCGTTTGGCGTGTCTGATCATCGGTTCTTTTTTTGTATATGATCTAATTAGTCTTCCAGACAAAACCGATGATATTTCTTTCTATAGGGCTGATTGGTCTGTTATAGAATCCGATTAAAGCGGTTTTTTTAGCCTCTCTCTCTCTCTCTCTCTCTCTCTCTCTCTCTCTCTCTCTCTCTCTCTCTCTCTCTCTCTCTCTCTCTCTCTCTCTCTCTCTCTCTCTCTCTCTCTCTCTCCTCTCTCCCCCTCTCTCTCCCCTACTCTCTCTCCCCTATCTCTCTCTCTCTCCTCTCTCCCCCCCATCTCTCTCCTCCCCTCCCTCTCTCTCTCCCTCTCCCCCCCCCCTCTCTCTCTCTCTCTCTCCCTCCCTCCCTCCCTCCCTCTCTCTCTGCGAACGCACGCAGAACATCTTGTGCACACGTTAAATCCTGTTCCGCTTTTCGTAAGAGTAGGCCATCGTGTGCCGGTGGGAACAGATGACATTTACAAAACTGCATACACACGGGGACTGGATGTAAAAAAGCACAAGAGTGCTTATTCCATTATCCTCGATATAAAAGAATAAATCAAATCAAATCTCTCTCTCTCTCTCTCTCTCTCTCTCTCTCTCTCTCTCTCTCTCTCTCTCTCTCTCTCTCTCTCTCTCTCTCTCTCTCTCTTCTCTCGCTCGCTCTCTCTCTCTGTGTGATATTTCACTATTAGCTCCTGCTATACATTACACAAAATCTAAGCTAAAACTTGAACTAGACCTTTTAAAAACCATCTCACCCAGAAATCTGGAGTTCAAGTCAGATGATGGTAGTTTAGGACAGCGTAAACATTCACCTATTTTCTTCGTAGCCGCTCTAGAAAAACAGCATTTGTAAAGGGTATCCCACGACTCCTGTCAACTGACAGCCACTTTGGCAAACCACACCATACTTAGCGCCGTGCTGACACCATTTTGCTTCGTACATGCACATCATATCACTCTACAAGTCCTTCGACATTCAAACCTTACACTTGGAGTAGAAATTACCACGAACTATTGAATTTGAGGCAGCATACAAAAAATAGGAAGAGAAAGAGGTAGAAAGGATGACGTTGATGAAGAAGAAGTAGAATTAAGAGAACAAGAAGAAGAAGAAGAAGAAGAAGAAGAAGAAGAAGAAGAAGAAGAAGAAGAAAGAAAGAAGAAGAAGAAGAAAACAAGAGAACAAGAAGAACAAGAACAAGAAGAACAAAAAACAAGAGGAATTGCAAAGAAGAAGAAGAAAAAAAGAAGGAAAAGAAGAAGATTTGCGAAGAAAAATTGCGAAGAAGAATTTCGAAGAAGTGGAATTGCGAGATAGAATTGCAAAGAAGAAGAAATGCGAAGAAGAAGAAGATTTGCGAAGAGTTGCGAAGAATTCCGAGGAAGAAGAAGAAGAAGAAGAAGAAGAAGAAGAAGAAGAAGAAGAAGAAGAAGAAGAAAAGAAGAAGAAGGAGAAGGAGAAGTATTGCGAAGAATTGCGAAGAAGAAGAAGAATTGCGAAGAAGAAGAATTGCGAAGAAGAAGAATTGCGAAGAAGAAGAATTGCGAAGAAGAAGAAGAAGAAGAAGAAGAAGAAGAAGAAGAAGAAGAAGAAGAAAAGAAGAAGAAGAAGAAGAAGAAAAAGAAGAAGAAGAATTGCGAAGAAGAAGAATTGCGAAGAAGAAGAATTGCGAAGAAGAAGAAGAAGAAGAAGAAGAAGAAGAAGAAGAAGAAGAAGAAGAAGAAGAAGAAGAAGAATTGAGCAAAGAGAATTGCGAAGAAGAAGAAGAATTGCGAAGAAGAAGAAGAAGAAGAAGAAGAAGAAGAGAAGAAGAAGAAGAAGAAGAAGAAGAAGAAGAAGAAGAAGAAGAAGAAGATTTTCACATGCTGTAAACATAATGTAGTTCAGTTACAGCCTATCATGGAAATTGCATGTTCTGCATTCCTTCATTTCAGCTTATGCTCTACATAATCATAACAATGTCATGTTGCCGATAACTGCATTTCCCTTGAATGAACAAGACTTTTCTTGAAATGAAGGAGAAGAAGAAGACGAAGAAAAAAGGTAGACGGAGATACAACATTATCCCTCTAAAAGAGAAGTGAACAAAAAACATGATTTAATGCATGCTTGAAAGGAGTCGAGGGTCTTGGAGAGAAAAAGGGAATAGGATGGAAGGGCTCCGGAAAGGAGAAAGAGGAAGAAAAGAAGAAAACAAAAATAAAGATGCAGAACGGTGTGGCGCAACATGGAAAATGGATAACATACATCGTCAAGCTCCCTGCCTCCATCGCCATTTACCGAAAGAGTGTATAAACAGGGCCTTCTGTTGTTGCTTTTGCTGATGTTGTCATTGTTGTTGTTGTTGTTGCTGTTGTTGCTGCTGCTACTGAACGTTCATAGGTGTAACACCCTGACCACATACTTCAAGTCACCACACAGTCATGGAGAGTACATGCGAGAGTACATATTGCGTAAAAAGTCTGAGTGTACGGCTATGCTCAAATACCTCACCATCATCATAGCCACTCGCACTCCCATTTCATGTTTAGGAGAATATAACAATGTTGTTATGCAAGGACCTTTGCAAGGGATCAAGACTGCCACCATTCAACATTGAAAAGCAGAACAACATGGCTGTCCCTGTAGCCTTTGGAACTGTGCTAATAGCAATAAACTGGGAACGGTTTTATAGCCTGAGCAAGCAAAAAAGGGAAAATAACTTTTTGTTATGGAAACAGCACAACAGGGGCAAGATTTGCTCGAAATATTGGACAGGATAATGCAATAAACTGAATTTGTACCAAATACAAACAAGTCTAATTATAATGATAAAAAGAAAAGATGGAAAAGAGAATCCGCAAGTGACACTGCAATTAGCAAAATAATTACATCGTCTTTGATGTTGAGGTAAAAGGGAAACACTGTAAAATGAGCACACCTTACCACCTTGCCTTGTTGCAGGAGATAAAAGACAAAAAAAACCATACATGCAAACAAAATTGAGATAACCAACTAGGAGAGATAACCACTAAAGGGAAATAACAAGATGAAAGAGAAAATTGGGGAAGAGGGCACAAACAGAACAAAATGGATGAGGACATTGTTTAACGACACACTAAAAAAAGCTTAGAATATCAAGGTATAAAATTGATCAGATATATTTCTTAAAAGGCATCACCATTTTGAAATAAAACCCCCCACTATTGTTTATGAACATGAAGCAAAAGAGGGATAAGTGGGATAAGGAAGAGGAGAGTGGGAGAATTTGATAATTTAAAGCTATAATAATTAAGCTTTTAAATTTATCTCTATGTGTCTGTGTCTGTGTCTGTGTTTCCGTCTGTGTCTGTGTCTCTCTGACTCTCTGTCACTGTCACTGTCTCTGTCTCTGTCACTCACTCTTCTCTCTCTCTCTCTCTCTCTCTCTCTCTCTCTCTTCTCTCCTCTTCTCTCTCTCTCTCTCTCTCTCTCACACACACACACACACACACACACACACACACACACACACACAGCGCGCGCTACCTTTTCAAAGGATCTAAAAGGCATTCCGTGACATTCAGGTTTATAGCAAGTTTGGGAATGAAAAGGTCTGCAGGTGTTTTGTTTTTACTATACAAATATCAAAGCGGCGTGCGGTTTTATACTCATCCCTACCCCCCCCCCTCCCCCCCAAAAAAAACCAAAAAAAGTAATAACAAAAAAACCCCACCAAACAAAAGAAAAAAGCAAACAAAAACAAACAAAAAACCTACAAAAATCCCGAAATTAGATGCAAACTTTATGTTTGTTTGTCTGCGGTAATTTACATTTGTTTATTTGTTTGTTTTTTTCTTTATTGGAGGAGGAAAGGGGGGGGGGGGAGTGGATAAAACGGAAAAAAAGGAAACAGCAAAATTCCATTAACAAAGCTTGAACAAAACATTAAATAAAAAGTGCGCATCATTTTCTATTCAATCTTTTAAAAAAAAATTTGGGTTGAGACTACCGTGTTTGGGCTGTGTACGTCGAAGGACTTTTTTGTTTTATTGGTTTTCTTATGCGTTTTTGTTGTTGACATTTTCCTTTACACCAGAAAACAGCTTCTCTTTCTATTACAGGTCAGGAGCTTCGTTGGAAGGGGAAGTTGTTGTGGATTGCTGTTTTGTTTTTGTTTTTCGAAATGCGGCAGGGTGTTTGGAATGTTTTGTTTTATTTTCTGTTTGTTTTGCAATTTTGGCATTTTTTCACTACTATACGATACAAAATTATAGTTGGTAAGGGAGCAAAGATGAGCATCCTTTAGTGTTAATAGCATCAGATATTGAAACAGGCTGCTATTTTTTTTTTTAAAGTTCTCTTTGATTCTTAAAATAATGTTTAGTTTATTCATTTCTTTGTTCATTTCCGGTTCATTCTCTCTCTCTCTCTCTCTCTCTCTCTCTCTCTCTCTCTCTCTCTCTCTCTCTCTCTCTCTCTCTCTCTCTCTCTCTCTCTCTCTCTCTCTCTCTCTCTCTCTCTTTAGAAAGGATTGGTGATTTATTTTATGTCTTTGGAATTTTAAGAGATTCTATTTGCCATTATATGATTTTGATTTTTGTTTGTTTGTCAATTTCTTTGCCTTTTTTGCCTTGCGAAGCAATGTTGATTCTTTTTTTTCTTTTTTTTTTCCTTTTTGTCATAACTTTATGGTTAAATTAAATATTCTAAACTCATGATATTAACCCTAAACAACACGTTTTGTTTCGAGGTTGTATTAGAGTCCAAGCGCAATTATCCGATTTAGGGACTGTGGCAGCAAGTCATCCCACTTTGGCGTCTCGGTTACCCCAAAAATAGCACAACGTTTGAAAGGGACGGAATAGCCAATAGTCAGAACAATGCGCTCGCAATCTGACGACCCGGGTTCGATTCCCGTTCGAGGGGATTTCCCCCTGGAACTAATATCAGTGCTGACTCCACACACCCAAAAAGTCATTCGCATGAGACTATAAACTAAAGCCTCGTGTGCGATGTACGCAGAAAATCTTGCGCACACGTTAAATCCTGTTCCGCTTTCTGTAAGAGTAGGCCATTGTGTGCCGGTATGGTGGGAGCAGATGACTAGATTTACAAAACTATATACACACGGGGACCGGATGTGAAAAAGCGAATTAATGCTTATTCCATTTTCCTCGTTATAAGAGAATAAATAAAGGAATAAATAAAATATATGAATGAGTGAATAGTTAAATAAATAGATAAAGAAATTCAAATTCAAATTGAATTCAAATTCAAAATACTTTATTATCTCTAAAACAGAGAAATTCCAGAGGGTTACAAGCCATATATAAGGTAGGCCGCGCCAGCACTAGAGTGCTGCATGAGTATGAGCTCCCATGTCCTAAAAACACACGAGTGCTTATCTATTTATTCTGGAACTAAAGAACATTGCTTTGCCTGCTCTCTCTCTCTCTCTCTCTCTCTCTCTCTCTCTCTCTCTCTCTCTCTCTCTCTCTCTCTCGCTTTTGAGCTGTAGTACAAGAATCGCTAGAAAAAATCCTTGCAGTGATGGTTAGAGAAAATTATATTGTTTGCAAATTATTTTTCAAGCCGTCAATTTATATTATATCGTCCGCAAAAAAGCATGATTTTAGCGTAGCTTATTGTGAGAAAATTTTTTGTTTTTTCCTGCAGAAGATTTTTTAAACTAAGATACTAATTGAGTCTACAGGCGCACACAGTATACATTATTTACATGTGATTTTCAAAGCAAAAATAATTGAAAAAGATGCATGATTAGCTATCAAAAGCTAATGACACAACTGGAAGGTAAAGCTCATAAGTAAGGAAGTCAAGTTACTGGTGTGACCAGATGTCAGAAAGCTATTGAAATAGTGGTAAATCATGCTATTAGTATGGATTCAATCCAGGGTGTTCGAATGATATGAATTCCTATCAACACTGCTATTCCAAATCAGCTTACTAAAGGGAATAACAAGAAATCAAGTTACTAGAGTGGATTCAAATCTGTTAATTAGAATAACTTCAAGTTTAAAATACGAAAAAAAGTTTCCTGTAAGATATTATTGACAATGATGTCTGGAAATCAAGCCAATTAGTATCGACTGTAAGTCAGAACCCACTTATACAAGGCAGATGTAACTATAGATAAATACTGGGTATGCAAAGGTATGCAAAGCTTTAATCTGTCACTCTTTTTAGTCCATTTATACAGACATTTTAGTCCATTTATACAGTTGTAAGATATTGTTTTTCTATGTCGCTGTGAGTTGAAGATTATTGATTTAAAAGTACAGCCTTTGACGTACTGTGTTGATATTTATTGATGTAGATAACAGCTGCCCGTGCAGTTTATATGCCTGCTAAGATGGTTTTCTTGTGTATACTGTTTATAGCTTTGTCGATACCAAAACTGTCCTTATCATAGATAAAACTCCCTCCACTTATACAGCAGGAAACCAACACTGGAGCAAATTGGCTTACATATACCAGAAAAAAACAAGTAACTTTAAGCTAAAAAACACTTTTATTGAAATAACTAAATTAAACTACATTCTTTCTATTTTTTTAAGCAAGCATTACAAAATTGGAATAAATCGATACAGGGATAAAAAACATCTTTGACTCTTAGTAAAAATAACAAATAAAAACCACACTAAAACCAGCCAACAAGATTGAGTGGATTTTTCGCTAAATGACAGCTACCCCCTCCCCGTAAAAAACCCAAGACATACAACAAAAAACACAATACAAAAACCAGACAAACAAAACAAAACAAACAACAACACCGCCACCACCCCCCCCCCACTACCCATATACTGAGTATTAAGCAAATTAAATATCTCAAAACTGAACAAACATGAAAAAAATATTTTTAAGTAGGAAACAAACAAACAAAAAGCAGCCAAACATCCGAACTGAACATTACAACCTTACATGATCAGCTGTGCAACCTTTCAACCTACAGCATTATTACACCTGACATAGAAGAGATCACAATTAAAAAAAACAAACAAACGAGTAGAACACACACAAATACACACACGCATGCACGCACACACACACACACACACACACACACACACACCACACACACACACACACGCGCGCGCACACACACACACCACACACACACACACACACACACACACACACACACACACACACACACACACACACACACACACACACACACACACACACACACACAACACACACACACAATGACAGCATGTTGAAAATCAATATCACTTCAACAAGACGGACACTACTACTACAACAAACACTGGTTCCCAGTACATTACTCCAGACTTGGCCTTCTTATGCAGATTGCTCATAACTAAAACTGTATTTTGCTATGTACCTAATGAAAATTGCCTCACAGTTCTATTGAATCATTTTTCTTAGATCCACAATAGGTAAAAGTCTAACACAACCTTTTTCACAGAAGAAATATTTCAAGCTCAACCTAAATGCCGGTGTGAC
>CM060326.1:24023784-24028784 GCA_030674155.1 Stramonita haemastoma | reverse complement strand
CGCACGCACACACACAAGAGTGGGGTTATAGTATTATGCTTGTCTGCATTTCATGGACTTTACCCTACTTGCTGCTGCTTTGTCACTGCAGGGTCTTTATGGCTGTGTCATTGGCATTTCCCCATGTCAGTGTCTGCAGCAGCGTGCAGCAAAGTAGCAGCAACCAGAGATGCAGCAGCAGCAAGTAGCAGGTACCAAGAATCTCACCATCTTCCTTTCAGCACTTTATGGAAAACAGTCTGTGTCTTTACCGGCATTATGGAATGTCAGATGCGGAGCCAGCAGTGTGTGCTGCAATTGGATACAGTTGAAAAGACATAGTTTTTGTTTAGTTCTTGTAGAAAAAAAGACATTAAACTTTTCTGCTCATATTTGTTGTGCTTTTGTTTTGTTTTGTAAAGTCTGTTGTGGGAGTTTACAGGCTCTTTGATCATATGAAACTGCTGGCTGCTTTGATGAAAGCAGCGTGATGACAGTTATTGATTACATTTTCTCTGGGTGGTTCAGGGAACAAGCAGCTGATGTTCTTCCTCTCCTCTCTGTGCTTGGTCTTTCTCTGTCTTTGTGTCTCTGAGTGTGTCACACACACACACACACACACACCCCCCAATATATACTACATACAACATATATATATTATATTGTATTAATATATATATATATATATATGAATAAAATATAATATATCTTTCTCTCATCTACTTTCAAACATCCTCTCTCCTCTCTCTCTCTCTCTCTCTCTCTCTCTCTCTCTCTCTCTCCCCTCCACCCCCCTCTCTCTTCTCTCTCTTCTCTGTCTCTCTCTCTTCTTACAAAAAAGGTATTACATAATACAGGTTTCTCCTACAATTACCACACAGGCGACTGTATGTTGGAAGCAGGGTACACTTCACTTTTGCCCCCCCCCAATCCCCTCCCCCTCCTCCCTCCCTCTCATCCCAATTCTAGCCACTGTTGTTAAATCCACACTCCTACCTCAGATAAAATTCACTGATCCAGAGACCAGGCAAATCAGACAGGTCAGCGCCACCGATTTCTGTCGGGATCTATAAGTGAGTCTGACCTGCTTTTCCTTTCTCCAGAGTCACTCTGTGCTGGTCAATACTATCAAGCTATGGCCCTCTGATGTGGAAGCTGACAGGTGGGCAGTGTCTAGGAGCAAACTACAAACACCGCAGGGTGCACGCTGGGGATCACTGATCAATGTGCGTCGACCACAAAGTCAGGCCATGACAACATTCCACCCAGAAGATCCGTGCCGTTGAGGTCACGCCACGAAATGACGCTGAAGTCAAAAGTCAAGCTGTGGCTTTTAAAACTGCTTCCAAGCTAAACCCGTCAGTATTTTGAAAGCCTTGTCCTAGAATCCCTACGTATACTCATTGACCCGTTTAGGTTTTGTTCCAAACTGTTTCCATTTTTTCTAGACTGCTGCCTTAGATAAAAATGGCTATAGTCTTCTCTCACCTACTCCCTCGTTGTCAATTGGCCTCTCTAAGGTCATGCTACATGGATAATCAAGGCGCACAACTGGTCTGCTATCTTTAAAAAACCATGTCACACAAAAGCGTGAACTAAAGATCAAGTTTTGCATTATTTTGCAGGTGAAAATTCATGTCATAGTTGCAACTATCCCGTACATAAAAGAACATGGCCCTACATACCTTCACCTCTACACACCTCTATAGTCACAACCTTTTGCCACATTCAGAGCGTGTCATATTGCACCTCATGCTCTAGGTCTCAACTCAGGTGTCTCCACCGCCACTGGTGTTGGCAGGAGCTCCACGCAATGCCACCAGGGCTGCTTCTCTCTCTCTCTCTCTCTCTCTCTTCTCTCTCTCTCTCTCTCTCTCTCTCTCTCTCTCTCTCTCTCTCTCTCTCTCTCTCTCTCTCTCTCCACACACTTTTTTCTATAGAAATAATTTAGTGCAGTGCAAAACCTCTGACAACCGAAAACCAACATCACCCAAATATCTTTTCCTTATCTTATTTTTTTAGGGTTGAGGGGGATGCAGGCTAGAGCACTTGCAGAAACTTTCATTAGCAAAACTTGAAAAAAAAAAGATAACCCGTAAGAGGTCCACATAATAATCTTGCGGTGTGCATGTTTCTTTGTTTGTTTCTGTGTCTTGGTTTCTTTTTCTTCTTTCATTCTTTGCTTGTTGGTTTTGCAAGGCGGTAAAAGGGCAATGTTTGTTTAACAGCTTGTTCTTCTGGATGTGTTTTAAATGAGAAACGGGTTTGTGTGTTTTTTTTATATGGTGAAGCAGCCAAAAAAGGACCAAAGAGGGTGGGTGCTGCCTGATAGCGTGTTGCTGTGAGGTGGCAGGATGGATGTTATGCTTTATTCCATGTGTCTTTTAACGCTGCTGCACAGTTTTGACATCGCATTGCCCATTGCTTTAGCAAAGAACAAGAAATCGACACAACGGGAAAACAAACCTCTACAAGCCTAGCTTTTGTGATGGTGATACACACAGACATAGACACAACACAGACAGACACACACACACACACACACACACACACACACACACACACACACCACACACACACACACAACACACACACAACACACAACACAGATGTATATGTATACATATATCTATATATATATATATATATATGTTGATTTACTTACTTACTTACATACTTATTTATTTATTTATTTTATTTATTTATTTATTTATTTATTTATTTATTCATTATTTATTTCCACCAAAAGCTAGAATACATTAATTTTCTTTCCTGTTTACTGCTTTGTTTCCTTCTTTCATCTTGCTTTCTGTCATTTCTTGTTCATCCTCATTTCCTATCACTCATTCTGTATTCTTTCTCTTATAGACCCCCCCCCCCTCTCTCTCTCTCTCTCTCTCTCTCTCTCCTCCTCTCTCTCTCTGTCTTCTCTCCTCTCTGTGTCTCTCTGTCTGATTTTCCTTTGTGCTCCAACACATGAATCACAGAAGAATGGTCCTGTAATATTTGCAGGAATCGTGTTTCTTCTAGCTGGTTTCCAAGTCGATGATTTACCAACACAGCGCACCAGAAGCTGTAACTTATAGTTGGCTTATAGCAGCGGTACAGAGGAGAATCAATACGTGCGTGCGCAAGACTTTTCTAGGTGAAACATCAGGTACGACTTAAGACAAGCTAAAAATAAAAAGTATTGTTCCATGACTTAAAAAAAGAAACTATAGAGGGAAAACTACACACGGTCGTCATTCAGGTTTAAAGTATGACTTAAAATTTAACAAAATGGGCTGAATATCACATAACTTAGAGTTTTAATGATAAGGTGAAAAGTTTAAAAAAAGCGTTTGATATGGCCTGCTATTAAGAAATACTGGTATGGTCTGCCGTAAAAAGGCTCAAACGACCGTTGGAGTTGAAGTGTAAATATGTCTGTTTGTCACAAGATATGGGTAAGGCCTAAAGATATGATCTGTTTTATGGCAGGATATACAATTCATACAGTTAGAATTAAAAACGAACAAAAACCAAACGAAATAAAACCAGAAAAAGGTCATATTTTGAATTAATAGCATGACTAAAAATTTCTGTCAAATATGCAGTTAATCAAGTTTTAGAAAGGATCGAAAGGAACCTACTGAATAGCCACAGTCCAGTTAACAGAATGGCCATCATCACTTTATAGGAATGGCCGAGGTGAAGTAACCGAAATGGCCACAGTCAAGTTCTTGGAATGGCGGCCACAAAATAGGAATGAAATTGCTGGTGCTGGGATAACAACACATCCAGTTATTGGTGTGGCAGAGGACCAGAGGTGATAGCATGAACGCAGAGTGACTAATACTGCACTGATCAAGGACACTGATGAGGCTGGTCATCTCTCTGCCAGTATGCTAGGAAGAAAAGGGAAATGCAGTGCTTTTGCCAAGGAATTCTTGGTACGGCTTCAGAACAAATTATTGGTAAGTAGGGTAACCAATCATTATTTGTAATGCTGGTATTGAAAACATTTTCATTAGGAGTACTGGTATGAGGAAAAGTCAAGTTAGCGACATAGAAGTAGGTCATGATTTATAGGAAAGGCTACGTGTTATGACTTATTACAATAACTAATTAGAACCGAATGGCTATAAAATATTTGACTAGTAGAAAACGCTACAAGTCATAACTTACTAGAATGACTGATAGTTATGATTTATCAGAACGGCCTGCTAGATATCATGGCTAATCAGAATGGCTAGAAATTAAGTCACCGGAATAACTGCAAGTCATGACGTATTACAATGGCTGCAAATAAAGCTGGATTGGACTGGCTATAAATGAGATTAACAGACTGGCCGCAAATGAAGTTATTAGAATGGCTGCAAAGGAAATTGTTGGGATGATTACAAACAAGTAATAGGAATAGCCAGATATCAAAACATTGGAGGAGCTGCAAATCAAGGGGAATAGAATGGCTGACTCTGGAGTAGCCCGCAAATAGAGTTATAGGTTTGGTAGAAGACAAGGTCCGTTAGGTATGGACTCATAAATAGGCTTTTTCATATGGTATAAGGACAATACATATATATATATATATTATATATATATATATATATTTATATGTATGTATATTCTGGGACGGTATGACTTGAGTTTCTCGTTTAAAAGGCAATTTCTCTTGTGGCCCAAAGTGCTCATAATATACATGGGCAGCTGTTGGCTATCGGAGAGTCAATATTTCTCGATGTTGTCTTCAGTTTCCAGCAGTATTTTACAGCTATCGGAGAGAGATGGATTCCATGCCTGCTGCACTGTTGATAGATCTGCCGATCACGCACTGCATCCTGATAAGGGCTGCAATGTCCACAAGAGATGTGTAGGAATATCGATCTGGGACAAATCAGCCTTGCTTGAGTGTTTTTTAAATGCAAGCACACAATCTACTAAAAAATCTAAAACATGAAAAATGATAGATGGTTTCTTGAAACAAGTAAACTAAAAATCATGCGTATACATTTTTGTGTTCGAAGACGAAGAATAATTGC
>CM060326.1:24011284-24016284 GCA_030674155.1 Stramonita haemastoma | reverse complement strand
CACACACACACACACACACACACACACACACACACACACACACACACACAACACACCACAATCACTCACACACAAGAGAGTCACCATAGTGATGATAGTCCAGCTTTGTTGTTACGTTATTAATGCCAGTGAGATTGTTGACCGCTAGGTCGGATTTGACTGGGACAATATTCGTTCATGTCTGCCTCTCCTCATTCCTTTTTATTTGAAATTAGATGCAGGAGGGTATTACGATCTTGACGTGGACACAGGCGATTCTGATTACAGATCTGATTTGGATTTTGTGCCTGATTAC
Source organism: Stramonita haemastoma (assembly GCA_030674155.1). NCBI lineage: Eukaryota > Metazoa > Mollusca > Gastropoda > Neogastropoda > Muricidae > Stramonita > Stramonita haemastoma. The sequence continues at coordinate 24,015,989 of CM060326.1, read as the reverse complement.
TTTGTTCCACAGACTGGATACCGTTGGTCATGGGGTTTTGCAGCTGATGGCAAGAAAAGCCTGGCTTCCAGAGGCTGGAGCAGGGAGCGTGAAGTTTGAGGGCTTAGCGTTTTGTGATTGCGAGAACGTCTCTGTTTGTGTGTGTGTGTGTGTGTGTGTGTGTGTGTGTGTGTTGTGTGTGTGTGTGTGTGTGTGTGTTGTGTGTGTTGTGTGTGTTGTGTGTGTGTGTATAAATGTGTATGTGTCTCTGTGTGTTTATGTGCGTGTGCGCAGGGGGGGGGGGGAGGGCGGGCGGGATGTGAAGGTGTGTGAAAGACTTTTCTGAATGTTTGTATGTATAGCACGTCTCCTTGGTCTTGTGTCTCTGCCTCTAAGTATGGATGTGTTTCTCTGTCTCTCTCTGTCTCTCTCTGTCTCTCTCTGTCTCTCTCTGTCTCTGTCTCTGTCTGTCTGTCTCTCTCTCTCTCTCTGAATATAGATAGATATATTGTTTAGACATAGATTTATATATCCCGTCTTAGTCTTATTGTTCACTCAATTTGTCTCTGTTGTCTTGGTCCTCGCCAACCTTTATCAAGTACGCATTGATGTTCCATACCCGTCATTTTCTCAGACCACAAAAGATGGCTATAAAATGAGATGCAATTCAATGATAAGCTAAAGTATAAGGCCAAAGATAAAAAAAAAAGAAACTAGAGGGATAGGGGAAAATTTAGGATGAAGATATAGATCTTTTGTTATAAAAATCGGATTGACAGACGGAGACGGTGAGGAAAAAAAAAGAAGTTAAGCGGCAGTGTTATGGAAAATGTAGTCTAAGCTGGTAATACTCTACAGCTGATACAGTCACAGATGATGAATATTTCATAGTCATATACCTGTCCATCTACCCTCACATTCTCTTCGACCAAGCATTTTTTTGTGGCACACAACACAACACACACACACACACACAACACACACACACACACACACACACACACACCACACACACACACACACACACACACACACACAACACAACACACACACACATACAACATGCATACATACATGCACACACATACACGCTCAGGACGCATGCACGTGCGCGCAAACACACAAAACACACACAGATGCATACAGTTACAGGCACACACATACACAGGCCTGTTTATGTATCCACAAGTAAAATTGACACGCATTTGGAGAAATAACACGCTTAAATATGGAGGTAAGAGAAAACGATAGAATATACAAGAGAGAGATAGAGAGAGAGATAGAGAGAGAGAGAGAGAGAGAACGACAGAGAGAGAGAGAGAGAGAGAGAGAGAAGAGAGACAGACAGACAGACAGACAGACAGAAGAAGACAGACAGACAGACAGACAGACAAGACAGAGACAGAGACAGAGGGGAGACAGAGACAGAGCAGACAGAGACAGAGAGAGACTGAAGACAGACAGACAGACAGAAGAAGGAGAAGACAGACAGACAACAGACAGGAAGACAGACAGAAAAGACAAGATACAGAGGACAAAGCAGAGATAATGAAGACAGAGACAGAGAAATGACAGAAGAAAGAGAGACAGAGAAAAAGACAGAGAGAGAACGCGACAGAAGAGTAAAAAAAAAAAAAAAAAAACACGAAAAAAACAGACCCCCTAAAAAGCCAAAGATTCCGTTTCTTTCCCTTCACTGGCAAAACAGAAATAAAACAGAAAATAGCACTTCCGTTCGCAAAATCCACACGCGATGACACCAAAAAAAAAAAGAGAAAACGAAAGAACGGGAGAGATGGGGACAAAGAAAGCTGCGGAAATTAAAATATGAGCAATGCAAATACCCATTGAACACACACAAAAAATACTGGGACTCTTTCTAAATGAAGTGAAAAAAATCAAGGGCTGAACTGTAATAATGAAAAATCAATAAATGAAGGCGATGAAAAATTATTACAACCCTTAGTGCGGTTTCTTTCAAAGCCTGCTGCCCTCTCATTCTGTCCTTCTTTTTGTTTGTTTATGCACGCACACAATCATGCACAAACCACGCTTCCATTCCTTCATTCGCTAGCACATACACACACGCGCATGCGCGCACGCGCGAACACATACCACACACACTCGCACGCACACACATACATACATACACACACTGAGAAACACACACACACACACAGCACACATACGCGCGGGCACGCGCTCTTTTACCCATATATCACACATTAATTCACCCACTACGCACACACACGCGCGCGTGCGCACACACACACACACATACACACACATACTCACACACACACACACTAACACACACGCGCAAACACACACACACACACACTAACACACACGCGCGCACAACATACACATACACACTCACACACACACACACACACACGCACACACACACACAACACACACACACACACACACACACACACACATACAAACACACACACAACACAACACAACACACAACACAAACACACACACACACCACAACACAACACACCACAACACCACAACACAACACACAACACACAACACACCACACTCACTAGGGGGGAAAATGAAAACTCTAGGTTCACTGTCCTATTGTCCTGCAGTTCATTTCCTGGAAAATTTATTTCGCTTTCCGGAGCTTGGAAAAGGCTGTCATTAGCAGCAACATAACCACAAAAGGACGGAGAGGGGAGGAGGAGAGGGGGGGGGGGGGCGGAGCGGGGAGGAGTAGGGAAAGGGAGGTGAAAGGGGTTAGAAGGGGGAGGAGGGTATGGGGAGAAAAGGCTGACAGGAGGGAGAAGCGTGGAGGGGGGGTGGGGGGTTGGCATGCTGGGGGGGGAGGGGGGGGGGTAGAGGGAGGGAGGAGGATCACTAGTGAGCGTGGCCTCCCTCGGGAGGATCGAACACAATCTCCTCTCCTTCCAATCTTGTCGCATACAAAACCACACAATGAGGGTGCAGGGGGGAGGGGGGGGGGACAGGGAAGGGAGCAGTGACACAGAGAGAGAGAGAGAGGGAGGGAGGGAAAGGGGGGGGGGCAGAAGAGAGAGAGAGGAGGGGAAGAGGGAGGGGGAGAGAGAGAAAAGAGAGGGGGAGAGAGAGAGAGGGGGGGGGGAAAGGGAAGGGGAGAGAGAGAGAGAAAGAGAGGAGAGAGGAGAGAGAGGGGGGGGGGGGGGGGGAGAGAAAAAGAGAGAGAGGAAAGAATACAGAGGCAGAGAGGGAGGGGGAGAGAGAAAATGGGGGGGAGAAAGATTGGTGGGGTGGGAAGAAAGAGTGGTACAGAGAGAGAGAGAGTAAGAGAGAGTGAGAAAGAGAGAGAAAAAGAGAGACAGAGAAAGAGGGACAGAGAGAGAAAGAGAGAAAGGGGGAGAGAGAGAGGGAGGGTGTTAAGAGAGAGATAGAGAGGGGAGAGAGAGATGAAGGGGGGAGAAAGAGAGAGAGAGACAGAGAGAGAGAGAGAGGGGTGGGAAAGACAGAAGGGAAGAGAGAGAGAGGAAAAAGAGAGAGCGAGAGAGAGGAAAAGAGAGAAAGAGAAAGGGAGACAGAGAGACAGACAGACAGACAGAAACAGACAAACAGATAGGGAGAAACTCGGGGGCACTGAACACAGGGCAGGCAGGGGACGGGGCAGTGAGGTGCAGTGTTTAGGGGGAAAATGAGGCAGGGGTTATTAACGCTGCTTACAGCCCAGTTCACCACAAAGGCCACATTAGGCCGCTCATAACAACGGCTGTGCCACCCAAACACACACACACACACACACACACACACACACACACACACACACACACACACACACACCACACAGATGCGTGCCTGCGCGTGCGTGCACACACAGACACATAATAATTATGCGCGTGTGCTCGTGCTACGCCCGCGCAAAGAGAGAGAGAGAGAGAGAGAGAGAGAGAGAGAGAGAGAGGAGAGAGAGAGAGAGGAGAGAGAGAGAGAGAGAGAGAGAGAGAGACAGAACAGACAGACAGACAGACAGACAGACAGACAGACAGACAGACAAACAGACGAACAGACAAACAGACAAACAGACAGACAGACAGAGACAGAGACACAGGGAGATATAAAGTTAAGAGACAGAGATACGAGAACAGCGCAGGACAGCCACAGTGACAGGGATTTCTTTCTTTCTTTCTTTCTTTATTTATTTATTTACTTACTCATTTATTCATTTATTTATTTATTTTTCTATTTTACTTTTTAAGATTTATTTATTCTTTTATTCTTTTATATCGAGGATAATGGAATAAGCACTCATGTGCTTTTTTACATCTAGTCCCCGTGTGTATGCAGTTTTTGTAAATCGTGTCATCTGTTCCCACCGGCACATGATGGCCTACTCTTACAAAACGGGGAACAGGATTTAACGTGTGCGTAAGATGTTCTGCGTGCGTTCGCACACACCCGAAGGACTTTTGGGGGGAGAGACAGATGACCGTAATTTGGAAGGCAACGGAAGCTGTTGGAATTTGAAAGCACTATGAATGCTGCTGTGTTTGGGTAAAACTAAATAATAAAGAAACTGATTATGCTTTGGAACTGATTATTTGGTTTCATTTGTTGTCATGCTGCTCTAATCAATCGCACATTTCGCATCTGCAAGTGTTCATATAGGTGTGTGTGTGTGTGTGTGTTGTGGTGTGTGTGTGTGTGTGTGTTGTGTGTGTGTGTGTGTGTGTGTGTGTGTGTGTGTGTGTGTGTGTGTGTGGTG
>CM060326.1:24003784-24008784 GCA_030674155.1 Stramonita haemastoma | reverse complement strand
AACCAATCAAGCGACGTGGAGAGGGGGAGGGGAGAGGGGTCTGCTGCATGGGTAACGGCTTGCCCTCCATACTTACTCACCCAGGCATTGCGCTCTTAAACCTAGAGTGCAACTCCATAGTCTTCCGAGACTGAGGATGCCTACTGCTGTATGCAGGTATGACGCATGATATCTCACTTTGTGAGGTTACAGCACATTATATCTCACTTTGTGTAGTTATGCCACATTATATTTCACTTTGTGTAGTTATGCCACATTATATCTCACTTTGTGTAGTTATGCCACATTATATTTCACTTTGTGTAGTTATGCCACATTATATCTCACTTTGTGTAGTTATGCCACATTATATCTCACTTTGTGTAGTTATGCCACATTATATCTCACTTTGTGTAGTTATGCCACATTATATCTCACTTTGTGTAGTTATGGCACATTATATTTCACTTTGTGCAGATATGGCACATTATATTTCACTTTGTGTAGTTATGCCACATTATATTTCACTTTGTGTAGTTATGCCACATTATATTTCACTTTGTGTAGTTATGCCACATTATATCTCACTTTGTGTAGTTATGCCACATCATATTTCACTTTGTGTAGTTATGCCACATCATATTTCACTTTGTGTAGTTATGCCACATTATATTTCACTTTGTGTAGTTATGCCACATTATATGTCACTTTGTGCAGATATGGCACATTATATTTCACTTTCTGCAGATATGGCACATTATATTTCACTTTCTGCAGATATGGCACATTATATTTCACTTTGTGCAGATATGGCACATTATATTTCACTTTGTGCATTTATAGTACATTATATTTTACTTTGTGCAGCTTTGGCACATTAAAATGCCATTGTGCAGGTATGGCACTTTTTTCGCTTTGCGCATCTAAGACTTTATTTCGCTTTATGCAACTTAAAAAAAACCCAAACTTTCTGTCATTTTGTGGAGCCAAAACATGTTTGCCAACAGCAAAAAAAAAGTCACCATGCAAGCCAGAAAATGAGGGAAGTGTGGAGTAGGATCACGTGTCAGTTCTCCACTGTGAGGAGAATGGAACACATTGCCAGTTAGTTCCTTTTAATCTTGCCATAAACGAAACCACACAATTTGGGCACGGGTGGGTAAAATTGAGAGAGAGAGAGAGAGAGAGAGAGAGAGAGAGAGAGAGAGAGAGAGAGAGAGAGAGAGAGAGAGAGAGAGAGAGGAGAGAGAGAGAGAGAGAGAGAGAGAGAGAACACTGAACACTGAACACTGAACACTGAACACTGAAATGATTTAATGTACATTGGCCATGGACCACAATACATTTCATGGGCTTGGGATGTAATAAAGTGTTCATTCATATAACTGGCAAAGCAAAGTGCACAAAAGGTTTGATTCATAACTGATCAAAGAAGCAAAACACACGTTATTCTAAATCATGATTACGACATCAAGCATAACCAAATCACAAAAATATGATGTTTCGGGAAAATTGTGGAAATCATGCACATCAATTACGTATCGAATCGTAACATTTTTTTAATGTACATCTTAAATTAGCATTGTCTTCCTTTTATTAATAGAGTGAAAAATATATCTTGACAAACTGTGCCTGTACTCATCATTTGTTGCTTTGAACAGATCGGGCAAAGGTACGTTGATACACTCACTTAAAAACTTTTCTCTTAAGCCAGTGTATATGCAACATTCCCAAAAAAGTGGGCTTCATTTTCAACTTTCGTTTTACAAAAAGGACACATTTTTTCTCCATCATTCTCACTATATCTATATACATTATTATTAAGGGGTAGAACATTGAAGAGAGAGAGAGAGAGAGAGAGAGAGAGAGAGAGAGAGAGAGAGAGAGAGAGAGAGAGAGAGAGAGAGAGAGAGGAGGGAGGGAGGGAGGGAGGGAGAGAGAGAGAGAGAGAGAGAGAGAGAGAGAGAGAGAGAGAGAGAGAGACAGACAGACAGACAGACAGACAGACAGACAGACAGACAGACAGACAGACAGACAGACAGACAGACAGACAGACAGATAGACAGACAGACAGATAGAGAGAGACAGACAGAGACGGGGAGAGATGGACAGACAGACCACCGGGAAGACAGACAGACAGACAGACAGACAGAGAAAGACAGAAACAGAATGACAGAGAGACAAAGACTGACGAACAAAAAGACACACATATTTTGTTTTTCTTCGTTTTGTCGAATTATTGCTAAATCGTGCTACCGGCAGAAATTGCACTTGTGCATGCAAAATCCAAACGAGATGTGCGAACAAAAAGTGGAAGAAGGAATGGAGGAAATTGAACTTTCACAGCAGCAAAGTTTAAAGGAAATAGACAATTGAATGAGTTTCTATTTTCAAAATCACAAAAGAAAGCGTAAAGAAAAGGATATAGTATTTCTGGGAATTAATAGGAAAATTGAACGGGTTTCTATTACGAGGAATAGAACCCCGCCAAAACCTCAAGATATCGTTCACATTTAGAATACCTGGGACTCGTAAACATAGTCTAATCCAGTTTCAATGAACATATTTTTTGACACTGTTTAACCAGGGAAGGTGTAAAAATAACTTGTCTGTTCAAGATGGACGACATTATACTTTACAATATTACACTGCAGATAACATAAAGATAGCCAGCCAATTATGTAAGATTACTATCTTTACAAGACCATAAGTTGGATAGTCACCTATTTCTATACAAATAACAGAATCTGCAGTTCTTTAATTCATATGAAAACAATTGCTTTAAAAATCTATTGCTAATTTTTTCAACATTATTTATGTAGAGTTTAATGCTTCCCTCCCCATGTTTTGCACCCATAAAAACATGACCGGCTTCGACATATAATATCATGCAAAGGTCAACAGAGGAGTGTTGTTTCATTGTAGTAACAACAATGAGACGCTTGTTCCAGTCTTTGAGCAAATAAAAACTTCTTTCCTTTGAAAATATATCTGGTCTATTAGATTAAATATTCAAATGTTTAAATGAACACACGACTTTTAGTTCTCATTACTTAAAAACACTGTTTTACTGAATTTTTTGCCGAATGTTCAAAAACATTCACAAAAAATATGGGTTTTTTCACTATCTAAGAAAACTTCATGAAGAGATTTATATCTGCGGTGAAAAAAAATCAATATAATAATTATCAGAAAGATTAATTTCAAATTCTCTCTCTCTCTCTCTCTCTCTCTCTCTCTCTCTCTCTCTCTCTCTCTCTCTCTCTCTCTCTCTCTCTCTCTCTCTCTCTCTCCTCTCAGAAGGGATGAATGGGCGGGTAAGACAGAGACTCAGTGAGGGAAGGTGGGGAACATAGAAGTAAAGAGTTTGAGTGTGTTTGGATTTTTCTTACATTCAATTGCTCGTGTCATACTTGTATTGGCTAGTTTTTTGTTGCTATTTTGCTTGCTTTGTTATACGTTGTCTTCTATAAGTATTTTGATGGGAAAATGTCAAGAAGGAGGAAGGGGGGGGGGGGGGTGAATAGGGCATTTCCTACTCTATATTGCATTTGTATATTCTCTGTTTGTCTTGGTCTTGTCTGTCTGTTTGTCTACCCCCACCCCCACCCCCACCCCCCCTCTCTCTCTCTCTCTCTCCCTCTCTCTCTCCCTCCCTCTCCTCTCTCTCTCTCTCCTCTCTCTCTCTCTCTCTCTCTCTCTCCTCTCTCTCTCTCTCTCTCTTTCTGTCTCTCTGTCTGTCTGTCTGCCTGTCTCCCCCCCCTCTGACTCTCTCTGTATTTTGTCTCTCTGATTTTCATCTAATTGTCATTAGTAGTATTTCATTATGATGCTCATTTTGTTTAATCATTTGAGTGTATTTGAAAGTGTTGATCATTATTGTTTGCATATGCTGCTTACTTGGGTTTTTGTGCATGTGTATGTACATGTGCATGTGCATGTGTATGTTGTGTGTATGTGTGTGTGTGTGTGTGTGTGTGTCTGTGTGTATGTGTGTGTGTGTGAGTGTGTGTGTGTGTGTGTGTGTGTGTGTGTGTGTGTGTGTGTGTGTGTGTGTGTGTGTGTGTGTGTGTGTGTGTGTGAGTGTGTGTGGTTTTTCTTTCATTTCCTTTTTTTTCGATTTTTCTTTCTTTTTTTGTGAGAGCATGGTGTAAAGAAGCTTTGTGCTTATCCATTTACTCTCAATAAACATTTCGAGTTCGAGTTCTCTCTCTGCCCAATCCTTCCCAAACACACGCACGCACACACGCATACGCACGCACGCACACACACACACACACACACACACACACACACACACACACACACACACACACACACACACGCACATGCGTGCGCGCGCGCGCATACACCCTAGTAGACGCACTCAATACAGAGCAGACCAAAGAATGAAAGTCCCCAGTTTCTGTGCAGAGAGAGAGAGAGAGAGAGAGAGAAGAGAGAGAGAGAGAGAGAGAGAGAGAGAGAGAGACAGAGAGACAGAGAGACAGAGAGACAGAGAGACAGAGAGACAGAGAGACAGAGAGAGACATACAGAAAGACAGACAGACAAACACAAACTGACAGAGAGACATAGAGGGAGAGACAGACAGACAAACCAGCCGACAGACAGACAGACAGAAAGACAGACAAATGGACAGATAGAGAGAGAGGATGGGAGGGGGGGAGGGGGTGTCAAAGGAAAACGGATTTGTGTCGGTATGGAAGTGGCGTTTATGCAGTTATGTTTGGGTAATGGAACTCATTCTGCTCTGTCCCTTTCCTTTTCCCTTCACTTCCTCTTCTCTGTGGCATTATTGCTAGCATGATCTTGCATGCGCGCTCGTGCATGCGTGCGTGCGTGTATGTGTGTGTGTGTTTTGGTGTTTCTGTGTCGTTTGTGTGTGTTGTGTGTGTGTGTGTGTGTGTGTGTGTGTGTGTGTGTGTGTGTGTGTGTGTGTGTATGTGTGAGTGTGTATGCGTGAGCTTGTGTCTGTGTGTATTTGTGTATGTGTACGTATGTGTGTGAGAGAGAGCGTGAG
>CM060326.1:23968784-23981284 GCA_030674155.1 Stramonita haemastoma | reverse complement strand
GGGGAGGGCAGACAGCTGAATTTCACGGAGAGAAATCTGCTGTGACCTAAAGGGGTAATAGATAAAAATAGATAAATAAAAGCGCGTCCCTTTTACCAAGTCCAAGTGCAGTCAGTTCCTGCTATAATTAGCATCACCAGCTGGGCTGGAATGAGACGGGATGGATAGCAGCTGACAGTAGCTAAATTTGGAGCAAAACTGACAGCTGTGGTACACGCCAATAATGTTTCTGTAAGCGAGTGTGGTTGTACAGTATTTTTTTTTATGTTTTTTCCTTCTCCATGTTCTTCTTGTTTGTTTATATTGTGGTTGTCATTTTTAAATTTGGGTATGATGACTTTACTTCATTTCTTCTTTAAAAAAGAAAGGGACTAAAACAAATATTTTAAAGTGCACTCATTCCAACTATTCGGAAAATGAACTTTGCTATTCAGAAAGTGTACTAAAATTGTTTGACGCTGTCGCACTTTGTACAAAACTGGTGGCATTTGGTAAAAAGAAAAACAAAAAGAATGTCATCGTGTCCCGCTTTATTTTAATCCTCCGACCAGTTGAAAATGCCACATCACATTTTTCTTCTTTAAGCTCTGGTGTATGTGTGTGTGTGTGTGTGTGTGTGTGTGTGTGTGTGTGTGTGTGTGTGTGTGTGTGTGTGTGTGTGTGCGTGGTGCGTCGCGCGTGCGTGCGTGCGTGCGTGCGTTCGTGCGTGTGTGTGTGTGCAGGGCGTGCATTGTGTGTGTGTGTGTGTGTGTGTGGGTGTTTGTGTGTGTGTGTGTGTGTGTGTGAGTGTGTGTATGTGATGTGTGTGCGTGCGTGCGTGCGTGCGTGTGCGTGTGTGTTTTATTTTATTCTTTTATTTCGAGGATAATAGAATAAGCACTCTCGTTTTTATTTTACATCTAGTCCCGTGTGTATGCAGTTTTGTAAATGTTGTCTTCTGTTCCCACTGGCACAAAATGACTTACTCCTCCGAAACGAGTGAACGGATGTTAACGTGTGCGCAAAATGTTCGGGTGCGCGCGCGCGCGTATGTGCGTTTGTGTATATGCATATGCCAATATGTTTATGTTTTTGCAGGAAAATGAATTTCTTTTACTCTTGTAAATGACCACGATCTCCAAACACCCGATATAGTAAGAAGTTAGGCATGAACTTTGGGTTTTTTTGTTTGTTATGTATCGTTTTACGACATATAACTTCATAGGCAAACTAAAACACATTATAAGGAATTTCCTTATTGTCCAAGCACCTATAAGTCAATGATTAACAGTTTTTAGCATCAGATGAGCAACGGAGTGACGTTTTTCTGCTGCTAAAGTTGTAACGTATTTCCTTTTTTTATTTTTACATTTTAAAAAAAATAAACTACCAGCATAACCTTGCAGTACATTGGTTCAACATGGTAAAACAACCTCTACCGGCAGGAAATGATGTAACTTTTCATGTCAAATGTTTTCATGAATTATTTTTAGAAAAAATGTCTTCATTATATGAACCCACCCCCCCATATATATATATATATATATATATATATATATATATATATATATATATATATATATATATATATGACTCCCCATATATATATATATATATATATATATATATATATATATATTATTATATATATATATATATATATATATATCTGTGTGTGTATGTGTGTGTGTGTGTGGGTTTTGCGTGTGTGTGCAGTGTGTGTTTGAATAATTAAAACATATATATATATATATAATATATATATATATATATATATATATATAATATGTATATGTGTGTGTTATTCATTCACTTATTTATTCTTTTATAAAGAGGATAATGGGATGAGCACTCATGTGCCTTTTTAGATCCAGTCCCGATGTGTATGCAATTTTGTAAATCTTGTCATCTGTTCCCACCGGCACACAATGGCCTACTCTTTTGAGAGTGAGTGAGTGAGTGAGTGGTGGGTGTGTGTGTGTGTGTGTGTGTGTGTGTGTGTGTGGTGTGTGTGTGTGTGTGTGTAGTGTGTGTATGTGTGTGCGCGCGCGTGTGTATGTGTGTGTATATATGTGTGTCTGTCTGCCTGTCTGTCAATCTGTCTCTCTATATACCTACCTGTCTGTCTGCAAGAAGCAGACAAAACAAAATCAACGCAATAGCAGACTAAAATGACGTAATGAATAATATGTTGCTAAACAGATGCACACAATGGGCAACTTGTTGATCGACTAGAAGAAAACCCCATCGTACAGGCCGCACATCAATACTCACCAGTACCGCTTGCTTTTCTGGCATTTGGATAGTGCAGTGTCCATGCCGGCTTTAAACGTACGAGCACACAATATATTCAAAAAGCCGTGGTGAACAAAATTCGTACTTCTGTTAATGTGGGTGGTTTTCTTAATCTGTGTAAAAGATACCGTATTGCAGCAACGGAAAGTGGGAGGTGGGAGGGGTAGTGGGAGGCGGAAACCATGGGAAATAACTCCCATTTCAACTAAATCAAAACACCCTTGAGAGATCCTTTCACATCAAGACTCCAGAAATTGCGATCCAAAAATGAAAAGGAAAACTCAAACAAACAAATAAAACAAAGCAAAATAACCCTAAACAGTAATTTCAGAAGTGTGCTTTTTTTTTTTTTTTTGTCAGCACGAGATTTGTCGTAAAGCACAGTTTGTTGTGTGTTCTTCTTAGCATTAAGATTGAGAGAGAGAGAGAGAGAAGAGAGAGAGAGAGAGGAGAGAGAGAGAGGAGAGAGGAGGGGGGGGGGGGACTAAAAGAGAGACAGACAGGCAGAAAGATTGAAATAAAGACAACGACAGAGAAAGATATTGAATAAATGAATGGAAGAACAAAAGAAGGAATGAATGAATGAATTAGTCTAAAATTTTATTCATTTTTATAGTTTACCAATAAGACAGAGAGGAAGAGACAAAGGCAGACAGAAAGAGAGACAGAGACGGAGATAGAGAGAGAGAGAGAAAAAACAAGCAAGCAAGTAAACAAACAAACAAACAAACAAACAAGCAAGCAAACAAACAAACAAACAAAACTAAATGTAAAGCAATTAGCAGAAAACTGCACACAGAGACGCGCTCCTCGGTCATTAGAGGGTCAATTAACTGAAAAATAAATTACACAATTTTTCCTTGCTTTTCCTCAACAGCGAGGAGTCAGCAAAAGAAAAAAAGAAGAAGAAGAGAACAACAACAAGGAAATAAAACAAGAGACAACAACAACTTTTGAAATGTCAAAGAGGAAGTACACCCACATACAGTCACACAAACATAGCCAGGTATAAGATTAACTACACAAGTACACGCACGCACACTTTACAAACACCTTTTTCTTACACCCCTCCCCCGCCCCCAAAACACACACACACACACACACACACACCACACACACACACACACACACACATACACACACACACACACACACACACACACACACACACACACACACACACACACACAAATACGTGCGTTTGTGTGTTTCTTTAACAAATTCAGGGGGAAATGGGAAAGCATTCTGACAAAGAGCAAATTGATATAGTGAAACGAAAACGAAAACAAAAACAAATACACAATATTCATTGTAAAACGTTTATTACTTCAAAAACCTCTCCCAATATCAAACGTCTACATATCTTCTCATTACAAGGATTTTTTGTAATGTGTTTGAAATAAAATTTGATATAGACATAACTTAAAAAAAAAATGTGCCTAAGAAAATTTAGTTTAGAGCTCTCCACGATAAAAGAATGCCATTTACAAACATATTAACATAGCATCCAACAAGATGGCATCATCCATGAACTACTACTACTACTACTACTACTACTACTACTACTACTACTACTACTACTGCTGCTGCTGCTGCTGCTGCTGCTGCTGCTGCTGCCACTGCTGCTGCTACTTCTGATGGTATTAGTTATGCTGCTGCTGCTATTACAATTACTACTGCTTCTGTTTCTGCTGCTGCTGCTGCTGCTCCTACTACTACTACTACTAACTACTACTACTACTACTACTACTACTACTACTACTACTACTACTACTACTACTGCTGCTGCTGCTGCTGCTGCTGCCGCCACTATTATTACTATTGCTACATCTGTTGCTATTAATACACACACACAGCGGTAAGCACAAACACACACACACACACACACACACACACACACACACACACACACATACACACACACACACACGCACACACACAACACACACGCACACACACAAACACGTACTACACACACTACTCCACCGACCCCGACGCCCCCCCCCCCCCCCCCCCACTACACCCTACACACACACACACACACATACACACACACACACACATTACACCTTACACACACACACACTACACATACACACACTACACACACCACACACATTACACACACTAACCCCCCCCCCCCCCCACACAACACACCACACACACCCACACTACCCCCCCCCCACCACCACCACCACCCACCCACACACCACCACACACACCCACACAGACACACGGACTACCTGACTCAGTGGCAGTGAGAGAGAGTCCAGCGTGGCTGGCCCCGTCCTCCTCACTGCTGCCCCCTCGGCCACTGTCACTGGTGCTCCCTGACGTGTGACTGCCCGCATCCTCCCCCTCCGCCCTCACCGTCAGCTGTGCACACACACACACACACACACACACACACACACACACCACACACACACACACACACACACTCACACACACACACACACACACACACACACACACACACACACACACACACACACACACACACACACACACACACGGGTACACATACACACACACACAGTTACAAGTGCACACACTCACACAGACACACAGGCACTTACAAGTGCGCGTGCGCAACACACACACACACATACAGTTACAAGTGCGCACATACATACAGAAACACTTACAAGTGCACACACACAGATGCACAGGCACTTACAAGTGCACAGAGTTACAAGTGCGCACATACACACAGAGACACATACAAGTGTAGTAACACATACACACTAATGTCAAGCACAGGCGTGCATGCCCACAGGCACAGGCTCTCTCTCTCTCTCTCTCTCTCTCTCTCTCTCTCTCTCTCTCTCTCTCTCTCTCTCTCTCTCTCTCTCTCTCTCTCTCTCTCTCTCTCGGGGGGGACGATAAAACATGGCGTCTAGGCGGCCGTGCATGTGAGACGCGGCGTAAAACTGTGTGTGCCACAACGTCTCAAAGGATTGTTCGGAACTGTCTCTTGTGCTGCAGTTAGTAAGAAACATCAGTGCCTAAATATACCTCAAAATGGTGGACTTAATGATGTGGAGGGCGGCTATTGGGGTGTTTTCTGCAAAATGTCAGCGTGTGACAGGCGTTTATAAAAAGATGTCCACGACACAGGTGAGCAATAACACCGATACCGTGACACACCTATCAACAGCTGATATCGTGGTGGGCTTTGGGTGCTGTGCCATGCTGATTTTTCTGATTAACTGTCTTGTCAGAAATTTAACCAAATGTGTGCCATTTGACTGTGCTTGCCTTGAGTGGCATACTTCAAAAGGAACGGCATGGCAGGAGATGGCAGATGGGTGTGACAGTGACAGTGGACCAGCGTGTCAGTCGGAGTTGCACGTGTCTGTGCTTCTCGTGGCCTTTTGCGTGCAGCACGCTGCCTTCTCCCTGCGCAGGCTGTTGCTAAGCGGCGATGTGGAAACAAACCCAGGGCCCAATACAGATGGACAGAAGGACGCAAAAGACAACACAGATACAGCACCGATTACACCAACTGATGTCAGCGATCTGATGAGCACAGTAATGGAGAACATTCAGCAGCAGTTTTCAGAGCAAACTAGCGTCATCCGGAATGATTTAGGGGAGATTAAAAACGAACTTCTGCAAGTCAAACAACAATGTGAAGAAATAAATCTAAGATGTGACAGGCTGGAAAGAGATCAGAGAGAGTTGTCAGGGACAGTCACAGAAATGACAGAAGACATCCATCAGCTGTTTGAAGAAAGAAATGAAGACAGAGAAGAGGTGCAACAACTAAATGATACCATCAGAGATTTGAAGTCAGAAATCGAACAATTAAAAACTGACACAGACAGACTGGAAGACTTCTCCAGAAGAGATAACTTACGCTTGTTTGGCATTCCTCAACAAAGTGCCAGAGAAACCCATGACTCCTGTGCTCAGTCAATCATCAATGTGCTGAAGTGTGGATGTTAACAAGTCTTGGACACTGGACGACATAGCTCGGGCACATCGTACAGGGCAGGCACGAGATGGACAGCCCAGGCCTATGATTGCCAAGTTCAATAGGTGGAGAGACAAAATGAACATTCTGACTGGCAAGGACCTGAGGCAGAAGCTGCAAGACAAAGGTGTCAGGGTGGCCAACGACCTGACCAGAGCCCAGGCGCAGATGGTGGCTGCAGCACGCAGGGAGGGGAAGAGGGCGTACTTCCACAGGGGGCAGATGGTGATCGGGCCCAGCCTTCCAGACCCCCGATCCTACGCAGAGGTGGTGGAGAGTGGGGGTACACAACAGTCCTCCATCCCTGTCCCCTCCTCACAGCCCAGTCAACATGGGGATCCCCCTTTCCTCACCGGCAGAGGGGCTGTGACGTCAGAGGAGCGCACCACGCCTGGCAGCCGACAGACGACCACGTGCGGCAGGCCCCCTTCTCCTTCCTCCGCTCCCTCTGTGGCACGTGCACCACGGGAACAGCGCAGGAGTGACGTCACCGGAGGCAGCGCAGGCGGGCGGTACCATGGCAACCACGGGGCGACTCTGCGGGATGAACGTCACAGCTCAGCAGTTGGCGGGGGTTCCCCTCGCTATGACGTGGCGGGTTCTTCCGGCAGTGACGAGCGTGCTGCACGTGACGGCCCGCAGTCCTACCAGCAGACGGGTATGCGGGATTTCCTGCGTAACCCGCCCGGCAAGTCGTCTGCTCGTGGCAAAGTGGCCAGTGACAACAAGAACTGTCGCAGGAGTCAGCGTCCTAGCAGCGTAAGAAAGAGCTAGGACAGGCCCGGCCATCCAAGTCAACTATCATTTTTAAACTATAACGTTGAAAATTTGTACAGTAAATTAAAAGATGTATCCTTTATAAACTATGTCAATAAGTTTGATTTTGTTTGTCTCACAGAAACTTTTCTTGATTCTAGTTTTGACTACAGTGGTGTTTTTCTTGATTATATTAAGTTTCATGTACCTGCAAAAAAACTTTCACATCATGGAAGGAATTCTGGGGGAGTGCTTTTATTAGTAAGAAAATCTTTAGAAAGTTATGTAGCAGAGATTAAAATAGAGTGTGACAACACTATTGCTATTAGAATAAACAAATGTATTTTCAATTTAGATAAAGATGTTATTTTGATATCATGCTATATTGTGCCAGAAGGTGGCCCTATTTACAATGAAAAACTAGTTAAAGATGGTGTTATATTATTAGAGGAAACCTTATTACAGTATTTTCAAAAAGATGATTTTCATTTCATGATTATTGGAGATTTAAATGCCAGGACAGGTCAAGAACAAGCCGACCTTGAGGTGATGTCAAATTATTTGATTGATGTTGAGTATGATGGTATGAATGATGAACCTTGTGTGCGTGCATCTAAGGATGACACAATTAATAATTTTGGTAGATCCTTGTTAGATCTATGTTTTATGTTTGACATGGGGATTCTGAATGGTTGTTGTGAAGGGGATAGGGAGGGGGAGTATACCTTTGTGTCTCCTAATGGATGCAGTGTTATTGATTATTTTCTTGTTCCTAGTCAAATATTAACATGTTTTGATTTGTGTATTGGGGATTGTGTTTATTCATGGCACCTCCCTGTTGAAATAACATGGAAAATAGATAATGAATGTATTGATAGTGAAAGTAGAGAACAAGAGAGTGTGGAAAAAATCATATGGTCAGAAGATTTTGTTGATGTATATAAACATGAGCTTGATAGTTCAGAATTTCAAGAAAGCATTGAAGCAGCTTCCCAACTATTAAACACAAATACAAATGATAGCTTAGATCAGTTTGTTAAAGCGTTATGTGGGGCTGCTGCATGCATGGTTAGAACAGTTAGTAAAGGTAGAAAAAAATGGAATGATTGGTTTGATGCTGAATGTGAACAAAAGAAACAAGAAGTTAAAAGATTATTAAAAAGATTTCAACGTTGTAAAACAAATGAGGATAAATCAGAAAAAAGACAAATGTATACGACTGCGCGAAAAGAATACATTAATTTAAGAAAATCAAAAGAAAGAGACTTTGACGAAAAAAGATTAGAGAAACTTAAAGATTCTTCAAAGGACTCCAAAACATTCTGGTCTGTCATCAGATCTGTTAACCGTAAGTCATTAGTATATAACGATATAACTATTCATCAATGGTATGATCATTTTTTGAAGGTTTTTAATGACTTTAATTGTACAGAAACACAAGAGAATGTAGATGTGCCAGAAGAAGATGAAATGTTTGAACCATTGTTTAATAATCCTATAACTCAAAATGAAATTATTGATGCTATTAAACATTTAAAAACAGGAAAAAGTGCTGGTCCCGATAAAATAATTGGAGAAATGCTCAAATATGCAAACTCCACTGTAATTACTTTTCTTGTTCAGTTATTTAATCATTTGTTTGAAAGTGGTGCTTTCCCTTTAGAATGGGCCAAGTCAGTAATAATTCCGATTTTTAAAAAAGGAGACATTAATAATGCCGATAACTATCGCGGAGTAGCTCTCACTAGTATCTTAAGCAAACTTTATACTTACGTTTTGAATAAGAGATTAACTCAATGGGCAGATAATGAAGAAAAATTAATTGAAGAGCAAGCGGGCTTTAGAGCAAAGTACAGTACTGTAGATCATATATTTACTCTTTATTCTCTTGTTCAAAAACATTTGCTTTCCAATAAAAAATTATACGTAGCTTTTGTGGACTTTAGAAAGGCCTTTGATTCGGTAAATAGAAATATATTGTGGCATGTACTAAGAAAAAACGGTGTGAATGGTAAACTATATACGGCCCTGAGAGCTATTTATAGGTCAGTTTTAGCGTGCGTGCGTGCAAGGAATGAATATTCTGATTTCTTTGAATGCCCCAAGGGAGTGAAGCAGGGTTGTATTTTAAGCCCACAAATGTTTTCATTTTTTATAAATGAACTAGCTATTGAGTTATCAAAAAAAGGAAAACACGGCATTCAAATGATTCCGGGAGCAATCGAAGTGTTTTTATTACTTTTTGCCGATGACATTATCCTTTTGTCTGAGACTGTTATTGGTTTACAACACCAGTTAAATATCTTAAAAGAAGAGGCAGATCGTTTCGATTTAACAGTGAATATGGACAAAACAAATGTTATTGTTTTTAGAATGGGTGGACATTTAGCAGTAAGTGAAAAGTGGTTTTACGGTAATGTTGAAGTCAAAATAGTAAATACGTATAAATATTTAGGAATGATGTTTTCAACAAGGCTTAGTCTAAATTATGCATGGCAAGAATCTTGTAGGAAGGGTAAAAAAGGTATTATAGAAATTCTAAAAACATTACGGAAGCTGAATTCGATAGACTGTTCCCTATTTTGGAAATTATTTGACACACAGATAGAACCGTTGATTACATATGCCTCAGAAATATGGGGACTATATGTAAATACCCAAATGGAAAAAGTGCACACATTTGCCATAAAACGTTTTTTAAACGTGCCAATACATGCATCTAACACAGTACTTTATGGAGAGACAGGAAGATATCCTTTGTATATAAGAACTTTTGTGAAATGCATCAAATATTGGTTAAAACTGTTGAAACTTCCACAAACACGTTTATGCAGACAATCATATGAAATGTTGATTATTCAGATGGAACTGGGCAAAGAGAACTGGGCTTATCAAGTTAAAAGAGTTTTGTCGGAACATGGCTTTGGGATTGTGTGGATGTCTCAGGAAGTAGGAAATGAGCGACAGTTTCTTTCGGAATTTAAAGACAGGCTTATTTGCTCTTTTAAACAAAACTGGCACTCAGATATGGAAAGTAAAAGTAAATATAGCTGGTTCTTTTCCTTTAAATCTGTGTTTCAGACAGAAAAATATATAAAAGTAATAACTGATAAATGGCATAGGCTTAATTATGCTCGTTTCAGATTAAGAACATTGGGTTTCAATGCTAATAAAAGATGGTTTCAAACTGAGACATCCATACAGTTACCATGTCCATTATGTGGCCATAATATTGATGATGAAATTCATTTTTTGTTTCAATGTAAGGCATATGAAACTCTACGTAATAAACATAATTTTCTAAGTCTACAATCAACAGAAGTTCAAGATATTGTTTCTATTTTGTCATCTGAAAATGAACATGTAATTAAAGCTGTAGCTAAGTTTACTGCAGAGGCACAGAAATTAAGACAAAGCCACGTCAGCAACAATTGATTTAATATGCAATGGTATAGCCACTTTAAAGAGTAATGTATTTTCAAGTAAGGCAACTTCAGAAAGGTTGATATCATGTGTGATTTGAATGGATGGTCGAATCGAAAATTGTTTTTGCATTTTAGTTGGTTTTTCCTTTCTTTTCTTTGTATTTACCCGGTGATTGGTAACTGTATATACGCCTATGTTAATGTTAGTTGATTACAAATGAATGGATTTTGTTTTTGTTTTTTTGGGAAACTTAATTGTACTGATCACATATTTCACATTTTGTTTACCGTTTCACAAAAAAAGTATTTGTGTTACCTCCCTTGTCAAAAGGCCCAGTTGGGCAATGACAATAAACTGTTAAAGCGTTAAAGCGTTAAAGCGTCTCTCTCTCTCTCTCTCTCTCTCTCTCTCTCTCTCTCTCTCTCTCTCTCTCTCTCTCTCTCTCTCTCTCTCTCTCTCTCTCTCTCTCTCTCTGTGATGCATTTAAACAAAATCAATGTATCTGTTTTAACATTAATGTTTGGGTCAGTTGGGGATTAAATATTTATTGAATACACATCCATCTCTCTTGTTCAAAAAGTTATCAACGTATCCAGTTGCTGATTATGAGGTTGAATATTACATCTTTCTCCTTTATAATTCATAGGTTGAACTTTTGCGGTTGTTTTTCGGGGGACTGTTTGTGATTTTGTTTATTTTGTTTTGATATTCTCTAATCAGGGCAAGAGCTGGATGAAAAAAGTAAGCGGATGCTTATATATGCCACCATTGAAATATAAAGATTATTCTCTCTCTCTCTCTCTCTCTCTCTCTCTCTCTTTTCTCTCTCTCTCTCTCTCTCTCTCTCTCTCTCTCTCTTCTCACTCGCTTTCTCCCCCCCCCACACACGCACAGACACACACACACAACAAGATCTAGTTTGGTAGGGTCATTACCATCTCATCGTTATTATATTGTTTTCCACGACCAGGTGATGGCAAATGCTTTCTGCATGCTAGATGTACTACAATGTAATACCTTATTCTCAATAAAGTTGTAGGGTTTATTGAACGTGAACGCTTCATATTTAAACATTCTTCTTGTTGTTGATGATGTTGTTGTTTTTGTTGTTGTTGTTGTTCGTTCTCAATACTTTCAATCACTCTTACATCATAAAGGTAATTATCAAAAGACAGTAATGAATATTGTTTTGTAGTTGCTTTTTGTTATATTGATAATGGTCATATGGATATTTTAAATATATTGCCAGTTGACCATCGTTTCCAGAAACCTTATCATCAAAAAAATAGTAAATATGATAATTAACACTACTCTCTCCCTAAGGCAGTGCTACTGCTCCTGCTCCTGCTCCTGCTCCTGCTCCTGCTCCTGCTCCCCCTCCTCCTCCCCCTACTACTACTACTACTACTACTACTACTACTACTACTACTACTACTACTACTACTACTACTACTTACTACTATCTACTACTACTACTACTACTATTACTACTACTACTACTACCGTAAAATCCCTAGCATAAGCCCACCATCTAGCAAACGCCCATCCCCCACTTTGGGCCAAAAGTTGTGCACAGGGGTAACTACCTAGCAAACGCCCACCCTGTTTTTTCCAAAGAGACTATGCTCACTTTTACTAGGATTTGTGCAGACTGTTCTAAAAGTCATCTTTTCCCCCTTCTTTACCTTTTCGTGTTTCTTTCCTTTTTTTTTGTTCTTTGTCCCCTCTCCTCACTCTCACCCATCCCCAACAAAGTGAATTAAAATTACGTCATGCTTTTTCCACTGAGGTATTTTGTCTGTCAGTGACATACGGTTATTTTGACGATGTTTCCTGATGGCGGTAAGTTGGTTCTTGAATCTCTCTGTGCCATTTTTTGCAAAATGCCCAAGCCACAGTCTTACACTGTATCTTTCAAATTGGAGTCCCTCCAGTATCTGGATCACTCAATTACACGGTTGAGCACAAAAATTACTTTGTGCAAAGGGGTCTATCCCTAGTAAACGCCCACCCCCCAATTTTGCCTTTAATCAGTGCACAGCGGGGGGGGGGGGGGGGGGGGGGG
>CM060326.1:23958784-23966284 GCA_030674155.1 Stramonita haemastoma | reverse complement strand
TGACCTTGCTGACCCAAATCCATTTGGTTTGTCCGAGCGCACGTGCTCTTGTGGTCTCTGTGTGTGTTGTGTGTGTGTCCCTGTCTTAGTCTTTTTCTGGTTTTCTGTCTTATATTGCTTTCTCCTCATATACGCTCTCTTTCTGTATAATTATGGTGAAGGGTGTGTGTGTGTGTGTGTGTGTGTGTGTGTGTGTGTGTGTGTGTGTGTGTGTGTGTGTGTGTGTGTGTGCGTGTGTGTGCGTGTGTGTGGTGTGTGTGTGTGTAAGTGTGTGTGCATGTGTATGTGCGTGTGCGTGCTTATATGTGTGTGTGCACGCGCGCGGTGTGTGTGTGTGTGTGTGTGTGTGTGTGTGTGTGTGTGTGTGTGTGTGTGTGTGTGTGTGTGTGTCTGTCTGTCTGTCTGTCTGTCTGTATGTATGTATGTATGTATGTATGTATGTATGTATGTATGTATGTATGTATGTATGTATGTATGTATGTATGCATATGTGTATGCTTGTCTGCATACACTTGCCCATGTGTGTGCGTAAGAAATTGAGCTTGAAACTACTTGTTTCGAAATCAAAATCATTGTAATCTACCTGATAAACACAATGAACTATGATCAACAGCTGAACAGTATTATATTACTTATCAGCTTCTTCAAACAACTCAAGACGTTGTCTGGATGCATGCTAATTAAAAGTGCAACTATTGAGTTAGATGTAGGTGTGGTAATAAAAGACAAAAAGTAATTTTAAAGCAATAATAAATGAGAAAGCATAATATTAAAGCAATCTCTAAAAATAAAGCATAAAATAGAAGAAAAGTGCAATCCCTATAATAACTAATTGTCTGTTTTAATTCTATCTCTTCTGTGCTAGCTACAAGCATTCTCTTGCTGCATTTTACACAGAGAAATCTGCTGTGACATAAAGTGGTATAAAATAACATAAAAAGAAAAAGAACAGAAGTCTACTACTCAATCAGTGGCGAAAGTGATGCAAAGCAGACGTTTGCATACAGAGTTCTCCATCCAAGCTGATATGCAGCAGTGACTGCGGTGCGTGACATCAGGCATCCTGCTGGTGGCATAGAACTCACGTGAAGCGACACTCAGGCAGACAGTGTCTGTGACAATGGAAATGTGCCCTGGCTTAAATGGCTGTCTGGGCCTGGTTGACTTCACCCCTGTTATTCCAATTTAGCATGCCAGAATTTTTCTCTGGCTTATATTCTCTCTCTCTCTCTCTCTCTCTCTCTCTTCTCTCTCTCTCTCTCTCTCTCTCTCTCTCTCTCTCTCTCTCTCTCTCTCTCTCTCTCTCTCTCTCTCTCTCTCTCTCTCTCTCTCTCTCTCTCTCTCTGTCACACACACACACACACAAACACACACACAGAGCAAAATTAGTTCTATTCTACCTGTTGTAATTGTTACAATTCAAACAACATCACATCAGAGAAGTTGGAAATTATAATTATCAGTAGGGGCAGTACAATGAAAGGAAAACAGCTAATGCGTATTCTCTGGCGTCTAAGTTGTGCTCTGTTTTTCTGCTTGCCATATTCATTTATCATCCAGGGTCCACCACTATCCCATTTTTTTTCTCTAAAAATTCTCAATATAACCCATTATTATTTTCCTTTTTTCGGAAATTGGCAACACCAATGGTAAGAAATGGACAGAAAAAGACCTGTAAACTTTGAAGACAAAAATAGAGTTGAATATGACAGACACATTTCCTTACTCCTTCTCTTGTTCTCTATTTTTGGTCATGTTACTGTCACATTTCTCACAGAATCAATGAATGACACCTATATCCTTAATATTTCTAGAATTACATTTTTAGAGTATCACTACTTTTCTTTTCTTATCCACAGTTTCTTTTTTCTCCAGATATGTGAAATAAAGCTTTTATGAAAGGAAGAGGAAAAATACAGTTCTGTCACAAGAATTACGCAACACTTAAACAATATCACCGTTTGCATGAAATGACAATGATTGTCATAGAGACATGAATGACATATTTCCTGTTTATAAACTCCAAGAAACTGTAAGTAAAATAGCCACAGAAAAACCTACTTTGCAAAACAGAGACTACATAGCGACCTTTCAGGAGAATGTAACTATCAAACTGCTACAACAGCTTGTCCACAGTGAAACTGATCTGATCAGTGTCATAGGTTTTGTCTCATCTTGTTAATACATCTCTCTCCCATCAGAAATGTATGTACGTATGTATGCATGTATGCATGTATGTATGTATGTTTGTATTTATGTATGCATGTGTATATCTATATTGTATATATATCTATATACCTATATATCTATAATCATATCTATGTGTGTGTGTGCGTGCGTGCGTGTGTGTGCCCACTGGTATGCACATGCGTTTGTACCAATACACATGACTTCTTTCTTCTCTTAATCACTTTGTGAAAAGATGATGGAGGCCTTATATGCCATGCCCAAGCCATTCATGGCTAAACATGAAATATATAGAACCCTGGAAGATGATTTTTTTTAATCAGAATCTAGCAAACAATGATGAAATAGCATGACAACACTTGGGTATTCTGTTCATTTGGTAAAAACCGCACTATAAAGCATTGGATAATACAGAAAAGATCTTAACATTGCAAATGTTTCCTCTCTTAAAATATGGTCTGACCATCAACCAATTGCTTGTTTACCTGATGACGCGCGCGTGTGTGCGTGCGTGCATGCGTGCGTGTGGTATGTGTGTTTGTGTGTTTGTGTGTGTTTCAAATTCCCCTTTAACGTATTTTCATATATTGTGATATTAGACGGGAACGAGAGAGACAGAGACACAGAGAGAGAGAGAGAGACAGAGACAGACCGATCAACAGACAGACAGACTAAGGGGGAGGCATGTGTGAATGTCAGGGAAGGAGGGTGTAGTTAGTAATGTATGGA
The DNA here is from genome assembly GCA_030674155.1 of Stramonita haemastoma. Taxonomy (NCBI): domain Eukaryota; kingdom Metazoa; phylum Mollusca; class Gastropoda; order Neogastropoda; family Muricidae; genus Stramonita; species Stramonita haemastoma. The sequence goes on along the minus strand of CM060326.1, from coordinate 23,963,368 downwards.
AGATGGAATTTCAGGGATCAATAGGACCTACATGTGGATTGATAAAAAACAACCTTAACGTTACAACCTACTGAAACACAATGAACAAAAAGGAAAATGCAGTTCTACAATTCTAACAAAAACAGTAATTCCAACAAAAATGTAAATTAGTTTTACATGAGAAAATAAATCGTAGGTAGTGTTTGTGTATGTGTGTGTTGTGTATGTTGTGGTGGTGTGTGTGTGTGTGTGTGTGTGTGTGTGTGTGTGTTGTGGTGTGTAGTGTGTGGTGGTGTGGTGTGTGAGTGTGTGTAGGTGTGTGTTGTGTGTGTGTGTGTGTGTGTTGTGTGTGTGTGTGTTGTGTGTTGTGTGTGTGTGGTGTGTGTGTGTTGTGTGTGGTGTGTGTGATGTGTGTGAAACATTGCCTAACCCAACTGTGTAGACGATCTGAATTTGCAATATACCTGACAGAGACAAATTTGAAGTAGATTATTACTTAGTGTTTTGCACAATCACTTAATCCTTCTCATATCAAAATCATCTACTGCATCGTTCCTATATTTGTGTTTAGAAAAAGCAAGACAAGTTAATGACACCTCTAGAAAATAAAAGATTTCTCTGATTGCACTTTGAAGAAGAAAGAAAACCAACCTATAAGAAATTTAAAAAAAGCAATGGACATCCTAACCATTGTTGACTTTTATTTTCTATGCTTGGCTCGCCTTTAGCGATAAGTAGGGCAAATTGTAATGTCTACTCAATCAGTGGCGAAAGTGATGCAAAGCAGACGCTTGCATACAGAGTTTTCCATCCAAGCTGATATGCAGAGTCCCTGCGTGCGTGACATCATGCATCCTGCTGGTGGCATAGAACTCACGTGAAGCGACAATCAGGCAGACAGTGTCTGTGACAATGTAAATGTGCCCTGGCTTAAATCGCTGTCTGGATTGGGTTGATTTCACACAGTCATTTTATTCCACTTTAGCATGTCCAACTCTCTCTCTCTCTCTCTCTCTCTCTCTCTCTCTCTCTCTCTCTCTCTCCTCTCTCTCTCTCTCTCTCTCTCTCTCTCTCTCTCTCTCTCTCTCTCTCTCCTCTCTCTCTGTCTGTCTGTCTGTCTGTCTGTCTGGCTGTCTGTCTGTCTCTTTTTCTTTTGTCTATCCCCCCCCTCTCTCTCTCTCTCTGTCTGTCACTCTCTTTTTCTAACAATAAGAGAGAGTTTTAATGAAAATTAAACCAGTAGAAATTAAACATGAATGCATACTAAACAAAATGGTATGAAGAAAGTATTTTAGTGGCAGGTCCCTGGTTTGTAAATCTCGTACTGCTTCTGTGCTTAGCAAAATTATTCCTGTCACACTCTCACACTCTCTCTTTTCTCTGCTTGACAATTCTCAAAATAGTCTGCCATTAGCTTGCTTGTGTAGAAAGTTCACGATACCACCTGACAGAACAAAAGCAAACACAGAAACAAAAACAAAAACGAACCAAATTTCTAGGCATGACAAACGAAAAAAAAACCCACATTTCTTTACGTCATCTCTTGCTCTCTATTCATTCCTTGTATTGCTGTCTTAATGTTCACATAATCCATGAATCTATCAGGCACATTTCTCTTGTTCTGAAATATATTTTAGAATACTGCTACCTTCCTCTTTTATCTGTGTGTCCTGTGTTATAGGAAATGACTTGAAGGAAAGGCCAGAAGAAAAAGATAAACACACTATTCTATGGCACCTATGATACAGCACATTCTCTCATCAATCTCTATTGAGCTGATGTACAGCTGTTCCAGAGATATGAACAACCTACTTTCTCTTCATGAAATACAAGAAAACTACTAGGAAAAAATAAAACAAAATAAAATACAACAGAACATTCTTTTGCAAATCAGTGAAAAATGTGACCCCTTTCATGAACATGCAATTGTCATACTGGTGCAATAGATTGTTTGGGGAGATACTGGTCTGATGGCATCAATAGTGAGTGGAGGAAACATTGCTGTTGTTCTCTCTGTCTCTCTGTCTCTGTCTCTCTCTCTGTATCTGTCTGTCTGTCTCTCTGTCTCTGTCTTCTGTCTGTCTGTCTGTCTGTCTGTCTGTCTGTCTGTTCTGTCTGTCTGTCTGTCTGTCTGTCTCTCTCTCTCTCTCTCTCTCTTGTGTTCTGTGTGTGTGTTGTGTGTGTGTGTGTGTGTGTGTGCGCACGGGCGCGTGTGTGTGCGTGTGTCTGTGTGTGTATGTGTGTGTGTGAGTGCGTGTGTATAAGTATGTGTATGTTTGTGTACGTGCATGTATGCGAGTGCTATGTGCTTGTGCATTTTTGCATGCTCGCAAATGCTTGTGTATGTATGTATGTGTGTGGTTGCATGCGTGCGTGTGTGTGTGTGTGTGTGCGTGTGTGTGTGTATGTTGTGTGCGTGTGCATGTGAATTTTCCCCCCTGGTCTTTCAAGCAATAGATGGATGCCTTTTAAAGACGCCCGGCCCCTTCCTCTCAGAAAATGAAGGAGCCCTGAAATCTGACATAAATTTCCGTCAAGTTGACATAACAGCAGGCCTGGGATGGCGTGACCACACGCGTCCTGTTCACTGTAGGGAGAGTACGTGAAACAGCGCGGGCACAGACAACCTACCCTCCCTCCCCCCCTCTTTGGAATGCAAATGTCCCCTCACTCCAATGGCAGTCTGGGCTGTCGTGGCTGGCCTAGAATTTCTGTCGGTTTCATTGTGTTCAGCATGCATTTCATTTAGAAAGAGTCTTGGCCTCTGTGTCCTTCAGAAGCTTTTCTTTCGTTGTCCCTGCCATCTCTCTCTCTCTCTCTCTCTCTTCTCTCTCTCTTCTCTTCTCTGTCTCTCTCTCTCTCTCTCTGTCTCTTCTCTTCTCTCTCTCTCTCTCTCTCTCCCTTCACTCTCTCTCTCCTCTTCTCTCGTCTCTCTCTCTTCTCTCTCTCCTCTCTCTCTCTCTCTCTCTCTCTCTCTCTGTCTTCTCTCTGTGTCTCTCTCTCTCCTGTCACTTTGTGTCCATGTGTGTGTTGACATGCATGCGAGCGAGTATGTGAGCGCGCGCGTGTCAATAAAGATATGCATACGCTCACAGGTACTTAAAAGCACTTGCTCATGCATACTGCATAATAATTTGCATTAAATGACTGTGGCTCATTAAATATTGCAAAGTCACCTGAAAATGACCCTCATAAGGAATGTGCCAGTCTATGAATAATTCCGTGTTTTATGTATCGTATGGGACAGACTCTGTAGGTCCATCACTGCTTTATTCATTGAATGGACTCCTTGATGCAGGATGACAAAAGCAGTAAGGGCATCAATAACTAATGCTTCTGGTTTATGACTCGGGCAACTAACCACCAGGGCTATATTGGTGCTGGTGTCTCACTCACAGGGAAAAAAAATCAAACAAATGGCTGACTAAACTGATTTCTTTCTCCACTCTGTATGACAGGACTGGAGTAATGTGCTAGTTTTCTGTTTATCTCTGTGGGGCAGTGTTGCTGGCAAATTGATTCTGGTAAAGCCACAGTTCTCCAGAATTCTTGAACTACTTTAAGTGCTAACCTGAAATGTTCTACCACAATAGTCATGTTGGCTCAATACACATTAAAGAAGCGGAAGGTGCAGGGCCAAGCGGCAAATAAAATTTACCAGGACCCGACTATACAGACTTTGGAAAGAGCTCTGAAGATCCCCGACACACTCTGTGAAAGGTTCGCCAGATTCCTAGCTTTTTGGATCTAGTCCTTCTCAGACTAGTTCTGTCCAAAAGACAGCACACTGTTCTTCCATGTATGAATGAGGCTTCCAAACTCAGTGCATGGCTTTGAACAATAACCGGCTGATGCAAACTTTATCAATCCAAAACTAAGATGTCCCAACACCTCTTAATCAAACACATATGGTCGAATACGCAAAATCTTGTCATTGGTGAACCTTGGAGCTCTAGCCGGGGAACGGAAAAAAATCAAAGTTCAATCCTATCAAGACACAGCATACTGTAGCATACACATTTAAAAAGAAAACTCTTTATATGGGAGTATAGGATATGCGACTGAAATTGGGTCACATTAAGACTATTCACAGACAAACCTCAAAAAGAGCGTACATTCTAACCAACATTTCTTCAGGCTATGTGTCTGTACAATGACTTGCAATTCAAAAACACACATATTGAAAATAGGCATGACCAAGAAAAAAAATGACATGGCCAAATGGTACAGAACTGTACTAAAGTATCGTTGATGTACAGAAGTAGGTGATGACAGAAAAAAAATGACCAGCTTAAAAACAAAGAGAGTCATTAAGGAAGAACATTTCAGCAGAACTAACTATAGGAGATAAGAAATGTTATCCATAAGGGAAGCCCAGTGTTGGCGCAAGCAAGGAGTAATGATGCACAAATGCATGGATACATTGGCAAAAAGCATTACGCTCCTTTTAGAATCATGCTGCCAAGTCAAGAAAATGAGTCCAAGAACGGAACTAGATAAAGAAAAGGTTTTACAAAGGCAGCAAAAAATGGAGAGAAAAAACACCCTGTCAGAAATACAAAATCACGAAAAAACGTCAACAGAGAAAGAGGGAGAGCGGTAGGA
>CM060326.1:23948784-23953784 GCA_030674155.1 Stramonita haemastoma | reverse complement strand
CACATTTACGTATGGTTGATCGATTGGGACCAAGTACTTATACCTTAGACTTTCATACAGAATACAATTTCTTATAAAATGTTCTTCATCTTCCACTACCTTACACAACTTACACATGTAGTCAGTATCCTTCTTAAAAGTTCTCCTGAAAGATGATCCATTAATTGGTAGCAAGCCGAGACGAAGCTTAACTAAACAATCCCTAAAACATTTTATATCCATGTATTCGAAATAAAGTTCACATCCAAAGTCAGCTTTAAACAGTCTATATGTCTGATATATGTCTTTAGCCACTATAGACCCATTCCACTCTTGTAAATATACATCTATCATTCTTTGCTTAAACAACGATATAAAAGTATGTTCACAACCAACTCCTTGCTCCAACCAGGCATACCCAAAACCAAGAGTAAACAAGGTATGTTTAAGTAAAGTTACCCAGCATGTTTTGCCATATTCGTCCAAGTTAACAAGCATTAGATAAGCTTGCTTGGATACTGCGGATGGTTTACAAAAACCATCATATACTGCGGATGGTTTACAAAGAGAGAGAGAGAGAGAGAGAGAGAGAGAGAGAGAGAGAGAGAGAAAAGAGAGAGAGAGAGAGAGAGAGAGAGAGAGGAGAGAGAGGAGAGAGAGAGAGAGAGAGAGAGAGAGAGAGAGAGAGAGACAGACAGACAGACAGACAGACAGACAGACAGACAGAGAGACAGAGAGACAGAGAGACAGAGAGACAGAGAGAGACAGAGAGAGACAGAGACAGAGAGAGACAGAGAGAGAGAGACAGACAGACAGACAGACAGACAGACAGACAGACGTTGATAGACAGAGAGAGACAGAGACTGAAATACAGAAAGACAGACAAACAGAGAAAGAGACAGAGAAAGAGGGAGGGGGGGGGGGGGGGGGGGGCAGATCGACAGACACAGAGTTAGTGTGAGAGAGAGACAGAAACAGACAGAGACAGACAGAGACAGAGAGTCGGAGAGACAGAGGACGAGAACAAAAATGATCTGTAGTGATCTAGATGAAAGAGATGCTATTACACTCTGCTTTACCTTATTTGTTTCATCAATACTGCCGTGTTTGCCATATCATTTTCATTAACAAAGTAGCCATCCCTCCCTCCCTCCCTCCTTCCCTGCCCTCCCTCCCTCCCTGCCCTCCCTCCGTTTCTTTAGCCATCCCTCCATTCCGCCGTCAGCACAAGATCACTTTGCTTTCTGTCGTCTGCTTTTTTCTCCCTCATTTATACAGCCCTCTTATCTTGAAACCATAACAACACACACACATACACACACACCCACCACGCACACACACGCACCCACGCACGCACACATACACACACACACACACGCGCGCGCGCGCGCGCGCGCAAACACACACACATATACACACAGTACAAAACACCTTTTGCCTCTCACAAAAGAACAGACTCTGATTACTTCTAAACATTTCAATAGACTCCTAACTTTGTCGGTTTTCTATTCTTTGTTGTGAGGCTTTTTTTTGCGCGTGTATACGCACACACGCATGCATGCAGGCACGCACGTACAAACACACACTCAGAAACCCAAACAGAATAATGTACTTATACACTCAAAAAATTAAGATGTAGAGTTTATGTGTGTGTATGCGTGTGTATGCGTGTGTATGTATGTATGTATGTGTGTGTGTGTGTGTGTGTGTGTGTGTGTGTGTGTGTGTGTGTGTGTGTGTGCGTGCGTGCGTGCGCGTGTGCACGTAATTGTGTGTGAGTGTAATTGTGTGTGCGCGCGCGCGTGTATATGTGTGTGTAGGCCTAAGTGTCTGTTTGTGTGTGTGCGTACATGTGTGTTTGTGCGCGAATATACATGCGTTCAGGCGCCCACGCGTGAGTGTGAGTGTGAGTGTGAGTGTGTATATGTAAGAGGAGGAAAAGGTGGTAGGAAATGTGTGACAGGAGGGAATTTTCTAGCAGCTGATAAAATTCCTTCCTCCTTCTCAGCCGTCCATGTGCCCATCACTTTTTTTGTTTCTTCTCTTATTCGTTCTTTCCTTCCTTAATTTTGTGTTCTCATTTATTCCACACCTGCTCCGTCCATTGGCATAACAGCCCATTTCACCATTCCTGCACAGGTTTTTCTCTAGTTCGCTGCTCTTTTGTTCTTTTCGTTCTAACGTCTCTTTCTTTCTTTCTTTCTTTCTTTCTTTCTTTCTTTCTTTCTTTCTTTCTTTCTTTCTTTCTTTTCTTTCTTTCTTTCTTTCTTTTCTATTCTTTCGTTCTTTCTTTTTTGTTGTTTCTATCTTTTGTTTTTTCTTTTTCTTTTTTCCCTTTCTTTCTTTCTTTCTCTCATTTTTTCTTTCTTTCTTTCTTTTTATCTTTGTATCTTGCTTTTTTTCTTTCTTTTCTTTTGTCCTTTCTTTCTTTTCTTTTCTTTTTTCTTTCTATCTTTCTTTGTTTCTTTCTTTCTTTCCTTATTTCGTTCTTTCTGTTCTTGTTTTTTTGTTCAGCGTCCATGCTGCTAATCCCACTCAGCTCATTTTAACTTCACCTCATTCGGACACACACAGATTGCATTATCCCTCCCCCCCTCATCCGTCCTGTCCTAAGGCAGCAGTCTATAGAAAACAGTCATTGTCAGGCCTCCGTGGGGCCACTAGACAAAGGTGGCCGGCCACGAACTGATTCTGAGTCACCTCGGTTGTGGTTACTGCTGCTTGTTTGAAACCAGCTGAGATCTCTCCTCACAAAAAAACTGAGGTGTTGAGATGCAGAGCCAGATTGAATGAAATAGCCATTGTGGTGGTCATCGTCAGGTGTCTGTGAACTACAGCATACCATCAGTTCTCCATACTCCTTCACTGCCAACCTACCTCAGGCTTAGCTGCAGGAGCCCCCCCCCCCCCCCCCCCTCCCCGAGGGTATTGTCAGTAATAGGGCAGCACCAATACTGGTAAATGAGTTTTGAGAAAATATGCTTTTTGCATGTTGATACTTGAAGATAGTGTACTATCTATGAAAGCGCACCTATATTCTAGGCTTACAGCCATAGAGCTAGCTGTTTGAACACTTTTATAACATAGCATGACCCAGTTTGACACCTTCGTCATTATTCGGATGATGTAAACTAAGTGCCAAAGCCTACATCGAAATGTTGCTACACTTAAGCATATTACGTTGCAATAGTCCTTTAACCATAAAACAGCTTTTTCCACAACAATCTGCATTCTCTTTTCAAGAATAAAAAATGTCATCTGAAGTCAGATGGTGGCTGCCTATGCCGTAAAGTCATTATAAAGACCAATACACGCCACTTTCTCATCCGCTGTGCATTTACATTCTCACAGGGATTCCCAGGAGGTATGACTGAGCGAGACTGTATAATCTGGGTGACCTCCAGAGTGTTAAACTAAACTAAGGAACTTGCAAAAAAAAAAAACCCACCCCAAAACCCCCGACAACAATGATATAATTATCTCAGCGTCAAGCAGATGTGGAAAATACGGCTGACATGCAGTGCTAATTTGGCTACTTTAAACAACTTTATCACAGTTACATCTGCAAAGCAAATGGGTGAGAATAATTCTACTGAATTTGCAGACAGATGAATGTAGCAGAGAACCTGTCGAAGCATGAATGACTCTCACAAGCCTCTGCCTCTAATGAGACTTAAACTCACACCACCCTCTTAGCCTGCTGGCTACGATGACCACTTCGGCAAAACATGAACAGCTGCTGTTTGTTTTTTTGCTTGTCAAACTGTGTGTTGTTTATCGAGAGGCAGCTGCCTTACTTTTTTTTTTAAATCTTCCTTCTGTTCTCCTTCCCATGATTTAAAGACATAAAAAGCAGCAAAGTAATTTCCGTTTACTAGCCATCAATTTTGTTTGTCTTTTTTCCCCCCGGCCTACAGAAGAGAAATAGATAAAACTATAACAAAATAGTTATTCGATGAAAAAAAAAATGTTATGTTATTAACGATGTGCTTTTGGCAGATTGAGGACATGTGTGTGTGTGTGTGTGTGTGTGTGTGTGTGTGTGTGTGTGTGTGTGTGTGTGTGTGTGTGTGTGTGTGTGTGGACAGAGAGAGAGTGTGTGTGTGTGTGTGTGTGTGTGACAGAGAGAGAGTGTGTGTGTGTGCGTGTGCGTGTTTGTGTGTGTGTTTGTGTGTGTGTGTGTGTGTGTGTGTGTCTGCCTGTGAGAGCGAGAGAGACAGACAAACAGACAGACAGACAGACAAATAGATAGAGACAGAGACAGAAAGTGGAAGAGAAATGGATAAATACAAAAGTGAAAGTGGCATGGATTATCATGACAACAGACACACGGACACACAGACACTCGGACACACACACACACACGCACGTACGTACGTACGTACGCACGCACGCACGCACGCACGCACTCACGCACACACGCACACACGCACGCACGCACACACACACGCACGCACGCACGCACGCACGCACGCACGACACACACACACACACACACACACACACAGGAAAACCAACATGCTCACTTTAAACTAATACATTCACAAACTTTCTCGTCTCTCTACACCCAAAACCTCAACCCCCCCACCCCCACCCCACTTCACTTCTCCCTCTCCCCTCCACCCCTCTGACCCCCAACCCTCCCTCCCCCTCCCCATCTCCCTATCTCCATCCCGCATTGCTGCCATCTTCCATTCTGCAGGAGGCACGCTGGCCATCAAAGAGCACTGTGTCACCTGTTTGCCTCCATCTCTGCCTCATCCATAATGTCTACTTCTCCCTGGCAACATCACTCCACCATCCTTATTCATTTCTCTCCCTTCTCTGTTTTATTTCCCTTTGTTTTGTTCGTTTTTTTGTGGTTTGTTGTTGCTTTATTTGTTTTTAGATTCTTTGGAAATTTAGAAGAAAAAAAAAAAAAAACACTTCACCTTTTCTCCTTTCAGTGGCAATTTTTGGTCCTATTTTGTATTCCAGGGTGTTTTTGTTGTTGTTGTTTTGTTTTTACTAGAGACTCTTTG
>CM060326.1:23938784-23941284 GCA_030674155.1 Stramonita haemastoma | reverse complement strand
TGATAAACCAAGGTCCTGTGTGTCACACAAACTTACTTAGTGCACGTAAATTAACCCACTGCAATAATTGGGTTGTCCCTGGCAAAACTCTGTAGAAAAAAGCCACTCTAATAGGGAAACAAATACAGTTGCAGACAGGAAAAAAAAGGTGGCCCTGCTCTTGTGGTGACGTGCTCTCCCTGGGAAAAGCAGCCCGAATTTCACACAGACAAATTTGGGATGTAACATGTGAAAAAAAATGTAATCATGTTTGTGCTTCTGTAACCCATCGAACATTAAGATGAATTTTATTGTCTTTAATAATTGGATTTCCTCCCTGCGTGTATACTTGGAAGAAATTAAGGCACTTTCAGGTCTGCACTCTAAGTTGTCTATTGAGATTGTAAACATCCGCGCCTATAATTCACAAGATACCACTACTGCGTGATATTCGAGTTCAAAACTTCAAGGACTCACGGGATCGAAGTCAAACGATCTTAATCACGCAGTTATAGCCTTTGCCTACCTTTTTTATTTTTTAAATTTTTTATTATTTTTTTTATACTTAATGTGACCATCTCATTCCACTTCAAGCAATACCCCTTTATTTCTTATTTTATTATTATTTTCCCACAACCCTCCCATCTCAAGAGGTGGTAATATTCCATTTCAATATTTACCGCATCCATCTCTTCCTGAGAGATGACCAATTTCTTGCAGCTAGTGCAGACAGCCCAGGGACCTTTAGCTTCTGTCTGAATCCTTTTTGTCCCATCAATAATGCCACTCTCTGGCACCCCCCCCCCCTATCCCGCCACAATGCTTATCCCCGCTTCCCTCCCTCCCCTGCAGCCTTGTTCCTCCAGCCTCCGTTTCCCGCCTGCCTTTGCTTTACTTAGTGTCTCTTTTGCAAGATGGAGTGCAAACGAAAAAAGCAGAAGGAAAGATGAATGGGAAGTTAAGGGTTGAGAGTGTTGGTGGGAGTGGGGCCGCGGGAGGAGGAGGAGGAGGAGGAGGGGGGGGAAAGGTGGAGGGGAAATGGAGTGGGTGAGGGTGGGAGTATGTGCGAGAAGGCGCCCCTCTTGCGGCTTATTAAACACCTCTGCGTTCTCTTCATCAGTCACTGTGGCCACAATTGCTCGACCCTTCAGGAAGCAGTGGCATTTTCTTTTTCTTTCTTCTTTTCTTTCCCTCAGGGAAACTCTACCTCCCATCCATCCCACTTTTTACCCTCTCAGCTTTCACAGCTAGCATGTCTCCTGCTCCATCCCTGCAGAGTCGGGCTTTTCTGGTTGTGTGTGTGTGTTTTCTGTCCCTGTGCCTCTGAGTCTGGGTTTTTGTTGTTGTTGTTGTTGTTATTTCTTCCTCGGTGTGTGTGTGTTGTGTGTGTGTGTTGTGTGTGTGTGTGTGTGTGTGTGTGTGTGTGTGTGTGTGTGTGTGTGTGTGTGTGTGTGTGTGTGTGTTTATAGTGTGTGTGTGTGTGTGTGTTAGTATGTGTGTGTGTGTGTGTGTGTTGTGTGTGTGTGTGTGTGTGTGTGTGTGTGTGTGTGTGTGTGTGTGTGTGTGTGTGTGTGTGTGTGTGTGTGTGTGTGTGTGTTGTTCAGTTGTATGTATTTTCTCTTTAAGTGATATCAGATGACAGGAAAAAGAAGGGTGAATATGTACAAAAGAGAATTTTTGTGCATAAGAGAGAGATTTTATTTATTCATTCAGTTAGTTATCTATCTATTTTTTTTTAATCTATCTTTCTTTTTGTATGCTTTCATTTTGATGATAATCGAATAAGCACTCATGTGTTTTATTACATCCAGTTCCCTAGTGTATACAATTTTGTAAAGTCTTTGTCAGCCATTCCTACCGGCATGCGGTGGCCTACTCTACTGAACAAAGGAACAGGTTTAACATGTGTGTAATATATTCTGAGAGAGAGAGTCTCATATAGAGATGGAGAGGGAAAGAGAAGGCTCATATAGTTGTGTGAGTGCTCATGTGTGTGCTAGAAAGAGAACTCTGAACTTTGCAATTGTTGAATGCACATCGTCTTTGGTCCACATTTTATTGTAAGGAAGGAGCGTAGAAAGAGGCAAAGGGGGAAAATTTAAACACATTCCACAAGCTTTGTCCAGACCTTCACAACACAAAAATGTACACTCATACATGTATATTTCATGCACACGAATAAAGTGCTGACTGAGACCAAAATGCGTACAAAAAAGTTCAGATGTCTGAAAGAGGGGGGAGAGAGATGATGATGAGAGAGAGACAGAGACAGAGAGAGACAAAAAGAGACAGAGAGAGAAACAGAGATATCAGGAAATGAATTTCAAGTAATGGTAATATCCCATTCAAATGATTACCATAATCATCCCATTCTTCCAAAGAATGGCAGCTTCCTGGCTGGCAGTGCAGACATACAAAGAAGACCGTTGGCTTTAGTATGCACCGTCTCTATCCCATCAATACTGCCTTTCTCTTGCACACACTACACCACCACAATACTCCCCACTACTTGGCACACCCA
>CM060326.1:23901284-23928784 GCA_030674155.1 Stramonita haemastoma | reverse complement strand
GGTTAAATGAGAACGCGATGCTTCGATTACCATAAATATAGCTTATTATGTTTTCAAAAATGATCGGCACATAAATGCTTGTCGTCCCCATCTTTCAAGAGGAGTGCAGCATTTCTGAACCTTACCAATAGAAAACGAAATAGATAAAAAAAACACAACAACAACGAAACATCGAAAGAAAAAAAAAAGAGCAAAACAAACAATACCATCCAACCTGCTACCCTACCCTCCACCTTTCCGCCCTAAAAATAAATGTTTATATAACTGAACAATCATCTAGAGGGTTTTTGTTTTTACTTTCAAGGATAAATATGATATTTTTTACATTTCTGAATATGAATTCGTTACTTTTGTTGTTAAGGAAATATAGACCCCAACATTTTTGTTTGTTTGTTTATTCTCAAGAACAGAGACAAAACAAACAGCACATACATGAAATAATGGACAGAAGGGTATTTGCATTCCCCAAGAGGAGAGAACAAACACACACAAACACACGCACACATAGACACACAAACACACACATACACACACACACACACACACAAAGCCTCTCTCTCTGTCTCTCTGTCTGTCTGTCTGTCTGTGTCTGTCTCTCTCTCTCTCACACACACACACACACACCACACATAGACACACACACACATACACACACATAAACACACACACAAACACACTCACCACCACCACCACCCATCCACCCACACACACACACACACAAACACACACACACACACACACACACAAACACCCCCCCCCACACACACACACACAAACACACTCCCACACGCACAAACACACTCACCCCCCCCCCACACACACACACACACGCGTGGTGGTCAAAACCCAGTCCCTATACTGGCTGCCCTCCAAAGAGGTGGAGGAGAGAGAGCGCGCCATGTGGCCTGTGGGGTCATCATCATCTTCAGTCTCTCTCTCGTCCTCTCAGCGCTGCTCCCGACCTTTTTTGGGGGCGAGGACACACCATTAGCCGTGTATCGACCCCTCCACCGCCATCAGTCCTAGGTTCCACATACAATCTGATTACCTCCACTCTTCTTTCCCATCCTTCTCTCTCTCTGTCTGTCTTTGTCTCTCTGTCTTTCTGTCTGTCTGTCTCTGTTCTTGTTCTTTGTTCTCTGTCTTTCTTCCTGTGTCTGTGTCTGTCTGTCTGTCTGTCTGTCTCTCTCTGTCTGTCTGTTTCTCTCTCTCTCTCTCTCTCTCTCTCTCTCTTCTCTCTCTCTCTTCTCTCTCTCTCTCTCTCTCTTCTCTCTCTCTCTCTCTCTCTCTCTCTCTCTCTCTCCTCTCTCTCTCTCTCTCTCTCTCTCTCTTCTGCTGTCTTTCTGTCTCTGTCTGTCTTCTCTCTGTCTTTCTGTCTCTGTATCTGTCTTTTTTTCTGTCTTTCTCTGCTTCTCTGTCTCTCTCGTCTGTCTGTCTGTCTCTGTCTTCTTCCCCCTGCTCTCTCTCTCTGTCTCTGCTCTCTTCTCTGTCTCTCTGTCTCTGTCTCTGTCTCTGTCTCTCTCTCTCTCTCTCTTCTCTCTCTCTCTCTCTCTCTCTCTCTCTCTCTCCCCCAGACTATCTGCTCTTTGCTTTGCTCTGCTCTGCTCTTTCTGTCCAGATTCCTCTCTCTGTCTTACCTCGCTCCATCCCTCTCTCCTCTGTCCTCTCATTTCCTGTTTGCCTTCTCGGATTAAGAGAAGAGGAGAAGTGCGTGTCCTTTGCAGCTAACAGCTTGTATGGCAACACCAGCCATTTTTTCTGATGGAAATGGACAGTCTGACAGACAGATAGTAGCAGCATGAAGAGATAAAAAAAAAAATAGTTTCAGATACTGGGTGTATGATTGGCACAGACGTATTATGTGTACGCTATACAGCATAACATACGGCTGTTAAATTTCTCAAGTTAGCTGATACTTTTTCATTAGCTTGTGCTTTTCTTTCTCTTTGATAAAAGTAAAGAGACTGTGTGTTCTCTTGTTATGTACTGTTTTGCTTGTAGTTTTAAAATTCTGTATCCTTGCTACATTGTTATGCCTACGCCACTCATGCCCGCTCCTAAGCAACTATCACAGCCAAGCTTGTTCCTTTGTACTTCTTGAGCCAATAACACAGAAAGCCATTACGATGGGCAGCACAAGCGCCAGTAAAACAGACCTGACTGTTCCATTGCCACTTCAGTGTTGTTAGGGGAGGCCTGCTCTGATCTGAGATGGGCAGTGTGTTCCTATCTAACTTCCTCCTGCAGACAGTTGGCAGTTTAGTCGTGGATTCATATAGAGTGAGCAGCCTACAGTGTAATGAAGCTATAACCATAGCCACACCCTTGTTTGGACACTTTCTTCTCAGTATAAAGAACATTAAGAACTTTGAAACTATCTCATCACAAGCATGGGTATGAAGAAAAACATATTGTTAAGAAATGATGAACAGTTACTGAGTTTGAGGCATTTCCACTTATTTGCATGATAATCGATGGGATGTAAGGACGTTGTGTGATGGAGGCACCGAAGCTGTAACTGTTGTCATACGAAAGCGTAGTGGTTGTATCTGACACATCTTTGATCAGAACATACAACGTTAAACGCCACTGAAGTGATCCAACATTATAAAAGAAAAGTGCACAAATGCTCGCCCAGTCTTATTATATCCCAGTCCCTTTCAGACTGAAAGAATCAGAGATACCTGTAATTAATATTAGTAAAGTACATTGAGAAACAGACCAGCAAGCGTTGATTTGCCCATTAGCATTCTGAACGAGGTAATATTTTCGTGACTCTGGTCACTCCTACAAGTTTATGGCCTACTTGATACTGGTAAGAACTAGTCAAAGTCTCTCTAATTCCCCGCCCACGTGAAGGAAAATCCAATTTTATCACCCATCCACAGATCTACCTCATTAGTTATTAGACTCAGCACAGATGCTACCATCATTATCTCCATATACTGTACAGGACTACCACTAGCACACACTTCGCTGGATTGACAATTAGCACAGGATTCTTTGGAACGACAAAATGGAATTGCCTTCGTTAAGGGGGGCAGGGGGGGGGGGGGGTGTATGGTGTTTGTTTATCCACGTATTCCTTCCTTTCTTTCATGTTTTATTGCAGTCTTTCCGTTCTTTCATTGCTACATTTCCTTTTGCTTTTCTGCTAAAATACGGTTGTGCAAGCAGTTAGTGAAGTAGGAACAACAGCAGTAAGTAGAGTAGTAGTAGTATAGGTTGCTACAGTAGTAGTAGTAGTAGTAGTAGTAGTAGTAGTAGTAGTAGTAGTAGTAGTAGTAGTAGTAGTAGTAGTAGTAGTAGTAGTACGCAGTGCAGTAGCAGTAGAGTAGTAGTAGTAGTAGTAGTAGTAGTAGTAGTAGTAGTAGTAGTAGTAGTAGTAGTAGTAGTAGTAGTAGTAGTAGTAGTAGTAAGCAGTAGCAGATAGTAGTAGTAGTAGTAGTAGTAGTAGTAGTAGTAGTAGTAGTAGTAGTAGTGTTGTAGTAGTAGCAGTAGCAGTAGCAGTAGATAGTAGTGTGGTAGTGGTAGTAGCAACAGCAGCAGTTGTTGCTGATGTTGTTGTGGATGATATTTTCGAAGACGGTTCGAATAATCAAAATTGAGCTTAATTTACTCTGTGTCTGTCTGTCTTTCTGTTTCTCTTTCTCACATACACACACACACATACACACACACACACACACACACACGCACGCAATAAAAATAAATATATATATATATATATATATATATATATATATATATATATATATATATATATATATATCCATCAAGTTATTGCGGTCAGCCAAACCCGACAGTGACCGCCCAAGTCATCAATATAAGTAAGACCCAGCCTCCTTCTCCTCCGTCTCTGTGTCCCAGGGGATGCCCTGTGGAGCTCTCACCACACTTGTTGGTGCAGACCTTTCATAACTTTTAGTTTAGAATGTCTCCAGCTTGTTATTCATTTGCCTGTTTATGTCTTATGCCCTCCTTCTGTAACTTTGGAAAGTTTTCTTCTTTTTTTTAATAAAAAACTAAAAATATGGGAAAGGCTAGCTAGTGTAAGTAAACTTCGTTTAACTCTATAGTTATAACTTGTGGACAGTTTTTCAACGCCATTTTCATTATTTATTTTGCTGATCTGTTTATATTCTTTATTCGAGGATAATGGATAAACATTCATATATTTAAATCCAGCCCCCACGTGCATGCGGTTTGGTAAACTCTGTCATCCGTTCCCACCAGCCAACTCTTCTGAAAGTTCGGAACATGTTTTGACATGTGTGCAAGAAGCTCCACGTACACTTGCACACGGACCTTGTATCCCAAAGACGATCAGGGGAGTGGAGTCACCGCTAATGTTAACACAGGGAGGCAAAGAACAGGTATCTCGCTGGTGGCTCGGAACCCATGATCGAATCCCTGGCTTGTCAAATGGCGAGCACAATGTTCTAGCCAGCAGGCTATCCTCTACCCTTCAGTTTTGTAGCCTTTTGGGATCCAGAGCGATGCCGTTGTATTCTGAATCCTTTCAAAAGTTTACCATTTATAAATCATCTTGATCCATCAAAAACTAAATCAATGAAATGCCAACAAAATGACAAGCAGTATTCACGGACACCAGTCTTACTTTAACTCTGATATTTAGTAGCCTACAGCAAGCTAGGGTGAGGCCAGCGTGTTTTAAAGCCTTATCCTATCTATTAGTTTTATAGAAACATACAAGAGGTACACAACTGTTCAACAAAAGGATATTTCAGTTTTTCCAAACTGGTTCAGAAGAAAAAACAAATTGTTTGTCCAAATGTGACCCTGCTAGAATTGATAGAAAGTGAATTATTTTCTGAAAACTTCTGTTGTGCAACTGTCCCTGGAATCTTTTTCTTGTTATCCAAAAGTACTCTGCCGGGATTTGAGAGTTTACAGTGAAATCCGCAATTATTCGTTTTGATCCTCGAGTTATTCTTTTTGAAATGTAGAGGGGGAAATCCTGCACATCCTATCATCACACTGTCCTGAATTCAGGATATTGCAGCCTTGTCCACGAAATGTCAATATGTGTGCTTGTTTGTCTCCGTTGTTTTGTTTCTGGGTTTGGAGTGGGTTTTTTTATGGGTTTTTGTGTTTTGTTTTAACTTTTATCGGCTAATTGCTTGCTTGTTATAGACAAATTATTCCCTCATGAAATATCATATTTTGTCAAAGACACACACGCCCACGCGCGTGCGAGCATGCGCACACGTACACACGCACACACACACACACAACACACACACACACACACACCGCTGCATCAGACACAAATCCATCTCTGAAATAAATAACAACGGACAGGGGGGGGGGGTAGCATAGACAGAGAAATACAAGAAGCATTTCCCTCCCCCCACACCCCCCAACCCCACCCTCTCTAAAAAAAAATCCCCGGAAAGATGCAAGGCGGTGGATCGGAAGAAGCATGGCAGAGAAAATGGCAAAGAGGGAGGAAACGGGGCTTCGTGCTGATCCCCTTCTTGTACGGCTTCTGATTTCTGTAGCTGTAGGGGAAGGAAGGACGGATGGAGGGATGGCTAGGCCTAGCCTAGGCCTACCGGAGCCTTGATACCACAGCTTGATGCCGGAGTTTGATGTCAGTGCCTCAGGCTGCTGTCTGTCTGTCCTCTGCTTGCTGCATGCTTGCTGCTGCTTGGGCCGTGCTTTACAGGCTTGATCATCACAGAGCTGGCGGTTCCAAGTGCTCTTGGGCAAACGGCTTGCCGGCTGCACATCATGGGCTTTTGATGACGCGGGGAGACAGAGCTAGGTGTAATGTCTCCTTTTCTTTTGTTGCGGGGGGGGGGGGGGGGGGGGGGGGGGGCTGCCAGGAATCTGCTTTGTGGTGTGTTGGTGTGTGTGTGGTGTGAGTGTGTGTGTGTGAGTGTGTGTGTGTGTAGTGTGGTGTGTTGGTGTGTGTGTGGTGTGGTTGTGTGTGTTGTGTGTGTGGTGTGTGTGTGTGTGTGTGTGTGTGTGTGTGTGTGTGTGTGTGTGTTGTGCTGTGTTGTGTGTGTGTGTGTGGTGTGTGTGTTGTGTGCGTCCCCCCTTTTCTGTCTAAATAATTAGTTTTATCAATTAATTTCTCCTCCTCTCTCATCCTGTATTTTGCACACACACGAGCACATACACACAGACACATACACACACACACACTTACACACACACACCACACACACACACACACACACACACACACACACACACACACACACACACACACACACACATCAACAGAGAAAAACGAGAGAGAGGAGAGAGAGAGAGAGAGAGAGAGAGGAGAGAGAGAGAGAGAGAGAGAGAGAGAGAGGAGAGAGAGAGAGGGAGGGAGAGAGAGAGATAGAGATAGAGACAGACAGACAGACAGACAGACAGACAGACAGACAGACAGACAGACAGACTGAAAGAGAGGTGGGAAAGGGAGAGAGAAAAAAAGAGATAGACACACATAGACAGAGACAGACAGGCAGAAACACAGAGACAACAAGACAGCTGGACAGGAGAGGGTATGTTCGCGCGAATATTCAAAAGGAAAACAGAAATGATCATCTTGCTTGTAATTTTATGTTATCATTAGTCTCTCTCTCTCTCTCTTCTCTCTCTCTCTCTCTCTCTCTCTCTCTCTCTCTCTCTCTCTCTCTCTCTCTCTCTCTCTCTCTCTCTACTGAATATCTCTTTATAACACTGTCAGAAAGAAAGACAACAGCAAAGACCCCTACCCCTAACCCCTCCCCTCCCCACGCCCTCTCTATCTATCTCTTCCTCCATCAAACTTCTTTCCCGTGGCGCGATCCCTGATGCGCAATTCTTCACGTCTGACGCCGGTGAAAGGTAACAATTTATACTCTCTAAAAAGTTAGCTAAACTTGCCTCTTCAAAAAAGAGAAGAAAAAAAAACCTTTCAAGATCTTTTTTCTGCCAGAATGCTTCAGCTATAAAGAGACTCTCTCTCTCTCTCTCTCTCTCTCTTCTCTCTCTCTCTCTCTCTCTCTCTCTCTCCCTGTAGCCTGACACAGGCTTGACTAAAAGCTTTCTCACTGTACCAATTCTGGAGAAAATAGGTCACAGGATGCTGGCTGCAGTGCACTACACGACGGAAAGGGAGAACGGGGTGTTATGTACGTTACGAGCACAGTATTTTAAGAACCACTATCCTGCGACGTTACGAGACTGTGTGGATAACGAAGTTTATGTCCTATAAATAACAGGGCAAAATACATGGGATTTTTGTTTTTTTGCAATATTATGGTATCGTTGGATTGTTGTTGGGCGTTTTATTGGCTTAAAAATTAAGCTAATGTTAATTATTAACACTGTGTGGGGACAAGGTGGGGTGGGGATCTGGAACGGAAACTAATGTGACATCCTTTCTAACCTTAGTTGAGACGATAGCGTGCATGCGCGCCGGTTTTCAAAATGAATGCCCTACCAGATAGGCACCAATACTGTGACTTCATAGGAGGCATCGTTTGATGGCACAGTGATGGTGGGCGAGAGGTCCATAGTTTGATTCTGTTCCAGAATTTTAATTTTTCCTTCCTATACCTTTTATATATTTTTGTGGGAAATTGGGTGTTAGCTTTTTTTTCTTTTTTTTTAAGAGAAACAGAAAACATGGCTGCCGTGTAAAGCATACAGTCAGCACACTAGGAAGAAACCCTGTGCAGTAAGGACATTATTCTGGTAATCATATACTGCCAAAACTACTTCCACAGCACAGGGGGGGAGTGTGATAATCATATGCACAAAGATTGCCCCCAAAAGTCAAATGGTTGGCACAGTTTCGGGGTTCGTTCAATTTTGGAGGTTGCAAAAATGGAGTTACACAAACTGAAATGAACCGTTTTACATATGCCATATTTTATTGGCCACTAGAGATAGCATAGTTATGCACCATCTACATAGCTGAATGCATGCGTGAGATAATCTGCGAGTGCACACTGGTAGTTCGATGTAACACACAATGGATGGGTACTTTTTTCGTAGTGCGCTGAATGGTATGCACGTGTGGACGTAAAGGGACTTAGTTAACAGTGTCGCGTTAATTTTGCAGACGAATTATAAGTCACAACCAATATCTTTTTACACACACATATGCACACACATGCATACATACACTCACACAGACGCACACACATAATGCACGCGTACATGCAAACATATACACACTCATACACACACATACACACACTCACCACATACACACTATACATACACACATACAAAAACACACACATACACACAAACACAAACCACACACATCATACATACACACAAACACACATCACGCACACACACATACATACACACACACGCACACACACACACACAAAAGGCACATATGTACACTTAAATGTGTATCTATCGACATTGGTACAAATATGAGCTTGGCCTATGCACTATCTACACTTACATGCATTTACCACTTAAAACACCCATACATGTACCATGCACTCAATAATTTTATCTAATATCACTTTTTGTGCAGAGACGTAAAGCTGAAGACCACACACACACACACACACACCACACACACACACACACACAACACACACACACACACACACACACACACACACACATACACACATACACACATACACACAACACACACACACACACTCGCGCGCGCTTGCATCCCCCCCCCCCCTCTCACACAGTTTTAATACCACATCTCCTTGGCACGAGCTCTGGTTCAAACCTACAATCTTACGATGACATGTCTGACATTCTAACCAGTAAACTCTTCTGTCCCTTTGGCCACGCCAATTTTCTTAGCTACAGAAGTCTGTAATCTGAAGAAAGCATCTGCTGTGGCAAGAAAATGATAGTGCAGTACAATGCACCTTAACAAGCGGAAAAGGCGATTTCTTTGTACGAAAAGTGGAAGCAACTCGGAGATCTTTGAAGAAAGGCAAGTTAGCAGGAACAGACACCATTTCACCCAAACTGGTACATGCATGCAAGGGGTGGGGGGTGGAGGGGGGTGGAGACTATGAAGGTGCATTTTAGCATAAAAGAAATGAGTAAGTCTATTCTTAGAAGATTCTGTTGACATCTCTTTTTCCTTGTTTACTTTAAGTGGAAAATGATCTCATTACGGTGTCATGGCAAGACATCGTGCGATCTAACGTCTGATAATTATGTAGACACAGGGCCGAACCCAAGTATTAGATTCTGTGGCTAGGAATGAGGTCACCCCAGCTGCCTGAAGGAAAGATGGTATCAGGCGGTTACGAGTATAGAAACAGATGATTAGATCATAGGAAACCTCCTCCTCTCAGGCTCCATGCAAATGCTTTGAAGTCTTCCCAGGCCTCAGGCGAGATGCGTGCTGCCCTCTCCTCCCTTTGAACTGGCTGTTGCAGGGTAGCGAAGCACGAAACCCAAGGCACAAGAACGCAGGATGTAAGAGAACACACTCTGGGGCTGGCATTTGGCTACAAAAATGGTAGCACTTGAAACATTCTGAAGGTTTGTGACTTTCATCAGCTACCAGATGCCATGATCTTGATTCAATATTTAAAAAGAACTGAAAAGCGTTTAGTGTGAAAATCAAAGAAATACTTCAAGATAATGGTAGGTTAAGGGAGGAGTAACGTGGCTGAAAACTGTACCTGTTTTAGAGCTACTGTGCTACAAACTCCAACACTTATTTCAAACTCACGATATGGGCTAACAAAAAAAAAAGCAAAAGCTTCTTTTTTCCTTCTGAGAAAATTACTAATAGCAAAAAAACCCGTGGCTACAATGAAATTATTTAACTAACGTGTGATGCCCATCCTTCTTATATCATGTTTTCATCTTCACATCAGCTGTAATGACAGGAAACTTAAGAATGGAAAGCACGAAAAACGCTGTCCTCTTTAAAGCGAGTGCCTCAGGCCTTTCCTCTGCACCACTACAGCGGCTGTGCTTCAGGCAGAAGGTCAGACCAAAGATAGTACCATCTTTGGTCAGACACACATCTCAACACGTTCCTGTACCAGCTCCGGTCTGCAGGAAGGTGACAGCTTTAACAATCGGACGTTTGTGAAAATTTTCTACAAGAAAAGCTGCCCACGAAACTAGAAGCTAGAGTCCAGAATGCAGGTCAGTCATAGGCATGCATGGAAGATGCGCGAAGTCCAGCAGTAGAATAGGATGTTCACACACGCTGCAGCAACACCAGGAGCATGGCTACACTTGCAGCACTGTTGGAAACCATTCTTGTCCACCGTGTCTCAAGAGGTGATTGCACTTTAGGCCTACATTACAGTGGAAAATCTGTATTCACCGTGGCAAGTCAAAAAACAACACAGGCATATCACTATCTTCACGTTGACTAGCAAACCGCCCGGTGAAACTATGATAACAAACCACCCTATTAAAACTAATGATGACGGCAACACGAAGTAACAGTGGCAGAAGTGATCTGGTTACGTTACAGGAGCGTGACATGATATCATGACACTGCGGCAAAGAAACACGATAAGGTCGGAGGTCAAAATCCACCAACAGGAAAGAAAGAAAGAAACCAAAAAACAAAGCCGTATCCCATCCTGGCATATTGGCACACGCCCTTAAAAGGTCATGGTGGAAAAGAAGAGCAGAGGATTCAATAACAACACCGTCTTCTAAAGCAACAGCACAATGGTTAACAATCTTCTAAAGCAACAGTACAATGGTGAACAGTCTTCTAAAGCAACAGTGCAATGGTGAACAGTCTTCTAAAGCAACAGTACACTGGTGAACGATCTGGCAAGAAGCCTCCCGTTACATCGCAGAATCAAGTTCAGTCATGAAGTTCAAGTAACCGTCCAGATCCTGATATTTAAGCATAACACCATCGCAATACGTCATTTTGATCAAGTCAGGAACCAATTATCGCAATGACACATTCCTATAATGGACAGTTATCCTGTTGCGCACAGATAGTCAACAGCCGAGTAGATGACAGCGAATTCACGTGACTTAATTAGACTTCATCTGCCTGTTTAACTGTCTGTCTGTCAGCCTGTCTGTTTATCGATCTGTCTGTTTACCCATCTTCCTGTCTGTCTGTTTATCTAACCTACCTTCTTGCATTTCGTGTATATGTATATGTTTAACAAGCATACACTCAAGACCAATACCCACTACTCGTCAATACCAAGTGCGTCCTTGGACTTGGGATTCCAAACACAAGACAGTCAGACAGCCACAGACAGATAAACAGCTAGATAAGAATTTTACATACACACAGATAAACAGACAGATAAGAACTAAGTGCTGACACAGCCACAGTCCCCCCCCCCCCCAAACTCCGAAACCTCCACTCCTTGTCATCATCCCCTACCCCCCCCCCCCCTCTCTCCCCACAATCACCCACAACCCGCACCTCCCAATCCCATAAGAGCAACAAGTAAAAAGAATAAAGCAAAAAACAAAAAAACTAGCCAGCCAATCGCCCCTCCCTCTCTCTTTCGTTCACACCTTCCCCACCACCCTCCCTCTCTGCCCATCTACAAGCAAGTGGCGGGAGAAAGTCTCTCTTCCCTGGACACAGTCATTTAGGAAGAAGGGAGGGAGGGAGAGGGGAAGAGTGATAGGTCTGGAGCTGGGGGTGAGGGGGGGTGGGGACAAGGCATCTGGCTACTTTGCTTGGGAGGCTGAACAGTTCATTAGAGGAAGAAGAAGAAGAAGAAGAAGAAGAAGAAGAAGAAGAAGAAGAAGAAGAAGAAGAAGAAGAAGAAGAAGAAGATTCATGAATGGTATGCGAGTTGAACTTTAGCTGAAGATCAGCATTAAAAGTTTTTAGAACAAAATACGACGCTAACTACCAGGAAAGATGTCTTGATAATTTACCCCAAGTCGCTCTCGCTATGAAAAGAGTCACTTTTAAGAGACATTTTTTTTACGATAAATGTTTTTTTTTTCTTTTAAGGCAAGGTGATTCAGTCTTAAAAAGCCCCCCCCCCCCCCCCTTCTTTTTTCTTTTTTTTTTTTTTTTTACTAAATAAGAAGCCATTTGTACACAAGTCTGCGGGGCTATAAACAACAAAATTGAATTTGATGGGATTTGCATGAAAGAAAACACGCTCTTAATCTCGAAAAGGATCATATCACATTCAGATATCAATCGTACATCGTGATAATAGACTGGATCGGCCAAGAACTAAGTAATTTTCAACAGTAACGGTCATGTTTACCCTGAGTCGTCTATTTCTACTTCTTTCAAGCAAAGTTGTTTGCACTGTAAAAGACGCCAGCATCACCATGAACAGAATTCGATTTAATAAAAAAAAAAAAAGATGATACATAAAAGTTTACCGTGAACAGAGGTACTCTTACCTAGCGACATGTTCACTTTGAACTGGTTTTTTCCAAGGACAAAATGGACATGACAGTCAGTTTTCTCTCTCTTTTGTAATGATTTTTTTATTTCAACAAAAAAAGAAGTTTTTTTCATAAAATTCGGTTTTTACCACAAACTTAAATATCATTAAAATTCGACAATGAAGAGAAGCAAGCGTCTCTGAGTCCGACAGGCGGGGCAGCCCAGTCACAGTCACAGCATCCATTCCGTAATTCGACAGAAATCTGAACGCGTGTGTCTGAAACCCAGCTGACCTTTCCATTTGAAAGGTAGCTGTCGAAATTGATCTTTTTTCTTTTTTTTTGGAAATGAAGTGAACCAATAATTATAGGTGCAGCTGACGTAGGTCCCATAACCTGACAAGCAGCTATCTGCTAGAAGCAGCTTCTCTTTTCTTTCTCTTTTTTTTTCTTTTCTTTATATCTTTTATATCGAGGATAACTGGATAAGCACTCTTGTGCTTTTTTACATCCAGTCTCCGTGTGTATGCAGTTTTGTAGATGTCATCTGTTTCCACCGGCACAGAATCTCTTAGGAAAAGCAGAACAGGATTTAACGTGTGCACAAGATGTTCTGCGTGCGTTCACACACGGGACCTCGGTTTATAGTCTCATCCGGAGGACTTTGGGAGAGAGTGGAGTCAGCAGTAAGAAAAATCTCCTCGAACGGGAATCGAACCCGGGTCGTCAAATTGTGAGCGCAATGTTCTGACCACTAGGCTATCCCATCCCGCACTCCTGCACATCTTTCAGTAAGGTAGGGCACACCCACGCTTTCTTGTCTCCCAGACCGGGACACAGCACACACATCCAGCATAACTCAGTCAAGTGTCCAGGCCCAGTGCTAAAAAAAAAAAAACAGCCTTCATTAATTAATGCGCCCCTTCCTTTTTCCAGTCCAAGCTTGGTCAGTTCCTGCTATACACAATTAGCGCCAGCTGGGATGGAATGGATGGCAGCTGAAAATAGCTGAAAGTGGTGGATACCCACACCTGTGACCCTGACCCCTAGGATGGGAATCTATGGTTTTAACATCCTTGTGCACATGAGAAAAGGCTATGGCCCGTGGCATGGACAACAGCGACATAACCTGCACGCAACGCAACCGAGTAAGTATTACATGGTCTGCGAGGTTCACCCGGTATAGCTCAAGACGCTGTGGTTCACAAACCAAACGTGTCTGGTGCTTTGCCCTGGTGCTGCCTTCTCCAGAGAACTCAATCAGTCTGCGGCATCTGGGGGGAAATCTAGCAGGTGCCTGTTTGTCTGTTGTCGTCTGCCAGCTTCTTAGAAGTCTTTGACATGATTTGGGAAGGAGAAGGGGGGGAAAAGTGATTGGTGCTGAGAGTGAAGTTGACATTGTCTGGGCCAGCTAGACTGGAAGGGTATGGTCTGGTATGGCATGTTTGCCTGTTTGTTTTCGTCTGTGTGTACTATGGTGCGTGTGTGTGTGTGTGTGTGTGTGTGTGTGTGTGTGTGTGTGTGTGTGTGGTGTGTGTGGTGTGTGTGTGTGTTGCTGTTGTCACGGAGAAGAGAGGGAAGGGGAGAGGGAGGGGGGAGAGAGGAGAGAAGAGAGAGAGAGAGAAGGAAGAGAAGGAGAGAGAGTAGAGGGAAAGATGGAGAGAGAGAGAGAGAGATTTATTATTTATTTTCTTTTATTTTTCTTTTATACGAGGTGCAGAATAGCATCATGTGTTTTTTTCATCCGGTCCGTGTGCATGCAGTTTGTAATTGTCATTGTCCCGCACGATGCTACTCTGAAGCGGACGATTTAAGTGTGCGCAGATGTCTGCGTGCGTTCGCACCGGGGCCTCGTTTAAAGTCTCATCGAAGGACTTGGGGAGGTGAGTCAGCAGGTACTCGGAAGAAATTTCCTGACGATCGAACCGGGTCAATTGCCAGCGCAAGTTGACACTAGGCTACGAGAGAGAGAGAGAGAGAGAGAGAGAGAGAGAGAGGGGAGAGAGAGAGAGAGAGAGAGAGAGAGAGATGAGAAGAGGGGGATGAGGAGTTTCATTATTTTCATTTAGAGGATAATGGACTAGGTTCTCATTTGCATTTTTTACACCTAGTCCCCATGTGTTTTCGGTTTTGTATCTTTTAAAAAAAATGTTGTCATCCATCAATCTGTGTGTGTGTGTGTGTGTGTGTGTGTGTGTGTGTGTGTGTGTGTGTGTGTGTGTGTGTTGTGTGTGTGTGTGTGTTGGCGCGCGCGCGTGCGAGCGCGTGTATGTGTGTGTATTATATTGTTTGTGTGTGTACGTTGTGTGTACGTGTGTGTGTACGAGTGTGTGTTGCACACAAGCATGGAAACGCTTATAGGCTGTGTGCATAATACATTTCACCAAATCACACAAGTGCATATAAAAATGCATCCAAACACATGTTACGTGTGCTTCTCTTTGTGTCTGTATGCGTGCGCTTCACAGAGTCTTGTATATGGGAAACCGAAAACAGAACCATGGACACGAAGACAGGCAACAAAAGAGACAGAGATCTCTCTAGAGAGAAAAGAAGAAGAGGGCAAAAGGAGAGACAGCGTCAGAGAAATTCAAAAATGCAAAAAGAAGATGGAGACAGAGACAAGAGGAGATGGGGCAGATTTTTAGCCGAACGCAACATCCATAAACTTGGCGCAAATCGCATAGAAAGCCAAGACTCCCGACCGATACAAGGCTTGTCACTGTCAGGATTCTTCTGAACCGCTATCCATCACTTTTTTCCTCTGTGCTGAGTAAAGAAACCCCCTGGGGGGGGGGGCTGAGGTGTGTCAAAGACAGGGGAAAGGGGGGGAGGAAGGAAGGAAGGAAGGAAGAAGGGTAGGAAGAATGTGTGTACTAGGAAGGGTTAGGGGGGTGGGCGGCTGAGAAACATCAATAACGGTTACCGCCAAAGAATCTGGCTTCTTTGGGCCATCCGAGATCTCTCACCCGTCGATCGAAAGGTCTCTGGGAGGTGGAGTCGATCTAAGAAGTCATTTACAGGCGACCCCGTCTAGGAGGTTATTCCCAGGCCACAACCAGCCCAGAAATCATTGTCAGGAGGGTAGTGTGTCTGTCCGCTTCACTACAGCATTTTGTACACACACACAGGCAGGCACTGACCACGCATCCCATCAGGGCATTGACAGGCCTTTCTGTGGCTAGATTTGCTTAGTGACTCCGCATTCTAGCATTGTTTGACAGTGTGTGTACAGTCTAGAAAGCTGAATTTTTTCAAACACTTTTGTTGTGTAGTAGGAGACAGATTCGTGAAAGATAATATTCATTCGTAGAAATGACCATGACAACCAACGAGGTAGTCTTTGTTGTTGCTGAAAAGCTATTGTATAACCTATAAAGTAACTGACAGATTTAACAATTTGAGAAATACTCCACATTCTCCCCAACAAATGAAGGGTTACCTTGGCGCTGTGGTTAGTACAGTCGAAAGATTTATATAAGCTGTAGGTTCAAGAGCAAAATGAATCAAATTTTGAGGTAAATGAGGGGGGGGGTATCTGCATGCTCCGGAGAAGTGAGTGAAATTAAATGTTTAAAATAACAGATTGTATAAAATAACGCAAAAACGATGATGTATTATTACATTAAAAGGCATTGGGTGAGAGAAAGTAATCAAGCAATGCTAGGTGAATAGAAAAGTATCAGATTATCGAATCGGATTATACTGCGCGAGGCATCTTAGTGACAACTTCAAAAAAAAATATATATATATATACACATATACATATATTGGTGTGGTGTGTGTGTGTGTGTGTGTGTGGTTGTGTGTGTGTGTTGTGTGTGTTGGTTGTGTGGTGTGTTGTGTGTGTGTGTGTGTGTTAATGGGGAGGTGTAAGGGGTAACTCAAGTTAGTCACATCAGAATCCACATAGCTACCATAATCTGGCGAGTGATTTTATTGGGCGAGTACAGCCCACGATGACATATGAGATGGAGTACCAGTTATCTGTCTGAGAGGACGGCACAAACCCCCGCTGACCGATCAATGTGTTTCAATGTATTCTCATGAGTCCTGAAACAGAAAGAGAGAGAGAGAAGAGGAAGAGAGACACAGAGAGAGAGAACGAAAGAAAAGATACCAGAGAGAGACAGGCAGAGGCAGAGACAGACATAGAGAGAGAGGGGGGGGTGGCCTTGACAATAGAGAACAAAGAAAGGCAACAGCAGGCAGATCGATGGAGACAGACTAAAGAAGAGTACAGACACACATACTTAAACAAGCCCATGGAGACAAAACAAAGCTTGAGAAAGAAAAAAAAAGAACGAGAGAAAAAAAACGAAGAGCTCTTCAAACGACTAGCAGACAGTATAGTCCCCGTCACGAACAGTTCTTCTCCGGCATGTTTACCGTCGCCCTGTACACCCGTTTCACAGGAGTCCGGAACACCACACAGTCCCATCCCAGCATTTTAGTCCCAAAAATGTTGGATTATTTTCTTTTTAGACCTTTTTTCTTCTGCAGACTTCACTTGACGTGATTTTCACCTTAAGGTATTTGAGAGCTGTTGAGCACTACACTGAAATGTTCAGGCTGTATGGTTGTGTTGTTGTTTGTTTTGTTTTTTAACCTAGTCTATAGAGGTTACCAAGTGGAGAGTGACCGTTGCAACCTTTGGGTGCCATTGCTCCAGTTCACCCAGCTGTAAATGGGTACCTGCCCTCTTTAGGGTCAGGGAGGTAAAGCAGCGAGGGAGAGGAGATGGGCGCCGCCCTCAATATGCTGGCCCCTAGAGAAGCTGAGGTCTCTGATGCCTCGCTCCCCACGATTACACGTTCATGGGACATCTACCATAGAGGTTATAACCATCTTTGGTCACAAATTGTGTTACATGGTGAATGTCTTCATGCCCTTTCTGACTGTCCTTATAAAGGTTGACTAAACTGCCAGGCCAGGAGGATGTTTGTGCCCGTCCACACACAAGAAAAGCTTGGCGTTTTAGTTTCACGTGGACTTCAATGCGAAACATGGACCATGACAGCAGACATTGAAAGGAAGGATACAGGCAATGGAAATGAGATGCTTTCCAAACTCCTTGGCATTTCATACAGAGAGTCACATCACTAATGAAGAAGTGAAACTAGAAAAGAATTGCATTGGTCCATGTGAAGAGCTCCTAACTACAGTGAAAAAAACGCAAGCATAAAGTGGTACGGGCACGTCACACGATTTAAGACTAGTCTTACAGGGAACAGTAAGGGGAGGGAGACAAAGAGGCAGACAGAGAAATGATGGAAGACAACATCAGAGAGTGGACAGACCTAGGGTGGAACGAACTGCTACGGAGAGGGAGGACGTGGGGAGGGAGGAAGCTGGTTGCAGAATCTTCAGTTGTGTTCCCACGTCACAGGACTACGGGACAGGTGAAGGTGAAGAGGATTTGAGGAACGTTGTTGGAATGGTGTGTGGGGAAATGGAGTTTAAAGTCCCGGGCGTGAACTGGACACTACCAACCACGCATCGTTCCCTTGCAAAATACTCTGAAGGTGCATGGAAGAATGTGAGTTGTGGAGGTAGTGTCAGTCGATAGCAGCTGTCAGTCAATAGTGATCGATAGCAATCCCCGTCACCTCGATTCTCATTACTGATAGCGACATACACACACTCTTGAATCAAGAACCACCACATAAAATCACACAGGCAATTACGTCACATTTCTCTGGTACCTATTGAACTCCTGAGTAAATATTCAGAATAAGAAAGCAGAAAAAATTATGGATAATGCATTCACACATGCACAGGCACAAAGACAATGAACACGAGCACACACAGCATTTGCACATGCTACGCAACACACACACACACACACACACACACACAACACACCACACACACACACACACACACACACACACACACACACACACACACACACATTAATACATATTGCCCGCGTACACCTCACGAAAACATAATTATGCATTCGTGCGCACGCGCTGCAAGAATACCCACAATATCAAATTCCACCCTGAAGAACAAAATCAGATAATCAAATCACCCAGCACAACGAAAAAGTCTGAGTGTCAGTCTATGCTGAGGGATGCAGAATCACAATATCACAATGTCAAAGTGTGCAGAGGGAGGTACAGTGTATCAGAACACATGGCAGGCACTATGTGATGTACATCCTGAAATCAGCCTATACTGGATGGAGTAAAAGTAGAAATTCAAAGCTATCCTCTGGTTAAACTCTGTCTAAAAGAGGTAAAGTGGTGAATAGGCATGTCTCAGTGAGTTTAAGTTACACTGTCAGACTGTGCTGAGCAAAGTAACAGACACACATCAACAAAACACACAAAACGAAAATATGACGGACATGGCAAACTAAGAAAGATTATCAGAACATTTAGATATATATTGGGTCGAAGCGAAGTGGAAGCTCAGAGCCAAATACACAGTCGATGTATGAAGTGAAGGCTCTCTATTGATGGGGAAGGAAAGGAAGACTAAATCAGTTAGTCACTCAAATCTTGGCTGATATCCGACACTGACGGGATGATTTTATCCGGTGACTAGGGGCTGGGTTGTGATGATATTCACTTGAGGTAGTGTAGCCGCAGTCTGTCTGAAAAAGGCACTAACCACTGTCGATGCAAATCAATGGCTATTTTTGTTTGATCAAGAGAGAGAGAGAGAGAGAGAGAGAGAGAGAGAGAGAGAGAGAGAGAGAGAGAGAGAGAGAGAGAGAGAGAGAGAGAGAGAGAGAGAGAGAGAGAGAGAGAGAGAGAGAGAGAAGAGAGAGAGAGAAAGAGACACTGAACACTGAACACTGAAATGATTTAATGTACATTGGCCTTGGACCACAATACATTTGTTGGGCTTGGGGTTCGGCAATGGATTCATTCATATTATTAGCAATGCAAATGCATAAACAAGTAACTATTATCAACGATTAAAGAGAAAAAAAACACAATTATTCCATTTCATGATTGAAACCTGAAATCAACCATGATACAGCTACAAAAGAACAAAAATGATGTCTAATAAATATGCATATTAAGTATATATATCTGATCGTAACAGTGAGTCAAGAAAACATTGGGTCAACAATATTTTCCTTTTGTTAATAGAATGAAAAATATATCTAGACAAACTGTGCCTGTACTCGTTATTTGTTGCTTTGAGCAGATCTGGTAATGGCACATTGACGCACTTGCTTAAGAACTTTTCCCTCAAGTCTGTGTACATGCAACATTCCATAAGAAAGTGGGCTTCATTTTCAACTATTGTTTTACAAAAAGGACACATTTTTTCTTGAGCATTTTCATTATACCTGTATACATTATTATTAAGAGGTAGAACGCTCACATCTTGCTTGTGTAATTGCTACTCGAAAGCAGTAGACATCAATAGAGTTTATATATTGCTCTTTTTCAAAAATACTTTTAAACGATCTGTAATTGTCATACCTCTCTTTATCTCGTATAGTCCCATCCCATTCTTGAATGAACAGATCACTAATCTTTGTTTAAACATACCTAAGAAAGCTTTTATATTTCCCACACTTTGCTGCATCCAAACAATGTTAAAACCCGTTTCACACAAAATTTCTCTTATTTTTGAAATCCAGCAATGTTTCCCATGTCTATCTAACTCTAGCTGCATGCACTAAGCATTATATGATATTCTATTTTGATCTAATTGTAGTAGTTTTAACCAGTACTTAATGGCTCTTATACAGGAATTGACATAAAGTGGATATCTTCCTAAATCACCGTATACCATCTTATTGGGTGTCCTTACTGGTACTCCTAAAAATCTTTTACATGCCATCAAATGAATTTTCTCGATGTGCTTCTAGTCTGTTTGTGCCCTATATTTCTGATGAGTACAATAGAATTGGTTGAATCTTAATATCGAAAATTTTGAAGAAAGTACGAACGTTCATCTCTTTATATCTATGAAAGACTTTATTACTGAATCACTGCCTTCTTTCCCTTAGTGACTAAATGTTCTGTACCCAATTTACAGCTAATCTTTGTTGTGAAATTAAACCCTAAATAACAATACTGGTTCACGACCTCTAACCTAATACCACTGTAATACCATTGTTCCTGTTTTGAAAGAAATCCCCCTTTCCTAAAAACCATCACCTTTATTTTATTGATGTTGACACTCAATTGTAAATTATTACAACAGTCTTTTAGAATATTTAATTGATGTCGCAAACCTCCTGGGGTTGTTGAAAACAGTGCAACATCGTCTGCAAACATCAGAATAAAGATATCCATAATATTAGGTAATAACTGGACTCCGTGCCTTCCTTTTTTATTCATATCATCAGCTAGCTGGACTTCAGAGAGAGAGAAAGAGAGAGGCTAAACAAATACAAAGAGAGACGCATACATGAAAAAAGACAGATCGATCGACAGTTTTATGATATACAAACAATCATATGGAAAAAAAAACAAAACAAATAGATGTAGGCCAGACAAAATACAACCCGAAAGCAAGACACGAAAACGTTTCCAAGCAGAACACCACGAGTGTTGTGTCTCGCCGCCAAGAGACATCATTATCCTCTATCAATCTCCAGCCCCTGTGAGTGATTTTCCCGGAGAGGGACCTACGCCCCAACAGCTATATTCTTTGAAAACAGTGAACGGTTGGAAGAACCGCACTCACACCGGATACCATTGGGATGGATACGATATGCAGGCACTTGAGAGTAGGGCGGTTGTGGTAGTGGTGGTTGTGGCGGTAGTTGGTGGTAGTGGTCGCTATGATGTTGGGGGAGGGGGTGGTTGTGGCGGTAGTTGGTGGTAGTGGTGGCTGTGATGGTGGGAGTGGTGGTGGTTGTCGTCGTGATGATGATGATGTTGACAGTGATAGTGACCCTAATGTTGTTGGTTGTGCTGGAAGCGGTTGGAATGTAGTAGGTTGGTGGCGGTGATGATGATGATGTTGACAGTGATAGGGGCAACAATGTTGTTGGTTTTGTTGGAAGTGGCTGGAATGGAGGTTGGTGGTGGTGATGATGTTGGTGGTGGTGATGGATGATGTTGGTGGCGTTGATGATGATCAGTAGTGATGGTGGTAGTGGTAGTAAGTGCTGTAGGTGTGGGCAGAGGCTGTCACAGCGCGGATGGAACTGCTGAGCCACTCCAGACATTGCTCCCCACAGGGCCTGAGTGCCTCACAGGGCTCAGCCATTGTCTCCCGAGACAGAGAAGGAGCCGGCTACTAAACTGGTGTAGGTAGGTAGGTGATGGTGGTCGTGATGGTGAGGTGTGGTGTGATGATAAGGAGGGGGTGTAAGTGAGGGTGATTGTGATGGTTGTGGTGGTGATAGTGATGGTGGTAGTGGTGATGGTGGTGGTGGTAGCGGTGATTGTAATGGTGGCTATGGTGATGGTGGTTGTTAACGTGGGGGTATCATAGGCGGTACAGTGTTTATCTCTAGCGGTTTTCAGTCTATGCTGTTCAATAACAATCGCTGTTTACATGAGGCCCACAATAGGTAGTCACACACACTCATACACACATACACACACATACATACATACATACACACACACAAACACACACACATACACACATATATTCCTGGGCCAAATGGACTATCGGATTCAGCCACCTTGTTTCAAGCCTGGGTTTAAGCCACCTCCAAGACATTCGTTCAAGGAGATTTTCCCCCTGGAGTTAACATGAAACCTGACTCCTGACTCTGATGAGAACATAACTGATGGCCTGTGTGGGATCCCACGAAGAACATACTAATTACACATTAAAACATGTTCTGACTTTCAGAAGAGTAGGCCGTTATGCGCTTGTGGGAACGGATGACAAAATGTACAAAAACCACAAGCACTTGGGGACTAGATGTAGAAAAAAAATCACTTGCATGTACTCCATTATGCTCAAAATAAAAGAATACACACATAAATAAACCATGAATAAATAAACAAACCCAGATTAAACCAACATCCGCACAACCAGTCGAGGAGATTTTTCCCGTGGCACATACATCAGTACCAACTCTGATCCCTCTGGGATTCTTTGACAGAGACCATTTCATAGCGCTTACAGCCCAACCAACCACGAAAGCCATATCAGGGCTGTAACCTCATTCAGTCTCAGTGGCTCCAGTAACTTTCAACTTCAGGTTCAAAACCAACACTTCATAATACCTTGAATTATCCACCACCGTCCGTATGAGAAAACAACAGCATTAACTGACACAATAACTAAATCATTTCATTCCCAAAGGCTAATAAACTAGGCTGTGCTGAGGATGCCAGAATTAATTATGTTTGATTTATCATCCCCAGATAACCTAAAAAAAAATAATTGGAAAACACGTAAAAAAACAAGATAACATTTTCAAAGCACAAAAATATACAAAAAATGGAATCATCTGTCCATCTCAGTGTCGAGATAGCACTACCTGGTCTCCAGAATAAATGACACATGCAAAATGTTGTAGATCAGGATGCTATTTTTAGGGGCGGGGTGGGCACCACACTTGACTCCATCTCCATCCCCTGTTACCCTGCTCTCTGTCTCCCTGTCTCTGTCTCTCTGTTTCTCTGTCTCTCTCTGTCCCTGTATCTGTCTCTCTGTATCTCTCTCTCTCTCTCTTTTCATGCCAAATATAGTACGAATATGTGATATATATATATGTAAAATAAAAACTTGTCGTTGTTTTGTTGTTGTTGTTACTTTCTGTGTAGTGATGTTTCCATTTTCAGGATGCTTATTGTGCTTTGGGACGACAATGATGTTTGTGTCATGCCATGTTATTTTTGTGAACGTGCGTTCTTGCGTGTGCGCGCGCACGCTCGTGTGTGTGTGTGTGTGTGTGTGTGTGTGTGTGTGTGTGTGTGTGTGTGTGTGTGTGTGTGTGTGTGTTTGTGAGTTTGTTTGTGTGTGTGTGTGTGTGTGTGTGCGTACGTGTGTGTGTGTGTATGTGTGTGTTTGTGCGCATTTGTGTTTGTTGAGTGTGTATGTGTTTGTGTGTATTTTTGCATGTGAGTGATTGAGTTTGTGTATGTGTTTATGAAAGCTTATGGTGCATTGTTGTTTGTGTGTGTGATGGTGTGTGTGTGTGTGTGTGTGTGTGTGTGTGTGTGTTTGTGTGATGGTTTGTGTGTGTGTGTGATTTTGTGTGTGTGTGCGTGTATTTGCATGTGTATTTGTATTTTTTCTTTATCTATGAGTGTGTGTGTGTATGTATGTGTGTATGTGTGTGTGTGTTTGTTTGTGTGTTGTGTGTTTGTGTGTGTGTGTGTGTGTGTTTGTGTGTGTGTGTGTGTGTGTGCGTGTGCGCGTGTGTCTGTGTGTTTGTGTTCATTTGTGTTTGTTGAGTGTGTATGTGTTTGTGTGTGTGTGTGCGTGCGTATGAATGCGTGTGTGTATATGTTTACGAAAGGTTTTGTTGTTGTTGTTGTTTGTTTGTTTGTTTGTGTGTTTGTTTGTTTGTTGTTGTTGTGTTATTTTTCCTGGTCGCTGAATCCAGATTTGATGCTTTTGTAGAATTTACATTGTACAGCTATTAATTCGTGTCTGTATGCAGATAATTATGTCAGTAATATTGATACGTCCTGGAATGTATATGCATTGGATCTAATGCGTATTTTGATGATTATGATATGAGCATAATTATCACATTGTATGGGTAAAAATGTACATGTGTATGGATATGTATTCAGGATAATTTGTCTTTGCGTGCGCGCGCACCAGTGTGTGCTGGTGTAATTGAGTGAGTGTGTTTGTTTGTGAGTGTTGGTGTGTATGTGCGTGTTGGTGTAATTTTGTTTATTTGTGGTTTGTGTGTGTATGTGCGTGCGTGCGTGTGTGTACTCGTCTGTGTGCGTGTGTGTGGGTGTGTTTGTGTGTGTGTCTGTGTCTGTGTGGTGCGTGTGTTTGCGTGTGTTCGTGTGTGTGTGTATCTTATCTTGACTTTTGGGAAGAACTGTTTGTTTAGGTTAGGGGTTGTTAGAGAGGGTAGTTTTTCGTGTTGATTGTTGTTTAGTAACTTGATTGGTTCACTTATGTGGTACTTCATTGATTTCCTGATTTATCAATAATTGAATTGTAATATGACTGACTGATTTTCTTAATATGTTACATTTATTTGTTTATCAACTCACTGATTTATTCATATTTCTTTCTTTCATTTTGTCCCCATGAGGGCCTGGTGTAAAGAAGCCTCGGCTTACCCAATTACCCTCATTAAAAATTTCGAGTTCGAGTTCGAGTTCGAGTTCTCTCTCTCTCTCTCTCTCTCTCTTCTCTCTCTCCTCTCTATCTCTCTCTCTCTCTCTCTCTCTCTCTCTCTCTCTCTCTCTCTCTCTCTCTCTCTCTCTCACACACACACACACAAGCCCTACTTTGAGAGCATTATTTCGCTACCCCTCTCTACCATACTCCCTCTCCCTCCCAAGGGACATACCCCGTGTCTCTCCTTCTTCTCCCCACCCCCACCTCTCTCTTATCCCTCACGTCACACAAAGCACTATAGTGTCCGAATTATTCCTGCAGCCTCCCCCACATTCCCTTTCCCCCTTTCCTCCCAAGAGACAGAACCCCCCCACCCCACCCACCCCCCTCCCCTGTCTCTCTCTTTTCTCTCTGTCTTTCTACCGCCTTCACACTGTGTTTGAACAATGCCAAGGTCCTAATCCTAATCTCGTAAACAAACAGTGAACAAGGAAAAGCTGTAATCTTATTTGTGTCAAGAACGACAGTAGCTTAGGAAGGGCCGCTATTAAAATTCTCTTTGTAAGAAGAGGGTGTGTGTGTTGTGTGTGTGTGTGTGTGTGTGTGTGTGTGTGTGTGTGTGTGTGTGTGTGTGTGTGTGTGTGTGTGTGTGTGTGTGTGTGTGTGTGTGTGTGTGTGTGGTGTTGGGTGTGTGTGTGTGTGTGTGTGTGTGGTGTGGGGGGTGGGGGGGGTGGGGGGGGGGGGGGTGGTTGGTGGGTGTTGTGTGTGTGGTCTGTGTATGTGGTGGGTGGTGAGTGAGTTGTGACTGTGTATGTGTGTGTGATGGGTTGGTAGTGGTTGCGTGTGTGTGTGTGTGTGTGTGTGTGTGGTGTGGGTGGGTGCGTGTGGTGTGTGTGTGTGGTGTTTGTGTTTGTGTATGCGTGTTATCGTGTGACATGCGTGTGTATGCATGCGTGTATGCGTGCGTGCTTACTGCGTGTTGCATGCGTGCCTACATGCCTAGCACCTGCGTGTCTGTAAGCTGCCTAACTGTCTGTCTAGCCGGACATTGTTTGTGCGCGCGCGTGTTTTCTTAATGTCTCCATCTGAACCCCCTTTCTCCCCCCCCCTCCACAAACCTCCACCCCCCCCCCCCCCTACTCCTCTCTTCTTTCTCTCTCCCCCCCCCCCCACCTCCCCGTTTCGGCATTTTCGTGGCCTGTCTTCTGCAAGCGTTGACAGTGGTGTGTTTTATGTAGGGCTCTAAGCTCTTCAGCCTGAAAGGTTAGGTGGGTGTTGATGCTGCTGCTGCTGCTGCTGCGCTGCCGTCATTAGACGAGAAGAAGAGAAACTTTTTCTTCCTTGTGTGTGTGTGTGTGTGGGGGGGGGGGGGGTTGTGTGTGTGAGTGTATGTGTGTGTGTTGTTGTTGTTTTGTTGTTGTTGTTGTGTGAGTGTGTGTGAGTGTATGTGTGTGTGTTGTTGTTGTTGTTGTTGTTGTTATTGTGTGTGTGTGTGCGTATGTGTGTGTGTGTGTGTGGATGTGAGTGACTGTGGGTGTGAGTGTGTGCGTGTGTATGTGTGTGTGCGTGTTTGTGTGTGTTTGTTTGTGTGTTTGTGTGTGTGTGTTTGTGTGAGAGTGTGTGTGTATGTGTGTTTGTGTGTGTGTTTGTGTGTGTATGTGTGTAAGTTTGTGTAGGGGTGGTGGTGGGGGGGACTGGGGTGCGTACGTGATTTATTATATATATATATATATATATATATAATATATATAATATATATATATATAATATATATATATATATATATATATCATATCATTACATCATGGCTTGGCTTCGCGAACGAAGATTAAGGGCACTGTCCACGTCTGGTGCAGGCTCGCTGGTGGCTGTTCAGTCCAATGCGTGACAATTAATATATCATATATATTATATATATTATATATATATGTCTGTATATGTATATGTATATGCAGAAGCGATATCAAACAGAGTGAAAACAGAACAACCAACATACTGGCCTACAGATGGTTCCCAATCATGATTTCGGCTTTTATCTTCCTCAGGAGGTTGTGTACTATAATGACGTGATGAAATGACGTCAACCTCAAGTATATCGCAATGTGAAACGTAATGATCTCTCAAACCAAACATCATACTGCGACGATCTCAGATAGACAGAGAGAGAGAGAGGGTATTCTATCTGTGTGTGTGTGTGTGTGTGTGTGTGTGTGTTGTGTGTGTGTGTGTGTGTGTGTGTGGTGTGTGTGTGTGTTCTGTGTGTCTGTGTGTCTGTGTGTGTATTGTATGATTTGTGTATCTGTGTATGTGGACATGAGTGTCTTTCTCTGTGCACGAGAATATAAAGAAATCTATTATTCTCTCTGCATCTACTGATCCGCTGAAATGCAAAGCTGCAGGCGGAGTGACAGAGGTTGTTCCCCGTTCTTTGCAGTCATGGAGCTAGCTGTTGTATGGATGCCTTTTCCTGGAGGAGTTTCCCCACTTACTTTTGTAGCAAGAACTCTTTTTTTCTTTCTCTAGCCTTCAATTTGCAAGTGTACGCTTCATGCTGCTTGTTTGTGTTTGAAGAATCCGCTGCCAAATAACAGCATATATCACATTGGATGACAGTAGAATGTTTCTAGTGTTTGGGTTCCTGCTATATTCCAGACTTAAACAAAGATGTAGACTATGTCACTGATTGTGTGAATACGTCTTTTTTCTTAGGGTAAACGATATGTTTAAGGCATCAGTTGAAAAACAACAGCATGAAGTCAGTTAAAAAAAACAGTATATTTTAGAACGGATCGTTAAAAATATCATGGACACTTTATACATGATGAAAAGGTAATGACATTCCTTTTTTTTTCTTGGGAGAATGGAGAAGCAAAAATTATGAATGCATAACAGTTTTAAGATGGACTCATCCTAAAGTAAGTTATATAAGAGGTTAGTGCTGGTCATTTAATGCTCTTGTGTTGTGTACATGTTGCTTCAAGATT
>CM060326.1:23861284-23868784 GCA_030674155.1 Stramonita haemastoma | reverse complement strand
GAGCCAGCACCACGGTGACGCACACCAGCGTGATGACGATGGCCATGTTGTGGTCCGCCTCCCC
This sequence comes from Stramonita haemastoma, assembly GCA_030674155.1. Taxonomy (NCBI): domain Eukaryota; kingdom Metazoa; phylum Mollusca; class Gastropoda; order Neogastropoda; family Muricidae; genus Stramonita; species Stramonita haemastoma. The sequence goes on along the minus strand of CM060326.1, from coordinate 23,868,720 downwards.
GCCCGAGCTGAACAGGCCGCTAGAGTTGCTGTGGGTGACCACGATGTCGAGGCTGGCGATGGCGGTCATCTGCATGACGTGGCCGCTGTCCTGCACCGACACGCGCAGGTGGTAGGTGTTGACGTCCTGGGGGTGCAGGCGCCGCGTCAGGATCAGCTCGCCGTTGATGCCGTTCATCAGGAACATGTCCTTGGTGTCGCCGCCGTCCAGGTTGAAGGTCATGCCGGCAGAGCCGTTCTCGCCCTTGTCCTGGTCGTGAGCCAGCACCCTGGTGACGATGGTGCCTGCAGGCACGGTGTAGGGGATGCGCACCGTGTGGTTCCCCTTGCTGGGGAAGGTGATGTTGGGCGCGTGGTCGTTGATGTCCGTCACCGTCACCCTGACCGAGGCCGAGTCGTTGAACCTGACGTTCTCCGCGTCCACCACGAACACCTTGAAGTTGAAGACGCTGGTGCCGCTCTCTCGGTCCAGAGGCCGCGTGGTGATGATCTCGCCCGTGGAGACGTCGATGGTGAACTCTGACGGGGCAGCGGACTCCGGCAGGAAGGAGTACTGCAGCTGGTTGGAGGTCTGTTCGTCCATGTCCACCACTCTCAGCCTGTCCACCACGCTCCCTCGGGGCTGCTCCTCCTCCACGTAGAACTCGAAGTGAGCCTGGGCGAAGTGTGTGGGGCTGTCGTTGACGTCGGTGATGTTGACGTGCACTGTGGCGGAGGAGGACTCGGTGGGCGTGCCTCCATCTTTAGCCCGCACCAGCAGCCGGTAATGCGACCTCCCTTCACGGTCAAACTTCTTCATGGTGCGCAACACTCCCGTGACAGAGTCGATGGTGAAGGCAGACTCGGGGTTTTCCACCAGGGAGTAGGAGATGTTGCCGTTGTTGCCCATGTCCGGGTCCATGGCCAGCACTTGAAAAATGGACCGGCCTGCCGGCAGGTTTTCCTTGACGCTAATGTGGTACACAGGACTGCCGAAAATGGGCGCGTTGTCGTTCTCGTCGTGGACATGGATGATGAAGGAAGAGGAGTTGTGTTGGGGCGGGGGTACCGCGATCACTGCACGACAGGTTCACGTATTCTTGGCGGGACTTTTCAAAGTCCAGGCCTTTTTGCAGCAGTATTTTATAAATGTAGGAGAAATCTGAAAAACCGTTCTAACTTGAAGTGCTTGTTTGTGATAGAGCAGGCGATCTCCCGTTCCTCCCTGCGTCAGCATCTGACACTGACACATGGGCGATGAAGCTGCCTACCTTGATAGACTCGGCAAGGTTGGTGCCGCCTGGGGGCAAGGATATGGCGATTTTGGGAGCGTTGTCGTTGACATCGGCAACATTCACGATCACGGCTGCTTGAGCTTGTTGGCGGGGTGTGCCGTTATCCTTCACGATCACCACAAACTGCAGGCGTTTGTCCTTTTCAAAGTCCAACGGTTTGATGAGGAAGACGTCTCCTGTGGTGTGGTCTATGGCAAACTGCTCGTGGATTTTCTTGGAGGTCCTGGAGCTGAAGGCGTAAGTCAGGGCCCCGTTCTGGGCGCTGTCTGCATCCGTGGCCACCAGCTTCAGGATGGGGATGTTGACAGAGGTGTCTTCGTCCACGGTGATGTTGAACACCCCTTTCCCGAAGGTGGGGGCGTTGTCGTTGACATCCTCCACGCTGACGGTGATGTTGACAGACCCAGACCGCTTCGGGTAGCCGCCATCCACCGCCACCACCTGCATGTGGTAGCTGGTCTTGCGTTCCCGATCCAGAGACTCCTGAACCACGATGCCCAGGTCAGAGCTCATGCCGTCCACACCCCTCATCACCTCCAGGCGAAAGGCGCCCTTCTCTGGCAGCAGTCGGTATTCCTGGATGTTGTTCTTGGCACCAGAGTCTTTGTCAAAGGCCCCGCTGGTGAGCAGCACGTGCCCCACAGGCACGGACTCTGGCACACTGAGGTACACCACGTCGTTGGGGAACTGCGGCGCGTTGTCGTTGATATCCTCCAGCAAAACGCTGACGTGAATGATCATCAGCAGGTCGTACATTTTGATGGTCTGATCCCATTTGAGGATGCTGACGTCAAACTCCAGCTCGCAGGGCTCGGAAGGCCCGTTGAACTCACACTCCGTTTCCCTATCTAGCACTTGGCCCGTGCGCAAGGTGCTGGTTTTCTCATCGATGGTGAACTTGGATCCCTGAGTGGACACAGAGTACAGGAGTTTGTGGAACTCTTCTTGCGAAAAACGGCTGTACAGCTTGCTGTCCCTGGCCACGTTGCCCAAATAGGCGCCGACCTCTGATTCCTCCTGAATGTCAAAGTGCAGGATCTCCTCCTGCCCCCAGGCAGGCCCCACGCAGTGCAGAATCACCATGGCCAGGGGCAGCACTGTGACCCACACTGTCCTCCTCCTCCTGTGCACACCTGCCTGTCGTGTTGACGTCACCTCCATCATGCCTGTTAGGACCTTTCACACTGACGTCACCACTGCCACTCTCATCTCCCACTGGCCAGCAAGCCACCCCCCAGCCCTCAGGCCAAATTGCCTCCCCTGACCTTTCTCACGTTGTGGGAAGGTAGTCAAGGTTGGGGGATAGGATGGAGAAAGAAAGCGAGGAATGGAGGAAGGGTGTCGGGGAGGGAGGGAGGGAAGGAGGGGGAGAGGCAGGAGGAGGGAGGGAGGGAGAGAAAGACTTTTTCCCCCTGCAGATGAGGGTAGGACGGTCAGGCTGCAGACCTTAATCCTTGTTTACAGCAGGAGCTGCAGCCTGGGGGAGTCATGAGCTCAGTCAAGGCGTCGTGGGTCCAGCCAAATGGTGCGAGAGGGGATTAGCAGCAGCAGCAGTAGCAGAGGAAGTAGCAGAAGTAGTAAGAGTAGCAGTAGCAACACCCACACTCAGGACAGGAGAGAAATGGCTGGTAGATGGGCCAGGCTTTCTGGCGGCCTAAGTCAGACAGCCAGTCTGTGTGTGTGTGTGTGCGTGTGTGTGTGTGTGTGTGTGTGTGTGTGTGTGTGTGTGTGTGTGTGTGTGTGTGTGTGTGTGTGTTGTGTGTGTGTGTGTGTGTGTGTGTGTGAAAGTGTGTGTGTGCCAAAGAGCCTGTCTCTGGGAGTGGGAGCTTTTTTTTCTCCCTTCTCCTTCTCTCTCTCTCTTTCTCTCTCTTCTCTACAACTGTCCGTCTTCTCGTCTTTCGTTCCCAGTTTCTCTCGGTGGCACTGACAGCTCTTGATCCTCCTCCTCTCTTTTCTTTCCTTCTTTTATTTTTTTTTTATTTTTATTACTATTCCTCTTGTTTCTCACTCATTCACCCATGTCACCAATCCCTGCACGGCTTGCTGTTCAGCGTGTTTGCCTTCCTCCTTTCTCCTCCTCCTCCTCCTGCTCCTCCTCCTCCCTCCCCCTCTATAAGCCGCTTTGTTTCTTCTCTCCTCCTTCTCCTTCTCGTCTTGTCCTGTCCTGTCTCCGGTGTCAATGCCAATCTTTTTTTAACTTTTTTTTCTTCCACTACTTTCTTCTTTTTTTACTTCTTTTGTCTGGTGGTTGATCTTTCCTCCGCGTGTCTTTTTGTCTCCTCTCCTCTCCTGTCCTCTCTTCTGCTCTTTGGCGTTCTGTCTTTCCTCCCTGGCCCTAATCGTCTTTACGTGGCCTTTTCAGCAACGACAGGGTCACACCGTCTGGTCTGCTAGCTGCTGCAACAGAGAGAAAGAAACATTCCACTGGTTATGATGCTCAGCCCAGACACCAACTTTATTATGTGTGTGTGTGTGTGTTCAGTTTTTTTTTTTTACCTTGTTTGCAGCATACGGTTTGTTTTTCAAATACCTTCATTCAGCGCTGATCTAAGCGTGCACCGTACAGTAAACATGTGCAGTAAATCTTAGGTGCAGAATATTTGCGTTTGCTATTCTCTTTCTTTCATTCATGTTTCTCTCTCTCCTCTCTCTCTCTCTCTCTCTCTCTCTCTCTCTCTCTCTCTCTCTCTCTCTCTCCGATATCGTCTCAGTAAGACGTGTAAGTTGAGATATCATAACAAAAGGTTCACAATGACGTATAATCAACACTGACGTCATTCCACATGCACTTAACCCCCAAAATAAATACCTGAGGTCCGCGAAAGCCGAAATATTGTGAAACACCTGTATTATGTTGGGTGCTCTGCTTTCACTTTGTGTGGTATATATATATATATATATATATATATATATATATATATATATATATATATATATATATATATATATATATACACACATAAATATATATATACATACACACACACACACATATATATATATATATATATATATATATATATATATATATATATATATATATATATATATATATATATATATACATATATATAATATACATATAACATCTGCACACGTGGAAACCCATTCCGCCTTTTACAAGAGTAGACCCTTTAGTACCCGTGGGAACGGAAAATAACATACAAAAAACAACACACACACAACACCCACACACACACACACACACACACACACACACACACACACACACACACACACACACACACTTTTCGTAAGAGTAATTGTGTGCCGGTGGGAACAGATGACAATATTTACAAAAAAAAACTGCATACACACGAGGACTGGATGAAAAACAGCACAAGAGTGCTCATCCCATTATCCTCGATATAATAGAATAGAATAGAATAAACACACACACACACACACACACACACACACACACACACACACACACACACACACACACACACACACAGAGCCAAAAACCAAAAAAGCCGCATACACACTGGTGTATTTACACATCATCCGCGACGTAGGAATATGACCGCCATTATGATGGGCAATAACAGACCCAACACAAAGTGTCACAATTTGTGAACCTCGGAGATCTAGCAGAGGAAAGAAAACAAGGTCTAAAATCATATGGACACAAGTGCGTGTGCACGAGCAGACACACAAGCGCACGCACACGAGGGCCTGCGCACGCACACCACACGCACGCACACGACGCACCACACACACACACCACACACACACACAAACACACACCCACACACACACACACACACACACACAACAAAGTGAAACATGGTGGGATGAGAGAGAGAGAGAGAGAGAGAGAGAGAGAGAGAGAGAGAGAGAGAGAGAGAGAGAGAGAGAGAGAGAGAGAGAGAGAGGAGAGAGAGACAGAAGACAGACGACAGAAGACAGACAGACAGACAGACAGACAGACAGACAGACAGACAGACAGACAGACAGACAGACACAGACAGACAGACAGATCAGACTTTAGACAGGTGGGCAGACAGACAGACAGACTTTAGACAGATGGGTAGACAAGACAGACAGAAAGACTTTAGACAGATGGGCAGACAGACAGACTTTAGGCAGACGGGCAGACACACAGAGACAGACAATAACGAGAGAGAGAGAGAGAGAGAGAGAGAGGAGAGAGAGGAGAGAGAGAGAGAGAGGAGAGAGAGAGAGAGAGAGAGAGAGAGAGAGAGAGAGAGAGGAGAGAAGAGAGAGAGAGAGAGAGAGACAGACGACAGACAGACAGAGACAGAGACAGAGAGACAGAGACAGAGACAGAGACAGAGACAGAGAATAGTGTGTGTGTGTGTCAGTGTGTGTGTGTCAGTGTGTGTGTCAGTGTGGAGTGTGTGTGTGTGATGTGTCTGCGTGTCTTTTGTGGTGTGTGGGTGTATGTATGTATATGTGTGTGTGTTGTATGTGCGCCCGCGTCCATGCATGCATGCATGAGTGTGTGTGTGTGTTTGCTTTTTTTTTTTCTCTGCTTCTTTTTCTCTCCACATCTCTACTACAATCTGCCTGAATTCATATCTTTCTTACTTCCTTTCTTCTTTTTTTTTCTTTTCTAGATTTATTTTCCCTTTTTCTTTTATTTTGAAATGCCAGGAAACAAGTAAAGAACGGGGACAAAAGGGTTTCTGATCGGTTGGGATTGCGTGTTCGCTGTATTAACCTCTGTGAATGGTCAAAGTTGCAGAGCTGGAAGCAACACACACACACGGAGTTCAAGAGAAGTAAAGGAGAGAATGAGGCGGGAGGGAGGCAGTGATGATGGGGCAGTGGATGTATGAGGAGAACCAAAGAAAGGGTAGTAGGCTAGAGAAGAAGGACAGAGTAACCGGCGTGTGTATGGGGGATGGGGGGGGGAGGGAAGGGGGTGGGGGAGGGGGACGTGAGGGGGCGGTGGAGGAGGTGGGGGGTGGGGGGTTTGGTGGCAGCAGCAAGGATGAGGTGTGTGGTTTCTCTTTATGGTTGATTGCCAAACGCCAATCTGTTTTGGACAATCACTCTATCAACAGATTTGTGTTGTTGGTTGTTGTGGGTTTTTTGTTTAATTTATTTTTCTTACGGTTTTCTCTCTCTCTCTCTCTCTCTCTCTCTCTCTCTCTCTCTCTCTCTCTCTCTCTCTCTCTCTCTCTCTCTTCTCTCTCTTCTTCTGCTCTCTCTGTTTCTTGTCTCATCTCTTTCTTCTGGTTGATGAATTACTTGTTTTTTCGTGCTTTTTACTTTGGCTGGAGTCATCTTCTTCTCTATTCCGTGGCTTCTAACTGTCTCTTCGTGTCTCTTGGTCTCTGTCTCGTCTGTCTGCTTTCTGTTGTCTGTCTGTCTGTCTGTCTGTCTGTCTGTCTGTCTGTCTCTCTTTTGTCTTCTCTCTCCTCCCTCTCTCCTCTCTCTCTCTCTCTTTTCTCTCTCTCTCTTTTGAATCCTTTATTCTTTTTAATTGTTTAATCACTCTGCAAGTCATCATACCGCTATCCGATTAAAAAAAAAAAATTAAATATGAGTGCAAGAAGTTTAAAGAAGTTAAAAAATGGTTATCTAAAAAGATGTAAACATTTTGAAGAAAAGAAGGAGAATGCGAAGGAGAAAGCAAAAAAAAAAATGCAAAGAAGAATGCGAAGAAGCATGCAAAGAAGAATGCGAAGTAGAAGACGAAGAATGCAAAGAAGAATGCGAAAAGAAGAATGCAAAAAAAACCAAAAAAAAAAACCCTACACACTCACACACATACATAGATACTTACAGATGATACATACATACAATAGGAAACAGGGTATAGATAGATAGATAGAATAGAATAGATAGATAGATAGATAGATAGATAGATAGATAGATAAAATAGATAGATAGATAGATAGATAGATAGATAGATAGATAGAAATGGAAGGTCCCCTCTCCCATAACAATGTGTTCTCTCTCTGAAAACATTAAAAAATGAAAGAAAACAAAAGAGGGTCAAATACAAATGACACAAACGGAGGCTCAATTTAAGCTGTCGATTTTTGTCATTCATTCACATATATACGCATTGTTTGCTGTTGTTTTTTTTCTTTGGTGCCTGTCCATCATTTATTTTTTCATCCCATCAATCTTCCCCCTTCTTTCCTTTTCCTCTTATTCCATCCTACTCTCCTTTTTTCTTTCCATT
>CM060326.1:23856847-23861184 GCA_030674155.1 Stramonita haemastoma | reverse complement strand
ATTCAGCGCTGATCTAAGCGTGCACCGTACAGTAAACATGTGCAGTAAATCTTAGGTGCAGAATATTTGCGTTTGCTATTCTCTTTCTTTTCATTCATTCGTTGCTCTCTCTCTCTCTCTCTCTCTCTCTCTCTCTCTCTCTCTCTCTCTCTCTCTCTCTCCGATATCGTCTCAGTAAGACGTGTAAGTTGAGATATCATAACAAAAGGTTCACAATGACGTATAATCAACACTGACGTCATTCCACATGCACTTAACCCCCCAAAATAAATACCTGAGGTCCGCGAAAGCCGAAATATTGTGAAACACCTGTATTATGTTGGGTGCTCTGCTTTCACTTTGTGTGGTATATATATATATATATAATATATATATATATATATATATATATATTTTATATATATATATACACACACATAAAATATATATACATACACACACACACACATATATATATATATAATATATATATATATATATATATATATATATATATATATATATATATATATATATATACATATATATATATAATACATATAACATCTGCACACGTGGAAACCCATTCCGCCTTTTACAAGAGTAGACCCTTTAGTACCCGTGGGAACGGAAAATAACATACAAAAAACAACACACACACACACACACACACCACACACACACACACACACACACACACAACACACACAACACACACACACACAACACACACTTTTCGTAAGAGTAATTGTGTGCCGGTGGGAACAGATGACAATATTTACAAAAAAAAACTGCATACACACGAGGACTGGATGAAAAAACAGCACAAGAGTGCTCATCCCATTATCCTCGATATAAATAGAATAGAATAAAAAACACACACACACACACACACACCACACACACACACACAACACACACACACACACACACACACACACACAGAGCCAAAAACCAAAAAAGCCGCATACACACTGGTGTATTTACACATCATCCGCGACGTAGGAATATGACCGCCATTATGATGGGCAATAACAGACCCACACACAAAGTGTCACAATTTGTGAACCTCGGAGATCTAGCAGAGGAAAGAAAACAAGGTCTAAAATCATATGGACACAAGTGCGTGTGCACGAGCAGACACACAAGCGCACGCACACGAGGGCCTGCGCACGCACACACACACGCACGCACACCACGCACCACACACACACACACACACACCACACACACACACCACAACACACACACACACACACACACACACACACACAAAGTGAAACATGGTGGGATGAGAGAGAGAGAGAGAGAGAGAGAGAGAGAGAGAGAGAGAGAGAGAGAGAGAGAGAGAGAGAGGAGAGAGAGAGAGAGAGAGAGAGAGAGAGACAGACAGACAGACAGACAGACAGACAGACAGACAGACAGACAGACAGAGACAGACAGACAGACAGACAGACAGACAGACAGACACAGACAGACAGACAGACAGACTTTAGACAGGTGGGCAGACAGACAGACAGACTTTAGACAGATGGGTAGACAAGACAGACAGAAAGACTTTAGAACAGATGGGCAGACAGACAGACTTTAGGCAGACGGGCAGACACACAGAGACAGACAATAACGAGAGAGAGAGAGAGAGAGAGAGAGAGAGAGAGAGAGAGAGAGAGAGAGAGAGAGAGAAGGAGAGAGAGAGAGAGAGAGAAGAGAGAGAGAGAGAGAGAGAGAGAGAGAGACAGACAGACAGACAGACAGAGACAGAGACAGAGAGACAGAGACAGAGACAGAGACAGAGACAGAGATAGTGTGTGTGTGTGTCAGTGTGTGTGTGTCAGTGTGTGTGTCAGTGTGAGTGTGTGTGTGTGATGTGTCTGCGTGTCTTTTGTGGTGTGTGGGTGTATGTATGTATATGTGTGTGTGTGTTATGTGCGCCCGCGTCCATGCATGCATGCATGAGTGTGTGTGTGTGTTTGCTTTTTTTTTTTCTCTGCTTCTTTTTCTCTCCACATCTCTACTACAATCTGCCTGAATTCATATCTTTCTTACTTCCTTTCTTCTTCTTTTTTCTTTTCTAGTTTATTCTTCCCTTTTTCTTTTATTTTGAAATGCCAGGAAACAAGTAAAGAACGGGGACAAAAGGGTTTCTGATCGGTTGGGATTGCGTGTTCGCTGTATTAACCTCTGTGAATGGTCAAAGTTGCAGAGCTGGAAGCAACACACACACACGGAGTTCAAGAGAAGTAAAGGAGAGAATGAGGCGGGAGGGAGGCAGTGATGATGGAGGCAGTGGATGTATGAGGAGAACCAAAGAAAGGGGTAGTAGGCTAGAGAAGAAGGGACAGAGTAACCGGCGTGTGTATGGGGGATGGGGGGGGGAGGAAGGGGGGTGGGGGGGGGACGTGAGGGGGCGGTGGATGGAGGTGGGGGTGGGGGGTTTGGTGGCAGCAGCAAGGATGAAGGTGGTGGTTTCTCTTTATGGTTGATTGCCAAACGCCAATCTGTTTTGGACAATCACTCTATCAACAGATTTGTGTTGTTGGTTGTTGTGGGTTTTTTGTTTAATTTATTTTTCTTACGGTTTTCTCTCTCTCTCTCTCTCTCCTCTCATCTCTCTTCTCTCTCTTCTCTCTCTCTCTCTCTCTCTCTCTCTCTCTCTCTCTCTCTCTCTGGTTTGATGAATTACTGTGTTTTTTGTGCTATTGTTACTTTGGCTGGAGTCATCTTTCTTCTCTATTCCCGTGGCTCTCTAACTGTCTGTCTGTCTGTCTGTCTGTCGTCTGTCTGTCGGTCTGTCTGTCTGTCGGTCTCTCTCTGTGTCTCTGTCTCTGTCTGTCTCTGTCTGTCTGTCTGTCTGTCTGTCCTGTCTGTCTGTCTGTCTGTCTGTCTGTCTGTCTCTCTCTCTCTCTCTCTCTCTCTCTCTCCTCCTTCTCTCTCTCTCTCTCTCTCTCTCTCTGTGAATCCTTTATTCTTTTTAATTGTTTAATCACTCTGCAAGTCATCATACCGCTATCCGATTAAAAAAAAAAATTAAATATGAGTGCAAGAAGTTTAAAGAAGTTAAAAAATGGTTATCTAAAAAGATGTAAACATTTTGAAGAAAAGAAGGAGAATGCGAAGGAGAAAGCAAAAAAAATGCAAAGAAGAATGCGAAGAAGCATGCAAAGAAGAATGCGAAGTAGAAGACGAAGAATGCAAAGAAGAATGCGAAGAAGAATGCAAAGAAAAACGAAAAAAAAAACCCCACACACTCACACACATACATAGATACTTACAGAGATACATACATACATAGACACAGGTATAGATAGATAGATAGTAGATAGATAGAAGATAGATAGATAGATAGATAGATAAGATAGATAGATAGATAGATAGATATAGATAGATAGATAGATAGATAGATAGAAATGGAAGGTCCCCTCTCCCATAACAATGTGTTCTCTCTCTGAAAACATTAAAAAATGAAAGAAAACAAAAGAGGGTCAAATACAAATGACACAAACGGAGGCTCAATTTAAGCTGTCGATTTTTGTCATTCATTCACATATATACGCATTGTTTGCTGTTGTTTGTTTTTCTTTGGTGCCTGTCCATCATTTATTTTTTCATCCCATCAATCTTCCCCCTTTTTCCTTTTTCCTCTTATTCCATCCTACTCTCCTTTTTTCTTTCCATTCATCTGTCTCTTTTGTTCTGTATTGTTAGTCATTCTTTATTTGTTTTCGTCCACCTTTCCTTTTTTTATTTCTCTGTATCCATCCACGACCGGGCCTTGGAGGGAGCGATCTGTCACGGAGGGCGGAGGACCGTGGGGAGTGGAGGAAGCTGGTTGCACATTTTCAGGGGTGCTCCTACGGTCCGCGGGACTACGGGACAGGTGAAGGAAGGAGAAGGATCTATCCACCATTCATTCATCCACCCTTCTTTCATTCTTTCTTTCTCTCTTTCATTATTTCCTGCTTCCCATCCGCCCATTCATTCGTTTGTATTTCTTTCATTCATTCTTTAATTTAATCATTTTTTCTTTCTTTTGTTTTTCATCGGATCGACCCTAGAACGTCAAATTTCGTATTCTCGATTGCAGTACTCTAACCACTAGACTATCCAGCCACACACAGAGACACAGACAGACACACAGCACACAGCACAGCACACAACACAACAGACACACACACGCACAACACCACAGAAAACAAACAAACAAACAAACAAACAAACAAACAAACAAACAAACAAACAAACACATCTATAAAAAAGAAATCAGGGTTGTGGAATCAGTCTCAATATCACCTCGAGACCATTCATTCCCGAGAATGTGAAATTACTACGGAGACGGGTAACCTGCACCTTAAGCTACT
>CM060326.1:23841847-23851847 GCA_030674155.1 Stramonita haemastoma | reverse complement strand
CACTACCCCCCAAAAAAACAAAAAACAACAACAAACAAACCACCAAACAGCGAAAAAAACCTCAAAACATACTCCACCCCCAAAAAAAAACACACACACCAACCCCCCCCCCCCCCAAGAAAATCCCCCAGAAAAAAACAAACAACCAGTAAAAACACCAACCACAGTAAATAAGTGGAGCAAATTGGAAGACAAATGAGCTGAGAAATAAAAAAGAAAAAAAAAGGGGGGGGGGGGTGGGGGGTATACGAAGGAAAAGAAAAAAAAAAGCAAAACTATAGAACACAATGCATCATGTGATTTGATCACATCGTAGTTGCACAACAGAAGAAAAAAAACAAACTTGAAAACGGATCCCCCCCCCCCCAAAAAAAAAAAAAAAAAAAAAAAAAAAAGTAGAAAAAAAAAGGAATACAATACAAGAGTTTAGTATAAAAAAGGTCTGGAACAAAGGGACATGCTGGCTGATTTAGAAGGTGCATTCGTGTGTCTGGTACATGCAACACAACCTAAATGCTAATTGTATTAACTGTGGTTAAGAGACCAAAGAAGAAGAGGAAAACCAAAAAAAAAACAACCAAGGCCTATTTTCTGCCCTTTTCTCCTTCCCCTCTTTTCTTTCACTCTGTAGTCTGTCTACCTAGTTCGGTCATTGGATCGAAATCTCTTTTAAAATGTTTTATAAATATTGGCTTATTTGTGTGTGTGTGTGTGGTGCGGTGTGTTGTGTGTGTGTGCGTGGGTTGGTGCGTGCGTGCGTGTCGTGCGTGCGTGCGTGCGTGTGTGTGTGTGTGTGTGGTGTTGTGTGTGTGGTGTGTTGTGTGTGTTTTCTATTTTATTCTTTTGTATCGAGGATAATAGAATAAGCACTCATGTGCTTTTTTATCCAGTCCTCGTGTATATATACAGTTGTGTAAATATTGTCATCTGTTCCCACCGGCACACAATGGCCTACTCTTACGAAAAGCGAACAGAATTTAACGTGTGCGCAAGATGTTCTGCATGCGTTGCACACGGGGACCTCGGTTTACAGTCTCATCCGAAAGACTTTTGGGGAGAGTGGAGTTAGCACTGATGTTAACTCCAGGAGAAAAACCCCTCGACCGGGAATCGAACCCGGGTCGTCAAATTGCGAGCCCAATGTTCTGACCATTAGGCTATCCCGTCCTCGTTTGTGTGTGTGTGTGTGTGTGTGTGTGTGTGTGTGTGTGTGTGTGTGTGTGTGTGTGTGTGTGAGTGTGTGGTGTGTGTGAGCGTGTGTGTGTGTGTGTGTGTGAGTGTGTGTGTGTGTGTGTGTGTGTGTGTGTGTGTGTGGAGAGAGAGAGAGAGAAGAGAGAAGACAGAAGACAGACGAGACAGGGCAGACAGACAGAGAGAGACACACAGACACACAGACACACAGACAGATATAGAACACTGAACACTGAAAAGTTTTATTGTACTTCGGCCTTGGGCCACTATACAAAACACGTTTGGAGCAGGGGGAAAGTACACATCATAGCAGAGAACCTTTTTAGCCATTTCGCAATATCCAATTCTACAAGTAAACAGAATCACACTCAGTCAGTACATTCCAGTTATCATCGTCCTCATTGTCATATTCAGCATCTACATAAACATCACCATCAGCATCTCATTATCTACAGCAGCAGCTGCAGCAAGTATGTCAACATCACTATCATTACTTACATCAGCTACATTTTCATCATCGACACCATCTTCTTCATCATCTACACTACCATCATCTTCTGCAACCGGTATATCATCGACACGATCATCATCTTCACTATTTACATAACTTACACGATCATTATCCTCAACATAATATAGGCTACATCATAGTTTTCAACGTCATCTTCAAAAGATTCATTATTTATTTATTTATTTATTTTTTTTATTTTTCTTTCATATTGAGGATAATGGGATAAGCACTGATGTGCTTTTTTCCATCCAGTCCCGTGCGTAATGCACTTTTGTAAATCTTGTCATCTGTCCCACCGGCACACAATGGCCACATTTACGAAAAGCGGAACAGGATTTAACGTGTGCGCAAATGTTCTGCGTGCGTTCGTACAAGGGGCCTCGGTTTAAAGTCTCATCCGAAGGGCTTTTGGGGAGAGTGGAGACAGCACTGATGTTAACTCCAGGGGAAAAATCTCCTCGCACAGGATTCGAACCCAGGTCGTCAAATTGTGAGGGCAATGTTCTGACCCTAAAGAGAGAGAGAGAGAGAGAGAGAGAGAGAGAGAGAGAGAGGAGAGAGAGAGAGAGAGAGAGAGAGAGAGAGAGAGAGAGAGAGAGAGAGAGAGAGAGAGAGAGAGAGAGAGAGAGAGAGAGAGAGGAGGGGGAGGGAGGGAGAGACAGAGAGACACAGAGAGAACAGAGAGACAGAGAGACAGAGAGAGAACACACACACACAGAGACAGAGACAGAGACACAGACAGAAACAGACAGAGACACAGACAGACAGAGACAGACAGACAAACAGGCAGACAGAATCAGAGAGAGAGAGAGAGAGAGAGAGAGAGAGAGAGAGAGAGAGAGAGAGAGAGAGAGAGAGAGAGAGAGAAGAGAGAGAGAGAGAGAGAGAGAGAGAGAAATATGAGGACAGCACCTAGCAATAAAACTTCTCACGCCCCTGCATCGCCATCAGCCCGGCACCTGAGGCCCTGCCATCCTCACTGATGTATGACACACACACACACACACACACACCACGCGCGCGGCACACACACACACACACATACACATGCACACACACACGCACGCACGCGCACACACACACACACACACACACACACGCACACACACACAATTACACGCACGCACACACATACATACACGCACACACGCACGCACACACGCACACACACACGCACACACGAACGACACACACATAAACACACACACATACACACACACGCGCGCGCGCGTACACGCACACACGCACACACACACATACACACACACGCACACACACACATACACACATACATACACACACATACACACACACACGCACACACACACGCACACACACGCACACTTACACACACACATACACACACATACACACACACAACGCACGCACGCACCACACACACACATACACACGCACGCAAGCACACACACACACACACACACACACACACACACACACACACACACACACACACACACACACACCACCTGAGCACCCGGTGGCCACACTGCATTACAAGGGACATCGGGCAACAGGAGTGTGAGGGCACCAGCCGCAACAGCAGCAGCAACACTAACAGCAGCAGCAACGACAGCAACACAGCACGAGCAGCAGCAACATGAACAGCAGCAACAAGAATAGCAACAAGGACAGCAACAAGAACAGCAACTAGGACAGCAGCAACAACAGCAGCACAACAACAGCAACAACAACAGCCACAACAGCAACAACAACAGCAACAACAACGACAACAACACAACAACCCATAACAACAACAACAACAACAACACACACACACACACACGCACGCACGCACACACGCACGCACGCACGCACGCACGAACGCACACGACAGACGCTTTTTGGTTATGATCGTTTAACTGCAATTCCGTGTGTTATTGAATCTTCAAATCTTAGTCAGCGCTGTCTGGTGCATGGAGGTGGGTATTCTGTATCGCCATCAGAAGGTGGGTGTTCTGTTTTCAAATCTCCCAAACCAATTCAAAATGCAGACACACCAGTGCCTTATTTCAGTTGGTGTTTGTTCGGCCATGTCACACGCCACAACACCCTCCCCAAGACAGTCCTACAAGGAACGCTAGAAGGTGGCAGACGCCGAGGCAGACAAACCAAAAGCTGGATGGATAACATCAAGGAGTGGACCCACCTGGACAGTCCAACACTCATTCGGAAGGCGGAGGACAGGGCTGGATGGCGACGGTTGGTCTGCAGAATCGTCTCTCATGTCTCCTCCACGACCGTTCCGGTCATGAGAAAGAAGTGTGTACACGTACATGAGAAGAGGAGCAAAGAGCTGCACGATGAAGATCCCCCTAACTTGTGATATAGATCTAGGGTAGGGTAGGTTAGGAAAAGTCAAACGTACCCAGCATGCATTCTGTGTAGAAAAGACTAGATCTAGCTATTCTGAAGTCCGAATGTGTCAGGTGAGGTCAGCAGGCAGGCCTCCTGCAGAGTTAGAACCACTGAAAAGGACTAGGTCTAGATAGTCTGCAGCCTGTCCTAAAACGGAACGCGCAGATGATAGAGTTTCAGCACCATAACCTTACACACTGGTCAAGGCCTTGAGCTCAAGCACACACAACACACATACACACATGCACACACACACCACACACACACACAACACACAACACACACACACACACGCTCGCGCACGCGCTTGCGTGCGTATGACTTCTACTTATATCAAATGATGCACGCAAGAACAAACACATACGCACACATAATGGGTGGGTCTATCCGTGTGCGTGTTTGCGTGCATACGTTTGTGCGTGTGTTTGTCAGTGTGTGTGATGTGTGTGTGTGTGGTAAATGCATGTGTGTGAATGTGTGAGAGTTAGTGTTTGTGTGTGTGCGTGCCTGCGTAGGCCCTATGTGCGTACTTTTGTTCGTGTGTATGGTTGTCAACATGTGTTTGTACGTGCGCGCAAACACACCCATACACATTCACACACACACACACAACAACACACACACACCACACACACACACACAACACACACACACACACACACACACACACACACACACACACCTAAACCCCAGACGCTGAACACAATCAAGGGCGTCGAAGCAATTCAGCTGGGACCTCCCTCCCTAACGTGAACAGCCAGAGAGACATACAGCACAGCACAGCACAGCACAGCACAGTACAGTACAGCACAGTACAGCAGCAACACAGCACAGACAGCACAGTACACAGCACAGCACAGTACAGCACAGCACAGCACAGCACAGCACAGCACAGCACAGCACAGCACAGTACAGTACATACAGTCTCACTGTCTCCATCTTCTAGCTTCGTCTCCAGATAGCTCTAGGAACCAGATAATCATGTCACGTAGCGTGGTTACATTTCAAGTTGTGTAAGTAAGTGTGGGTGTGAAGAGGGGGGTTGTTTGTTTGTTTTTGTTTGTGTGTGTGTGTGTGTGTTGTGTGTTGTGTGTGTGTGTGTGTGTGTGTGTGTGTGTGTGTGTGTGTGTGTGGGGTGGTGTCCGTGTGTGTGTGTGTGTGTGGGGTGTGTGTGTGTGTGTGTGTGTGTGTGTGTGTGTGTGTGGTGTGTGTGTGTGTGTGTGTGTGTGAGGGGGTGTGTGTGTGTGAGGGAGGGGGGTGGGGAGTGATGGTGTGAGAGGGGGGGGGGGTGTCAGTGAAGAGAGTGACGAGATGATGAGTAGTGTGTGTGGATGTGACTGGACAGAGTGTGGGTGGTGTGGAGACAGACGAGAAGACAGAAGAAGAAGACAGACAGAGAGAAAGACATACAGAAGAAGAGAGAGGGGGGGGGGTGATTAGGCGGGAGACGAACGTTGGAGAGAGAAGGCAGAGTGAAGAAAAAAAGGTTGATTACTTGAAGAAGAGTATCATCTGATAGAGACATATTAGTGAAGTGAGCAAAGGCATTTTCGTAGAGGTAAGAAAAATGAAAAGAAAAAAGAAACGAAATAATGAAAGAAAAGAAGAAATTAGAAAAACACACGCACGCACATCGCACGCCGCACGCCAAACACAAACACACTACACACACACACACATAACACACACAAACAAACACAAACACGCACATGCACATAAAGAAAATCACAAGAAACAAAACACCTTATGATTAGTATACAACTTGTATCAGTCTCTGATGGGAACTATAATTACAATAACAATAACATTTTTAATGAACAATTGAACATAAAGAACAATGGAACCACCACCACCAACAACAACAACCAAAACAACGAAAAAAAAAACTTTCTGGAAAATGGTTTTCTACAGAAGACTATGTTTAAAGTTACTAAAAGAAAGATGTCATCTCCCAAAGGAATATGCACATAATGAGTAACAATGAGGAAATAATGAGGAAAACATGTTTATGTAGCTGCTTCTTTCTTCTTTGCTACTTCTTCGTCATTTTAAAAACGATGTACCAAAAGTTAAAGGAAAGAAAATAAAAAGTACTGTCTCAATGACAGCACCTGCAGTATCTTATTTTACGTGGGGATTATTCATTTTGCATTACCTGACTGGAAGTTTCAATTCCTGGTAGTTCTAAGCGCGTTATTTTTAGAGGTTCCAGTGGCGATTAAAATGTCACCGTCACGGTACCTTGCAGCAATATTCTTCTCATAATGGTGTGTGTGTGTGCGTGTGTGTGTTCGTGTGTGTGTGTGTGTTGTGTGTGTTGTGTATTGTGTGTAGTGTGTGTAC
This sequence comes from Stramonita haemastoma, assembly GCA_030674155.1. Taxonomy (NCBI): domain Eukaryota; kingdom Metazoa; phylum Mollusca; class Gastropoda; order Neogastropoda; family Muricidae; genus Stramonita; species Stramonita haemastoma. The sequence goes on along the minus strand of CM060326.1, from coordinate 23,845,426 downwards.
GTGTGGTTGGTGTGTGTGCGATGCGTGCGTGTGTGATGTGCGTGCGTGCGTGCGTGCGTGTGTGTGACAGTGAGAGAGAGAGAGAGAAGAGAGAGAGAGAGAGAGAGAGAGAGAGAGAGGAGAGAGAGAGACGAGAAGACGACGAGACAGACGAAGACAGACAGACAGACAGACAGACAGACAGACAGACAGAAGAGAGAGAGAGAGAGAGAGAGAGAGAGAGAGAGAGAGAGGAGAGAGAGAGAGAGAGAGAGAGAGAGAGAGAGAGAGAGTACAGGTGGGCTTCAGTTTCTGTAGAGTCATTCTATGCATAACGACACACGAAGGGAAGATCAGAGCTAACACGTCACTTTAACTCCCCACCCCCCTCCGCCCCCCAATGTACAAAAATGAGACAGGATAGTCACATTTGACACAAACAAAATAGCAAAACATATACATGACTTTGTTCCAAAAACCATAACATTTTGACCAAAACAAAACAAAAACAAAACAAAACAACATAACCATTTAATTTAAGTTTGTTACGAAACACCATATATTTTTTTTCTGACAAAACAAAACAACAAAAAGTTATAGACGTTTGTTCCATAACACATTTTCTCTGACAGAACAACAAAAGAAAACAAAACAAATAAAGTAGGACAGAAAAAAAAGAAAAAACTTCTGAAAGTTTCACAAAAATACTTTTTTTCTTTGCACTTGCACAAATAGATCTATCTTGTAACAGTCAAAAGTTTAAAAAAAAAAAAAAAAAAGAAAAAAGAAGCGCAACAATTACCATATGCACGCTGTATATCTCCTTTTTGTCACCAGAAAGACACAAAGTGCCGAAATCGCACAATCAATCACCACCAACAACAAAAAAAAGAAAAGAAAAGAATTTTTTTTTTTACTCCTGATCACAGAATAGAAAAGAACCCACACCGCTTCTAATAAAACTGTCCAGATCTGTCTCAAAACTCCAAAACGACGATGACTATGACTTCATCGATGACCACAAGGACACACACAGAGAGAGGGATGAAGAGTGTGGGAGATAGCCTAGCGAGAACCGAACCGAACCGAACGGCTACTGGGCCTGTTGTTCCTCTTAGTAGCGGCAGAGACGGGAGAAGAAATAAAAGACGACTGCCATAGCAGGCGGCGACGGATTTTGTGAGTGTGTGAGATTGTCAGCGAGTCTGCTTGCTTGCTTGCCCGCTACCGGTGAGAGAGAGGACCAACTTCACTCTCCCTTCGATCGTCCACTCTCTCTCTCTCTCTCTCTCTCTTCTCTCTCTTCTCTCTCTCCTTACACACACACACACACACACACACACAACACACACACACACACGAGCGCACGTGCGCACGCACGCACGCACGCACGCGCGCGCACGCACCCTGCTGTTCACGCGGCGGCGTGTTTGATTGGTTGGTTTGTTTGGGGAGGGGGGGGGAGGAAAGAGAGAAAAAGAGAGTGGGGGTGGCGGTGGGGGTTGATGTGATGGCGGTGGACAGTGGCGAGAGAGAAGCGATTCAGCAGTAGCAGGGATGGAGGTGACGCTCTTTTTGTTACTTGGTCACATCAGACAGTACAGGCTGGGTGGGCTACACTACACTACACTACACTGCACTGCACTGTACTGTACTGGAGGCGAGGGGCGGACGGAACAGTTGCTGTAGCGAAGGGGGCTTCTGTCATGATGCTGGCTGGATGCAGCGGAGGAAGGGAGTTTTTAGGCCTTGCTGGGGTGCTGTCTAGTCTGTCTGCCCGGTTCTGTCTGTCTGTCTGTCTGTCTGTCTTCGTTCTGTCTGTCTTCTCGTCTCTCTCTCCTCCTCTCCTCTTCTCTCTCTCTCTCTCTCTCTCTCTCTCTCCTTTCTGTAGCTCTCAGGGGCGGTCTAGCCTCTGCTGTCGAACACTTCGCTGCAGCCTCTCTGAAGACCCGGGTTCGAGTACGGGTCGAGGGGAGATTTTTCTCCTGGAGTTAACATCAGTGCTGACTCCACTCTCCCTAAGAGTCCTTCGGATGAGACTTTAAACCGAGGCCCCGTGTGCGAACACACGCAGAACATCTTGCGCACACGTTAAATCCTGTTCCGCTTTTCGTAAGAGTTGGCCATCGGTGCCGATAGGAACAGATGACAGTTACAAAACTGCATACACACGGGGACTGAATGTAAATAAAGCACAAGAGTGCTTATCCCATTATCCTCGATATAAAAGAATCAATCAATCAATCAATCAATCAATCAATCTCTCTTCTTCTTCTTCTTCTTTCTTCTTCTTCTTTTCTTCTTCTTCTTCTTCTTCTTCTTCTTCTTCTTCTTCTTCTTCTCGTGGCTGTTAGATTTCTCAAACCCTAATAAATGTTTTGAACATAATTTACAGGGTTTTGTTTTCTTATTCATTTATTTATTTGTGTTTTTTTGTTTTTGTAATTCTATTGTATCATTTCCGTCTATTGTGTGAATGCATGGCTTGGTCAACGATAGCCACACTTTTGTATAATAGCCCTTATTTATTTCCTTTCTTTCTTTCTTTTAACTTTCTTTATATTCATCTTTCTTTCCTTCCTTTATATTTCTTTCTTTTTTCTTTCTTTTTTTCTTTCTTTCTTTCTTTTCTTTCCTTCCTTCTTTCGTTCTTTCTTTCTTTCTTTCTGTCTTCATTTATCTAGTTCCCTGATGCAGGTTCAACTGTTCTGTGAAGGTTATCAACAAAAGTATTGATGTACTTCATTTTTGCTCTTTTTATTTCTTTTTATGGTTTTTAATCTTGTGTCTGTTTTCAATTTTTCTTCAGTTGTTGGTGCTGATGTTTTCCTACTGTTTTGAAGTAGATTTGAAACATCAGTCACACATATACACATCACACACACACACACACACACACACACACACACACACACACACACACACACAACACACACACACACACACACACACACACACACACACCTAGGGGGTTAAATTGGACGTGATAGCGCTGACCATCTCTTTGTGTCCTAGGTGTAGACTATATCTACTGTACACCTATACACACCCTGTCATACACCTATTCGCACATATACTATACATACTTCACACAACACACACACATAATATATATATATATATATATATATATATATATATATATATATATATATATATATATATATATATATATATATATATATATATATATATATATATGTATATATATACTTAAACCACCTCTTTCTCCTTCTCATCTAACAAAAAAAAGTTCACGTTAGTCATTGACCGCCAGTCTACATTGCAGTCAGGCTGGACAGGAAGCACCTCCCCCCCCCCCCCCCCCCCCCCCATGATCCACATGCACAGCAGAAGCTTCGGGAAAAGGACTGTAACTGACGAAGATAGAAGGAACAACATGAAGTAGGGTGGGGGGTGGGGGAGTACCACAAGCATTTAGAGGCAAGTAACTGTCAGACCACACATTGGATATGCGCATCCCCCCACTGCCTGATTCATTCAACTGCTGCTAAGACCCACCACGACAGCCTGACCCAGGATGCAAAACGCTGTCCTCAGACTCATCCCAGGTGGCATGAAAACTCCCCCCGTACCGTG
>CM060326.1:23829347-23836847 GCA_030674155.1 Stramonita haemastoma | reverse complement strand
TCTCTCTCTCTCTCTCTCCTCTCTCTCTCTCTCTCTCTCTCCACTCTCTCTCCTTATCTCTCTCTCTCTCTCTCTCTCTCTCTCATATACAGGTGTTGTGTGTGTTTGTGTGTGTGTTGTGTGTGCGTTGCGTGCGTGCGTGCGTGCGTGCGTGCGTGCGTGCGCGTGCGCGTGCGGCGTGCGTGCGTGCGTGCGTGCGTGCGTGTGGTGTGTGGTGTGTGTGTGTGTGTGTGTAGGTGTTGTGTAGACTCTTCTACATTAATGAAGACAGTAAAGTATCAATCTGTTCTGAGCTGCCGGTTTGATCTGATTGTCTTTTACTGAGTCACCTACAAGTCCTAATCTTGCTGCAAGTTTGCTTTTTGTTTCATTGTTTGTTGTTGTTGTCTCTACGGAAATTGTTCGTGCTATTTTTCGATTTCTATGGATTCTTTTCTGTAATCTTCGGAATCATTTATGTATATATGTCTTTATCATCACAGATATTCATGTTTTTATGCATTCATCAGTCATTCACGATGTTTGTTGCCAACACACTTGATTTTAAGGATGATTATGCGCGTGCAAGTGCACGCGTGCGAACGAACACACACACACACACACACACACACAGACAAACACACACACATGAACAACACACACACACAACACACACACACACACACACACACACACACACACACACACCACACACACACACACACACACACAGATCCTTGAGGCAGTTCCCCAACGTGACAGTCTAGTCCCATGTGCTGGAGCACACAGGTTATGGAGGTTAGAGACTCCTCCTCCCTTCTCGCTCTTTCCCCTGAAAAGAGTTTGCTGATCCGAGAGAAGGGGCAAGAAAAAAACACCCACACCTACGCACACATGCAAGCACACGCACAAACATGCCTCTATTTTCGAACACTAAAACATTTTTTTTTGAAAACATCATTTTGCCTTTAAGTATACAGCTTTAAGGTTAAAAGGGGAGAAAAAAAAGTTGATCTTTGAGACCAATTGCTGTGAGGAAACACTACACGACTTTTTGTCAACCGTTTCTATCAACGACAACAACAACAACAACAACAACAACAAGTGTGCAGCTCTGGCCAGCCAGACTGGCTTTGTGAAGAAAGCAAACATGTTTGGAAGCACTTCAGCCTCCACACACCTTGAAGGCTGGCTAACAGTGTCTGGTTTCTGTATGTATGCAGGCGCGCATCCTTCTCTTTCACAACATAATAGCAATCGGCAATAAAATAAATACAAACGCAATGTCTGCTGCTGGCAGGGAAACACACAATGAATAATGGGAATGTTTACTATTTCTTCGTAAAGAAAATACAGCAAGAGGAACAAACAATCAAACAGACAGACAAAGCAGACAAACAAGTGGAAATCTCGTTCAGAATCATTTGAAGTTTATTTTGAAGTCGGTTTTTGCTGAGGTGACCACCCTCGGTATTTTGGCCTTATTTTTTTAGTTTGGCAAGTACTGGAGTTCTGGAATATCTATGTAGAATATAAATATATATTATTTGTGAACGTTCTCATCGCATTTCTCAACAGTATTTTTTTTCTTAGCAAAGCGATTTAATACTATTCCACGAGTAGTATCAATTACGATCAGAGATGACTACTGTAAATCACCAATTGTTAAAATAAAGACATTTTCCTCACACACGGTCAGGTAAAGTCAACATTCACCATCACCGTGTGTCACCTGGATGTTTTTCATGACTGAGACAGGCACACAGGCACAGCAGCTCTAAGCTTTCCTTCTCCCCCCCCCCCCATCTCTATCCACCCCACACGTCTCTACCCGTCCACTCCTCTACATCCTCAGGCAAAACATCAAACACGCCAAGTCACACACAGTAAACAAACAGGGCGCCGCGCTGCTTTCTTTCTTTCTTCTTTCTTTCTGTCTCTCTTGCTGTCTCTCTTCCCTTCCGCGGCTGGCTGCTAAAACCCCTTTTCAAACCACGCTTTGAAAGAGCGAGGCAACGAAGCGAAGGGAAAACCCCGCAGGTCAATTGGTCAGTTCCCCGGACAAAAAGCTCCCTAAACGGTAAGGGACAAAAACACTCCAGCCATCTTCATCATGGCTAATTGAGTCACACACTGGAGAGAGAGAAGGAGCAAAGAAAGAAAGACAGAAAAAAAAGCTGTCTACTACACTGAGGCCAGGACTGACCAGGACCGGCCATACTACTCTCTGAATGTTCTGTTCGCCTTGCAGGCAAGTGTGAAGGAAGGCCAGGCCAGGCAAGAGAGGAGAGGAGCGGGTCTTAGGGCGAGAGGTCATCCAGCGCATATTTGTCCTGGGAAATGGAGAGGAAATTGCCCGTTAATTGAGCGCGCGCGCCCAAACATAACTGCGGTAGGATCCCCCGGTCCTCCGATTGGCCCAATTAGTCTGGAGGGCATCCCATGAGGGGGGGTCAAGCTTTGGAGATGGACCTCATCGGAGGGCGAATCTCGGCCATTCTAAACAGACCTTGTTTGACAGTGCTGTTGTCAGAAAGGGATTTGCTGATTGGTACTTACACGGGAGTGGCAAACATAAAAAAAAAATCTCCCCTCAGTGCACTCCCTCCCCGAGATAATGAAGGCTGGCAAGTAAAGAGAGAGAGAGAGAGAGAGAGAGAGAGAGAGAGAGAGAGAGAGAGAGAGAGAGAGAGAGAGAGAGAGAGAGAGAGAGAGAGAGAGAGACAGAGAGACAGAGACAGAGACAGAGAGGGTCAGAAAGTGGGTAGTGCAAAAATCATAATAATCCACCTGTCTGATTCGTTTGGACACAGCAAATGCTGTTAATTACGAGCAAAAGCAGTCTACCTATATAGTTAGGCACCCTCTAGAAATTCTACCTGTTTTCAGTCGTATGTGTGTGTACACACACACGCACGCACGCACACACACACATACACACACACACATATTTGATGCCACTATCAACGGACAGACGTTATTAAATACAAGAACGAAAAGAGAGAGAGAGAGAGGAGAGAGAGAGAGAGAGAGAGAGAGAGAGAGAGAGAGAGAGAGAGAGAGAGAGAGAGAGAGAGAGAGAGAGAGAGAGAGAGAGAGAGGGGGGGGGAGATTGATTGATTGATTGATTGATTTTACATTATTAAATACAAGAGAGAGAGAGAATTGAATTGAATTGAATTGAATTGAATTGAATTGAATAAATTTTATTTTAAGAGGGTAATGGCATAAGCAAACATGCTTTTTTACAACCAGCCCTCTGGGCATAAAAGAACACAAATAACCAACAATCAAGAAAACCAACCTCTCAACCAAAGAATGAACAATTCTTTTTTGAAGAATACGGGGGAAAATCAAAACAAAGAATATAATTATTAGAATACAAATTCAAATACCAGACAGGAGAGTATAGGGAGAGGAGAGAGAGAGAGAGAGAGAGAGAGAGAGAGAGAGAGAGAGAGAGAGAGAGAGAGAGAGAGAGAGAGAGAGAGAGAGAGAGAGAGAGAGAGAGAGAGAGAGACAGACAGACAGACAGACAGACAGACAGACAGACAGACAGACAGACAGACAGACAGACAGACAGACAGACAGACAGAGACAGAGCGAGCTGCTGGAGAGAAGAGAGAGAGAGAGAGAGAGAGAGAGAGAGAGAGAGAGAGAGAGAGAGAGAGAGAGAGAGAGAGAGAGAGAGGAGAGAGAGAGAGAGAGAGAGAGAGAGAAAGAGACAGAGACAGAGAGAGACAGAGACAGAGACAGAGAGACAGAGAGAGACAGAGAGAGACAGAGACAGAGAGACAGAGACACCGAGAGACAGAGAGACAGCTAACTTCTCGTTATATGCATCTCAGCAGTGGTGCTAGTGTTCTGAACTCATTTTTCTCTGCATTAATGGAACATCAAAAGGCTTGCCTTGGGCGCCGAGCGTTTATGAAGTTCTCTTTAAATTGTAAACAGCAGCAACCATATTGAATTTGAAGGGGTTGAGAGGCATTATTTTCCCTTTCTTTTCTGTGTGGCGCTGTTGCTGTTGTCAATGCTGCTGCCATAGCTGTGGTGCTTGTCAATTAAACGTGTGAGCATTATCTTTTCCCTTCAGGTGCATTTCTTTCTTCCTTTTTATTATCCTCTTGTTCATCTCTTTTTGGCTCTTGTGTGCTCTCTTTCTTTTTACACCGATGCGTCGTCGTGTTTAGAGGACTGCACTGCTAGCTTTTGGAGACGTTCGGGAAGGTTTCCTATAATAAATAAATAAACTCAGCATGGTATAGATATATAGGTAGATAGATTTATTGGCTGATATAGGTAGACAGATGGATAGATCAATACAAACATACATAGGTAAATAGACAGACAGACATACAGACTGGGAGACAGACAGGTATGTAGGTAGATAGATAGATAGATAGATAGATAGATAGATAGATAGATAGATAGATAGATAGATAGATAGATAGATAGATAGATAGATAGATAGATCAGATAGATAGATAGATAGATAGATAGATAGATAGATAGATAGATAGATAGATAGATAGATAGATAGATAGATAGATAGATAGATAGATAATAATTACATGCATCCATCCATCCATCCATCCATCCATCCATCCATACATACATACATACATCTACATACACGCATACATACATACGTACATAGACTACATACATACCTACATACCTACATACCTACCTACCTACCTACATACATACATACATACATACATACATACATACATACATACATACATACATACATACATACATACATACATACATAAATGAATAAATGCAAACGTCGGTAAGTCTTCAGGCAAAGTCTAGGCATCTCTCGTAGACAACAAACAAAACAGCACACACAGAACCACTCTCTCCCTGTACACAGAAAGAGCACGTTGAACCAGTACAGACAGGGTCAATCCAGACAAACAACACGCCCTTATGCCAGTTCTGTTATTTGTTCAACATCTTCTCCTTCAAGGGTTTTGATGGCTGTTAATACAATCACCGAGTTGGGAAAATCGTAAAACAACATTTGTAGAGGTTCTTTCCTATACACTCATCTCCCTTCCACCCAAATTTGGTTGGTTCTTTTCCTTTTTCTTTCTCTTTGCAATCCCGTCCTTCCCTTTTCTGTGTAAATCCTTGTAACTAAAGTCGTAAAGCAGGCTAAACTTGGACGTGGGAACGAACCTTACTCTGCAGTTTTCATGCATTATGTATACTGTTCAACTACGAAAGACCAACGTGGGAAATGGGGGAGACATGAATCAGAAAGAAGTCTTCCTGTTTTCCAGTGAAGAGACGTCAGAAACAACACCGTCTGTTTTTGTAGGCTTACCTACAGACGCTGGAACTATTTTGTCCTGGTCTGGAAGTAGTTTTACCTCAAAGAGAGATTGGAACCAACATTAAAGGCAGACCTGCCAGCTATTTGTGAGTCAAAGTTATGTTAACGGTGTGATTAATGCCGTACATGGACAGTGAGTGCTAAGCATAGCTCAGGACGCAGACACATGTGAGGAAGGAGACGTTTCTAGCTTAGGTCTAACGTTTCCTTGGCAATGATGTCAGATGACCTCAAAAGAATAAGACTGCAAATCGTAAAAAATTCAAAACTGTTATAACTACTTTGGCTCTCTTTTTTTTCTTTTGGGCAGCTGAATTACGATACATTTGATCTTTGTTTTTACATGCGGACAGTAGTGTAGATTACAAATATCATTTTAAACCTTATCTTACAAGTTTAAACAATACTCTTCCTTACAACTCAATGCTGAGTTTTTGCATAAGTTTGGCGATTTTTGTTCTCGATTTGTTTTAAACAAATATAACTTTTGTTGTTTTTGGCAGGAGTTGCTTACACATGGGGACTGGGTGTAAAAAAAAAACACACATGAGTGATTATTCCATTATCCTCGATATAAAAGAATAAATAAATAAATACAAAATTAGGTAAACGTCAACATTTGGAAATGTGTAAGTATATAGGAGCCTTGCAATTTCTAATATGTATTAATTTTGTGCTAGTTTTACAGATTAAATAATTTGAATAATGGTCACAATACAGTACAAGCATTGTGAACAAAACACAATACCCCGAAAAAATATGTTTTGAGAAAAAGAGTTCTTGTCTTTGTCAAGGAAAGCATTAAAGTATTAGCAGTGCAAACCTCCCAAACCTCTCTCCACACACACACACACACACACACACACACACCACACACACACACACACACACACACACACACACACACACACACACTGTAATTGTGGCTACCTACCTCCTCTAACTTAGAAACTGGCGACTAGGGAGCCCTGAGTGAAAACTGGGAAGGCCAGCAAAGTATTCTTTAAGCCCTTAATAGCAAGGAGTCGAAATAGCCTGGTGGATAGAGCACTGGACTAGTCATCTGACCGCGGTCTATGGGCGGGGATTGGAATCACCACTGAGATTTCTATTTGCGGGAACTTTCCCCTGGCTGGATTAAGACTGGGCCGGCTCCGTTCCACCGATAGTCAGTCGGATAAGAATTAAACTATAAAAACCAACACTATCTATCTATCTATCTATCTATCTATCTATCTATCATCTATCTATCTATCTATCTATCTATCTATCTATCTATCTATCTATCTATCTATATCTGTCTTCTGTCTGTCTATCTATCTATCTATCTTCAATCTACCAATCTATCCATCTATCTATCTATCTATCTATCTATCTATCTATCTATCTATCTATCTATCTATCTATCTATCTATCTATCTATCTATCTATCTATCCATCTATCTATCCCTTAGTCTGGTGACCGTGGGGGCACCCATAAAGACTTGACAACCAGTTCCCTCCATTCCTCTCTCTAGTTCTACCTTTCTCAGGGTTTTGTTGAGTTCTAGGCCTGTCCATTCGCTGGTGTTGTCCTCCCATCTCTTCCTTGGTCTGCCTCTCTTTCTTCCTCCTTGGACAGTGCCTTGCAGTATTTTTTTACAAGTCCTTTTGATCTTGTCACATGCCCGTACCATTTAAGTTTACGCATCTTTCAGTCCTAAAAAACACACACACATTAAAACCCCTCCATCTTTGGAAAGAGAGTAGGATAGATACGACTCTTGGCAGGCAGTACAGGAACACACTCTGTGTCATGCAGAGGAATGAGCTCCGCCAGGTTCACCTCTCCCAGGATACACTATTAGTGTAGTCCAGTTTCAGTGTACTGCCTAAAAAGAATGACTCCTCAGAAAGTTTCCAGAGAATCCAGCATGTCCAATCCATCGATAATGTACGCTCATCAGAATACCAGGCTGTCTGTGTTATACACCGGCAGCAAAAGCAGCAGCAGCAGCAAGAAGAATATCGTAAAACAACAACAACAGACAAACATCAATGATTACTTCACTGTCTGTCTCCTTGAGCCTGCCTGTGTGTGTGTGTTGTGTGTGTGTGTGTGTGTGTGTGGTGTGTGTGTGTGTGTGTGTGTGTGTGTGTGTGTGTGTGTGTGTATGTGTGTGTGTGTGTGT
>CM060326.1:23814347-23824347 GCA_030674155.1 Stramonita haemastoma | reverse complement strand
TGAAATTCCCCCTGACTGGGAAGCCCTGCTCTTCAAGGAAGAAACGGCAATAGCTCTTGCAGTAATTGCTCATTTATCACCCCACCTCACCACACCTTGACGCTTCAAAAACAATGAACTATCGTGCTCGTTGAAATGTAAAGCAGTCTGATATTCTGTTGTTGTTGTTTTTTCCTGTATGCATTTTCGGTAAGGAACACATAACGCGCAGATACTTACACACGCACGCACGCACGCACACACTCACGCACGCACGCACGCACACACACACATACACACGCGCATGCACGCACACACACACACACACACACACACACACACACATAATGGGCTATATAAACGTCTACATGTATTTTTTTTCCACTTTTGTTGTTACTGTTCTATTTTGTTTCTTTCTATCTTTCTTTGAGATTATGTATGCTTGCTCTACCGTTTTTTTTTTTTAAACATGCTATAAAACCTCTAAACAACATACTCTTTAAAACAAAATCGCGCTGTAGTCTAGCAGTACCGTATTTCGGACTATCAACCCCCACCCCCCCACCCCCCCCAAAAAAAAAAAAAAAAAAAAAAAAGAAACCAACAAAAAAAATACCCCAAAAACACCACCACCCAAACCCCACTCCATGTGTCGAAGGACATTTTTCAGCACCAGCTTACCACACAACCCAGTATAGTAATTGCCTTTTGTCTCGAGTCAAGACTAAAAACTGGTGGTAGCAGTACAGTGAGCAGGGCTAGGCCATCCCCTACTACTACCAGGAGAGCAAAAGAGCGAATGTTGCCATTCTTCTCGGAACTGGTATGGCTGTAGTTAGTAGTGGTGGCCTTATAAATATGAATGAAACAGGAAACCAGGAGGGAGAGGAAATGACTTGCCTCCTGTGGGCTGATTAAGAAGGTTCCAGCCAGCATAGCAGGCCGCCCAGCATGCCTGCCTTTATTTTCCAGGGAAAGCAGCTTGCTAGCCTAGGCCAGGCCGGGAGGAGCCAGACAGACACGGTGGGGAAACAGTGGAGCTGTCCTAGCGTGAAACACTCTATACTAGGCTGGAGGTCGCATGTTTCCTCTGCATGCGGTTTAAAAAGAAAATGAATTTTTAAAAAAAATGCTGAAGAGAGAGAGTGAGAGAGAGAAGAGAGAGAGAGAGAGAGAGAGAGAGAGAGAGAGAGAGAGAGAGAGAGAGAGAGAGAGAGAGAGAGAGAGAGAGAGAGGGTGGGGATGGATGGTGAAGTATTGTCAAAATACATGTGTGTGTGTGTGCGTGTGTGTGTGCGCGCGCGTGCGTGCGTGCGTGCATGCGTACGTGCACGTGCTTGTGTGCGTGTGTGTAAGTAAGTAAGTAAGTAAATAAGTAAGTATGTAAAACATTTTTTTTTCAGATGGTACATTGAATTAGCAGTGAAATTCCTTCTTTTTTTTTTGTTTTTTTTTTCGTAAACCCGCTCAAAACTTAAGAGATTAATTAGCTGTTTGTTGAGTTACACTGGGCTATTCAATTGAAGAAACAGTCAATGTTTGATTCTGTTGGGGGAAAAGTGTGTGTTTCTTTTAGAGTATAATTTTTGTTGGTAAAATCTAGTATTGGTGTTTTTTCTTTGAACGTAACTCTACAATCAGATTCTTTTTCTGTTAATTATTTTCTCCTCTTTTTTTGCCTAATAGGTATAGCGAGTCGGAATAGCAGTGTGCAATGGGTTCTTGATCTAAAGTAATCTTCAGACTCTTGTTTAATTCCCCACTCAGCTTTTTGTTTTTAATTCATGGGATTCTTGTCACGGAGCAAACATCGGCTCATACTCCAATTAACTGGAAATATTTTTTTCCTGATGAGAATATAAGCAGAGTTGGTATATACAAACTCACACACATTGAATGCATTCATAAAAAAACAAAATCGAGCGGTATTGAATAAAATTGTTCTACTATAGTCGATGGTATATAAACAACACGTGTTCCCACTAAAATGCCATCTGTCAGCTGGGACAGACATGAGTTCTGTAAACTTTACCTCGCTCAAACCCTAGGAATAAAACGCTTGAGGGCATTGCCCCGGTGGTAAAGAGAGTAGTTGACACCACGTGAAGCAGATAACATGGCATCCTGCATGAACGAGGGTTAAAATGATATATCCATCTTCAGTATGATCGTTATTTGTGGTTTCAGCTGTGTTTGGGAACAAAACCCACTGAAATATTAAAGCGAAGGTTCAATGGACTGTTAACCCTATTCATTCTCTCTCTCTCTCTTCTCTCTCTCCTCTCTCTCTCCTCTCTCTCTCTCTCCCCTCTCTCTCTCTCCTCTCTCTCTCTCTCTCTTTTAGCTCGGATAACCACTGCGTGTAATTTTTCTCTGCCACAAAAAGCCCTTTACGGTTGACTGCCAGCCTGACTGCTGTGATTAATGTTAGACTCTATGACTGCTGTGTTTTTGTAAAGATTGATTATTGAATTGCATAACGATTTTTTCGGGTTTATTTTTTTTTAAACGCAGAAGCATAGTTTTCCTTGTCAGCCCCACTTAAGGCTTCACCCCCCCCCCCCCCCCCCCCCCCCCCCCCCCCCTTGTTTTAATTATAGGGAAACGGGTAAATGTGGAGTCGTTCTGCCTTCCAGAAGCTTTAAATGATTTTGCCATACCAGTTGAACCTAGACAACCAACGGTCATACATGTAGTGAACACTTGAATACAGTGCCAGCGTATTTCTAAGACAACAACAACATGAAAACATGTTAAGCTGGGTGACGTAAAGAACACTTTAGAAAAAAAAAACCCTGTAAAATGCTTTACTTAAAATGTTAGATGCATCCAAAAAGTGGACATGAAAACACACACATATAATTATAAACACATACAGACACATACAGGCACACGCAGACCAGACAGACCCACACACGCAGACACAACACACACACAGACACAGCACACACACACACACACACACACACACACACACACACACACACACACATAACACACACACAACACACACAAACACACACACACACACTATCATACACACGCGTCAAAAACTCCTCCGCCATCGAAAATCGGAGGCCATGTATTTACAAAATTTCATGCACAGGGAACCTGGACTGTTTATTCATTATCATCGAGATAATAATATTGGTGTTAATAATGATAACAAAAAAGATAGTAATAAAATAAGAATATCTTGACACATAATATAATAATATGGTTAGTCAAATATCCATTCATACTATACTACTACTACTACTACTACTACTACTACTACTACAATACTACTACTACTACTATACACTACTACTACTACCGATGATGATAACGATAATGACAATGATACTACTACTACTACTACTACTACTACTACTACTACTACTACTACTACTACTACTACTACTACTACTACTACTACTGATGATTAAAATAATGATAATGATAATGATAATGATACTACTACTACTACTGCTGCTGTTGCTGCTGCTGCTGATACTACTACTACTACTACTACTACTACTACTACTACTACTACTACTACTAACTACTACACACTACTACTACTACTACTACTAAATATGATGATAATGATGATAACAACAATAACACATACAATGTGTGCGCAGCCATTTTTCTTTTTTTTGTTCCATAGTTCGCATCCGTTTTCTTTTGTGCCCCCAACTAATTTCTCTGCTGTGCCCATCACAGCAGTGGCAAAGGTCTGAAAACATTGCCATTATTAATGGAGGAGAGTTGCCGGTCTGGTGAAGCCAATGTGAGTTATGTTTTCACCTTAATAGCTGCGCTCTCGGGCAGACTGGAGGCCGTGAAATAATTCAAAGAGCCGGGTGACTTCCAGCCAGCCAGCCAGAGAGAATTGTTATGATTCTGCCAGTCATTACAGTGGTGTGCTCTGTTGTATTATGATAGCAATATTGTAGGTGTATTGGCGGTGGTAGGTTGGGGGTGTAGAGTTATGTTATTGACGTGGTCAGGTATGTGTTGCAATATCACGATCTATATGGAACAGAAACTCATTTAGTCGCAGTTTTTGTGTTTTTGTAACAACGCGCACACTTACACACACAGACACACAGACACAGACACACAGACACAGACACAGACACACACATAACAACACACACGCGCGCGCGCCTATCTAAGTCTTTGTCTCTGTCTCTGTCTGTCTCTCTCTGTCCGTCTTATTCTGTCTATCTCTGTCTGTCTATCTCATCACCTTGTACCCTCTTTCATTAGTGTTAAACTGTACTGAAACAGCTCGATTTACCAAGCAGTACCATCACGTAAAGAATGGAGGTTCGTTTTTCTTCTTCTTCTTCTCTCTTCTTCTTCTTCTTCTTCTTCTTCTTCTTCTTCTTCTTCTTCTTCTTCTTCTTCTTAGTTCTTAAAAAAATCGAAAAATGAAGTATGTTAACCTATAGGACTTAAACCCTTTCAAGAAACTTGTTCATTTCTCAATAGAAATGTCAATGTGTTATTCAAACTTAAAATCAGTATTAATCATACTATGTCTGTAACATGCTCATTGGCTAATGAAGAGCATATAATTATTGTGCATGGTAATAATGGTTTAGAGTTAACATGACTGTGTGCATGTTTAAGCAGCGTGCCAGTACACATAAACAGAAACATGTACATATACATTCTCTAATATCACAGAGCTAACATAAAAAAGAACGTGGTTTAATCTTAAAGGCAGCAAGTAAAATCAACCCTTACATAATTATCAAAGAGTGTATTCAGCTCCTCAACCTCTCCCCACCCCCACCCCACTCCTCCAAAAAAAGTAAACAAACAAACAAACAGAAAAAACCCATAAGCTATCACCCATAGCCACATAACCATCAACGTCCGGTCTATCTTTTAAAACCCATCACATTTACCAGAAAGTGCGTGGGAGTTGTAATCCTTGTGTGTTTTGTTGTAATGTGAATGGCCGCTCTGTCTGACTGGTCCAAGACCATAGCAATTTCACATCTGGCTACCTACCTTCTGCTGGATGACCTGCCTTTACACTGAGGTATATATATAATAATATATATATATAATATATTATATATATATTAATATATATATATAACTATATAGTATATATATATAATATATATATATATAGTGTGTTGTGTGTGTGTGTGGTGTAGATTGTGTGTCTGAGAAGAGTGTGTGTGTGTCTGATGGTAGAGAGAGAGAGAGAGAGAGAGAGAGAGAGAAGAGAGTAGAGAGAGACGAGAGATGAGAGAGAGAGAGAGAGAGGAGAGAGATAGAGCATGTGTGTGTCTAAGAGAGAGAGAGACAGAGACAGAGAGACAGGGAGACACAGACAGACAGACAGACAGACAGAGAGCAACTTATCCTTTTAAATGTCTGTAACATTTCGTTCCGTGTTCCTTCACATAGAAAGCAACACAATCTTTCCCTAACATCTCTGCCTACGCCGTTGTCTTTGTTTTATGATTACACTGAAAACGAAGAAGAAAACAAGGACTTGTTTGCACTAACTACAACGACACTTTCACAAGAAACAATGTTATGTAATGAAATGAACAGATTTTTGTTACTGGACTTGCCTCCATTTTTCTTCTTAAGTTCGTGTATATGCTTGCAAAGTGGTTGTTTTGTGGACTTATTTGTGGATTGTTTTCGTTTGTTTTAATTGATGATTGCTTTAAAAAGAATGGACTATCAACTGAAATGGGAAACAAATCATAATGTTCCGATAAAGCAAAGTAAGTAGATCATGTCAAATATGAACGCGGAAGTTTAGGCCAACGTTACTGACCTAACTTAAATACATGTTTAAGGTATATTTGGCAAGGACAACAAGCATAGTGTGTCCGTTCTTAATCTTTTCCATCAGACAACGGGTTATATGTGAATATAACATCCAGAATCTCATCGGTCAAACTCTCATCGGTCCTTCTCACACGCACGCACACACACACACACACCACACACACACACACACACACACACACACACACACACACACACACACAACAGGGAGAGAGAGAGAGAGAGAAGAGAGGGAGAGAGAGAGAGAGAGAGAGAGAGAGAGAGAGAGAGAGAGAGAGAGAGAGGAGAGAGAGAGAGAGAGAGAGACAGAAGAAGAGAGACAGACAGACAGACAGACAGACAGACAGACAGACAGACAGACAGACAGACAGAGACAGACAGACAGAGACAGGAGACAGAGAGACAGAGACAGAGAGAGTCTGTGTATATACCTGCATCAAAGCCCACTCAGTTTTCTTTCATTTTTTTTCTTTTTTTAAAAAACTAATTATTACCAATACTTTTTTTCTTCAAGGCTTCCGAGAAAGCCTCTTTGTTCTCCCCCTGCAGAAATATGAACACGTTTCTTTTGCAGTAATTTGACATCCTCAGAGAGTGACCTTTCAAAATAAGTTGCAGTGATATTTTTTTGATTTTTGTTATTCATTGTCGTTGTTGTTTCCCATTTTTTAATTTCCGTTTTCATTGGTAAAATTAATGTAACCTTTTCAAACAGAACGATAAGTCTTTTTAAGATATAGGGACGCAGACATTGTGGGAAGATTAGCTCTTT
This sequence comes from Stramonita haemastoma, assembly GCA_030674155.1. Lineage (NCBI taxonomy): Eukaryota > Metazoa > Mollusca > Gastropoda > Neogastropoda > Muricidae > Stramonita > Stramonita haemastoma. The sequence goes on along the minus strand of CM060326.1, from coordinate 23,817,782 downwards.
CATTCTCTAAGTTTTTGTTTTCATTTTATGATAGAAAACAGAAAGGAAATAATCATACTACTGATGCAGGAAGTAAGGCCGCCTGATTTTATATTTCATATAACAGAAGCTATTACTTCTGATTGGCTTGTAATTTGATGATTCGAAACACTGTAGTAGGCAGTTTCAAGCAAAGTATGTCAGGCGAGCTTTAATTGGAATCGATTTTGTCCGCTGAGAGGCTCAACCAGAGATAACGAAATACAATCTAGGGAGGACTGTTCAGAAGATAAAGAACTACAGGGACAGGTTTCATAGTTGTTGTTTTGTGGATATGTTTTGGCTTCTTTGTTTGCCTGGTAACTTATTTTGTAGGTTTTTGGGTTGCTTTTTTTCAAGGTGAGGGGGGTATCTGGCGTATTTGTTCCTTTACTGGAGCAATATGTACGTGTACGTTATTTGTAATTAGAAACTACTACGTCAACTATCAGTCATGGTTTGAGAGAATTTTCCTCAGAGGAAATGGGAGAGGCCATAAGTTAAGATTCCCCCCCCCTCTTCTCTCTCTCTCTCTCTCTCTCTCTCTCTCTCCTCTCTCTCTCTCTCTCTCTCTCTCTCTCTCCTCTCTCTCTCTCTCTCTCAAACGTTGTATTTAATTTTTTTTGCATATTTCCTTTTTTGCACCTCGAAGTGTATTGTAGCCTGGTAGGGGCGATGTATACTAAAACAATTTCAGTGTTCAGTGTTCAATGTTCTCTGTCTATCTGTCTGTTTGTCTGTCTCTGTTTCTTCTTTCTGTCTCTATCTCTGTCTCTATCTATCTCTCACACACACACATAAACACACACACACACAAACGCACACACACACACACACACACACACACACACACACACACACACACACACACACACACACAGTCTACAGATGTGCACACTGGCTTTTCAACGACCGGACTGTTGTTAGAAGATTTATGTTGATACCTGTGTGTCCATGTGACTTCAGCAGCATAGAAAAAGAAAATTGATAGACACTTTGTTCGGTAGCAGCACACAGCAGCAAACGTCATAAAATAGAAAAAGAGAGGACGAGTGAAGAAAACAGAAGTCAAGACAAATGAGAAAAGAGAAGAAGAGAAGAAGTGAGAGGAGAGAAGAGAGGGAGAGAGAGAGAGAGAGAGAGAGAGAGAGAGAGAGAGAGAGAGAGAGAGAGAGAGAGAGAGAGAGAGAGAGAGAGAGAGAGAGAGGAGAGAGAGAGGAGAGAGAGAGGGGGAGGAGAGAGAGAGAGGAGAGGAGGGAGTGGAGAGAGAGAGAGAGAGAGAGAGAGGAGAGAGAGAGAGAGAGAGAGAGAGGAGAGAGAGAGAGAGAGAGAGAGAGAGGAGAGAGAGAGAGAGAGAGAGAGAGAGAGAGAGAGAGAGAGAGAGAGGAGAAGAGAGAGAGAGAGAGAGAGAACACACTGAACACTGAACACTGAAACTCTGTCCTCCTCCCTCCTCTCTCTCTGTCTCTGTCTGTCTGTCTGTCTGTCTGTCTCTTTCTCTCTCTGTCTACCCCCCTTTCCCCCCCTCCCTCTCTCTCTTACCAAATCGTCCACCTCGATACGAATCTCTAACAATTTGAGATACTCATTCTTGTTTGATTAATTGCAAACTCTATTCATTCAAAGCCATAGAAGTATTATAGTTAGGGCCACTCATGAGCTAAGCCTGACTCTGATAATCTTAACACTTCATTCTTTAGACTAGGCCTTTCTGTGGTGATTCCTATCAATCATTACCACCAGCTGACTGTGACATTCCTGATAAACTTGGTAAGATGTGTGCATTATATTGTCCCTCCATTATTACCATTCTGATTAATATTAATGAGGCTATAGCCTGTTGGGACCTGAGAGGGCTGATCGTAAGTATACCAATGTGTGTGTGTGTGTGTGTGTGTGTGTGTGTGTGTGTGTGTGTGTGTGTGTGTGTGTGTGTGTGTGTGTGTGTGTGTATGTATGTGTGTGTGCGTGGTGTGTGTGTCGTGTGTGTGTGTTCCTGTGTGTGGTGCCTGTGTGTGTGTGTGTGTGTGTGTGTGTGTGTGTGTGGTGTGTGTGTGTGTGTGTGTGTGTGTGTGTGTGTGTGTGTGTGTGTGTGTGTGTGTTTGATTTTACGTCTGTACACTTAAAGTGATATTAGACGAGGGATGAGGTTGGGGGGGGGGGGGGGGGGGGCAATAAAGAGATAAGGGTTTTTAAAAAAGTGCGTTGGTGATTGTGTACATAAGAAGACTGATTACAAAAATATATAACAAGAATGTTGCAAAAGATGGCATAAGAAATGCAAATAATAACAAAAACAATCGAACAATAGAGAACTTTAAAATCTGAAACTGTAAGATGAACAATTGCAAACTACATGTAAAGGCTGCCATAAATAAAGCAAAAAGTACATTGCCACAGTAGGGTGTTATAATTTCACAATCTTCACAGTAGTACTTTATAAAAAAAGAGAATACTGGGGATCGCATCAGAGACAATGCTATCTCACACAGTAACTTTGGATTGATTAACACTTCTTGCAGTGACTTATCTTGAAATGGTGGTAGGAACTTTTTTAAACCTTGACAATGATACAAAACATGAACATTGGAAAGTTTTTCACTGCATATACATTTTACATTTTTGGCAAATTTTGCTCGAAATGCGTTTAATTTCAATCTGTGGATTAGAGAAACAATATTTCTAGTACTGGATTTTTGAAAGCCGTACTGAGTACAAAGGATGTTCTCAATATCAAGAACTGAACAAGTATGCTGGGAATAGCCAGCCTCTTCATGTTTCTTTTTTACATGTTTCCAGCAAACACTTTGAAGCAAAGCATAACCCTCATGAAGAGAAAGAGGAATGTCTAAAACATTTGAACAGCTAGAATGTTTTGCTGCCTTTTTGGCTGCTTTGTCAACCTTTTCATTGAAATAAAGACCACAGTGAGATGGAACCCAGCAGAAAGTGATATTCGAACCCCTCAGAATGAGAAAATGTATCAAAAAATTAATTTCAGTAATGAGATTCTGCCTAACCATCGATGTAGAGTTATTAAGACACTGTAATGCAGATTTAGAATCAACGCAAAACAAAATCTGCAAAACAGTATTTGGAAAATCAAGCAGAAAGTACAAAGCCATCAAAATAGCGGTAAGTTCAGCAGTAAAGACGGAATGATTTTTGCCAATATGATAGGACTTTTCAACTTTCAGAGCTGGAATGATAAATGCTGCCCCGCTTCCTTATTTTCAAGAAGGGACCCATCAGTAAATATCTTAAGATGAGAAGGGTATGTATCTTCTAAGTGTGCATTTGTGTAAGAGCAAAGAATAATCGCATTTTCTTCTTTTTTTAATGAGAGATGGTTGATATCAAAGTGTGCTTTCTGAAGTTCCCATTTTGGAACAGGTGTTAAAATAGCGGTGGATTTTT
>CM060326.1:23796847-23806847 GCA_030674155.1 Stramonita haemastoma | reverse complement strand
CACACACACACACACACACACACACACACACACACACTGATCTACAATGCCAATGATCAAAATATATACAAACATCAGAAACAGGAATGAAGGAAATAAGACAATATTTACATTTTGCCCCATTAACTGAACAACTGACTTCACCTTCACCTCACCTTCACCTGTCCCGTAGTCCCGTGGACCTGTGGGGGCACCACTGAAGATTTGGCAACAGCTTCCTCCACTCCCCACTGACGACTGCTCACATAAAAGTTCATAGGTTGTGGGTTTTCCAGTTTATTTATAGAAATCTCCGAAAGTATGGATATTGCCGGAAACACAATAAAAAAATAAAATGAAATTAAAAAAAGAATAAACATTAGAAAAACAACATTTCAGGATCATTACGGTAAAATAGAACACAATGCAGCACAATAGGAATTTTCTATATCCTACATGCTTCTCAGCCTGAAATCAGATATATATTTCCCAAGTTCACTTACCTCATAAACAGGCACAGTGGCCTGTTGGATAAGACGAACAGACTTTGTTGTCTGTATGTCCCCGTGTGTCATGGGTTCGAATTTCAGTGGGAGTTTTACTATGTACCTTGTAGTTGACAAAACTATGCCCTTTAATTTAAAAAGAAAAAAAAAGAAAAAAAAAGATAATATATATATATATAAGTACATGCAGAGTGGAGGAAAGTTATGGGGGAGTATGATGGGGGCAGGTATGATGAGGGCCTGCTCCAGAAAGACCATCTCCCTGGGCAGCCTGTCTTAAGCTGGGCCCCGCTGGGGGGTTATCCTGAAAAAATCAACTCCAGGCCTTCTTTCCTGGTGACCTGCAAAAGGTGAATGATGCTCCTCAGTCAGAGAAGTGAGCAAACTGAAGATGGGCATCATATGATACCCTTCAGGAGAATGTAGAGAGGGAAGGGGAATGTAGAGAGAGGAGAAAGGAGGAGGAGAATAAAGCGAGAGGAGAAAGGAGGAGGGCAGTCAAGTGAAGAGATTGGAGGAGGGCAGTCAAGTGAAGAGATAGGAGGGCAGTCAAAAGAAGAGATTGGAGGAGGGCAGTCAAGTGAAGAGATAGGAGGAGGGCAGTCAAGTGAAGAGATAGGAGGAGGGCAGTCAAGTGAAGAGATAGGAGGAGGGCAGTCAAAAGAAGAGATTGGAGGAGGGCAGTCAAGTGAAGAGATAGGAGGAGGGCAGTCAAAAGAAGAGATTGGAGGAGGGCAGTCAAAAGAAGAGATTGGAGGAGGGCAGTCAAGTGAAGAGTTGGAGGAGGGCAGTCAAAAGAAGAGATTGGAGGAGGGCAGTCAAGTGAAGAGATAGGAGGAGGGCAGTCAAGTGAAGAGATTGGAGGAGGGCAGTCAAGTGAAGAGATTGGAGGAGGGCAGTCAAGTGAAGAGATTGGAGGAGGGCAGTCAAGTGAAGAGATTGGAGGAGGGCAGTCAAGTGAAGAGATTGGAGGAGGGCAGTCAAGTGAAGAGATTGGAGGAGGGCAGTCAAGTGAAGAGATTGGAGGAGGGCAGTCAAGTGAAGAGATTGGAGGAGGGCAGTCAAGTGAAGAGATTGGAGGAGGGCAGTCAAAAGAAGAGATTGGAGGAGGGCAGTCAAGTGAAGAGAAAGGAGGAGGGCAGTGTAGAGAGGAGAAAGGAGGAGGGCAGTGTAGAGAGGAGAAGAATGTTTTTTTTATTATATTATTATTTATTTTATTCTTTTATGTGTATCAGTGTATATGTGAGTGTCACATCATCCCTTTCTCTTTCTCTCTTCTTCTTTCTTTCTCTGTATGTGTTTTTTCTTTAAAGCTTCAGGAAGTGAATGAATTTGACTCACCGGGTGTGCCTGATTTTGATTGATTCTGCTGCTTCATTTCATCCCAGCAAGAGTACCCTAGATAAACTGAGCTTTCAATAACTATCAGATGTGTCTGATTCTTCGTTGGGAACTATGTTCTGATTATGCCGACTGAAGTGACTTGCCACAGTGATTATTTGAACTAACTCTGATGCTGTTTTCCTGTACCTGCACTGTTTTATTTTATACTCATTGTAAAGTTCTGACCTTCAAGGAGAGACTATCACTTTACTCAGCCGTGGGGACTATACAGTGTCGTAAACTCGGTTTAATCCTGGTAAAATGCAGGAAAGCATACATGATTTTGCATGCTTGTGGGCTGCAAATGCTTAATTTAGCATTATGTGCAGTATACTTTCATTGCTTTTTGCTTTATCTTGCGTTTAATAGTGATTCTATTGTCAAATTCGTAATCAGCATGTCGAAAGCTTTCCAACGATATGCCACAAGACCATATTACAAACTGTTAAAAAAATATGGTAAAATCCAAATTTTATGACGTCATAAAATCTTTCAAAAAAGTGACCTTCCGACACTTAGATTCCCCTACTTTTTGAAAATGTTAATAGCTAGCTACTTTTCTATCCAATCATCGCAAAAGCATTACTATTACAATTAATTCTTTTCTCGGCACTTTTTTTTGCAAATATTGACTAGACTAAGAGGGCTGGTTGTAAAAAAGCATGTTTGATTATGCCATTACCCTCTTTAAATAAAATTTGTTCATTGTTCATTGTTCATTGTTCTCTCTCTTGTCTCTGTCTCTCTCTGTCTCTGTCTGTCTGTCTGTCTCTCTGTCTCTCTGTCTGTCTGTCTGTTCTGTCTGTCTGTCTGTCTTCTGTCTGTCTCTCTCTCTCTCTCTCTCTCTTCTCTCTCTCTCTCTCTCTCTCTCTCTCTCTCTCTCTCTCTCTCTCTCTCTCCTCTCTCTCTCTCCTCTGTGTGTGTGTGTGTGTGTGTGTGTGTGTGTGTGTGTGTGTGTGTGTGTGTGTGTGTGTGTGTGTGTGTGTGTGTGTGTGTGTGTGTGTGTGTGTGTGAGTGTGTGAGTGTGTGTCTGTTGGAGAAAGGGCTCTAATCTTTAGTTAGGCTAACCTTTATAACTCATTTTTCATCAGCAATAGAGAAAGAGCAACAATTTTAATCAAACTAATTGTTATGATTGAAATTTTGTTCAACAATATCGAGTATCACAAGACTACAAATTAATCGAAATGAGCAAATAACATCGTGGTTTCAATAAAAATATGATGCTGTCCCTATCGAACTCATTTACTCTTTTAGAGTAACTAATTTTAAAGAAACAAACACTAATTTCACAATAATAATTGGTGGCTGAAGGAATGAAAAAGATCTTTTTCAATTTAAACAAAATCAATCAATTTAGCCAATGTTATCAGGAGCAAAGAAAGCCAAGCTAAAGAAGGAAAAGAACGCAAAGGCAAAAGCATCTTTAGAACGCTTAAGAAAAACCTTTGTTTGTCTGTTATTGTACTCACATAGAATTGATTGCTTGCCAAAAATTATATATGCTGCTGATCTTAAATACCTGCTCATTTGAGATAAATCAACAAAAACTTATTATAGATGCTACCAAAAATATATTTAAAAAACAACAACATGAAATTTCAAAACAATAGGTAAGACAAATCATAGAAAAGGATACAAATTAAAACTAATTAAAACAAATTAAGTACATTAATCAATTTTACCACAAGAAATACACATATTCTAACTCGTATGACTTTCTTTTTACTTACATTAATGAACAAACAACTAGAAGCAGGTTCTTTTCAATGGAAACTACCGTCTTAAATAGATATGTGTGTGCGTGCTTGCGTATGTGTGCGTGCGTGCGTGTGTGTGCATGTGTGTGTGTGTGTTTGTGTGTGTGTGAGAGCGCGCGCGCGCGTGTGTGTATGTGTGTGTGTGTGCGTGTGTGTTTGTATGCGTGTGTGTGTGTTTGTGTGTGTGTGCGTGTGTGTGTCCATGTGTGTGTGTGTGTACGTGTGTTTCACATTTGAGAACAAACTCTTTGTGACTACTACAGTGGGAAGAACAGTGGTCAGGCTTGTTTAATGGAGGAAAACCAACAGGGCGACAGTACAAGCATCAAGTGCCGCTTTGCATGACTGGCTAAAAACGGTATGTCTAAATCAGGGCTGACTGCCTGCCTGTCTGCTATCTACTTTTACACTGGTCACGGATGTCACTGCGCGTTATCGATAGACAGACAGATTTACAGCCTAACCGACAGAGAACCAGGTAAACAGACAAAAAAGAGAACTTTATCGATCGAGAGATCGAGAGCCAGACAGAGAGGTATGTAGACATATAGGTAGATAGTCTATAGATAGATTATGAAAGAGATTGACTTATAGATTATGTATAGATAAATATATTATAGATAGACAGATAAATATATAGACAGAAAGACAGACAGACAGATAGGTTTCCATTGACACCATACAGTCATTCTAATAAAAAAAAAAAGTTAGAATCCAAATGTTAACATCTGGTCGTGCTCTGAAAAAGGAGAAAACGTAAAAACAAAACCAAAGAAATGTCAAACAATAACAACAGCAACATCGTGTATAACTATACCGTGGAAGGAAGAAACATTTCTGTTAAAGCCAGGACTATGATGCTCTTTTTTGTTTTTACTCTGCACCACACACGCACACACACACACACACACACACACACACACACACACACACACACACACACACAAACGCACACACACAAAACACACACACACATACACACGCATACACACACAAACACGCACACACACACACACACACACACACACACACACACACACACACACACACACACACACACACACACACACACACACACACACACACACACACACACACAGGCGGATATAGCCCAGTGGTCAGAACATTGCGCTCGCAATTTGACGACCCGGGTTCGATTCCCGGTCGACGGGATTTTTCCTCTGAAGTTAACATCAGTGCTGACTCCACTCCCCCCAAAAGTCTTTCGGCTGAGACTTTAAACCGAGGCCTCATGTGCGGACGCACGCAGAACATCTTGCGCACACGTTAAATCCTGTTCCGCTTTTCGTAAGAGTACGCCATCGTGTGCCGGTGGGAACAGATGACACGATTTACAAAAACTGCAGACACACCGGGACTGGATGTAAAAAGCATATGATTGATTATTCCATTATCCTCGATATAAAAGAACGAATAAATAAATAAATAAATAAATAAATAAATAAATAAATAAATAAATGCACACACACACGCACGCACACACACACACACACACACACACACACACACACACACACACACACACACACACACACACACACACACACACACACACACACACACACACACCCTTCCACTGTTTCTCTTTCCTGGTTATCACTAATGTCGACGACCGTTGAAATGGCCAGTCTCATCAAAATGGAAATAACCTTTAGTCCTGACAATTAAAAAGGCCTAGCATTCTTCCTGTGGGCCTACAATTTTGACTGTCTGTGGATTTGATCAGAAGAAACAACTGAAAAAAGAATCAACAGCAACAATAACAGCAACATTAACAAAAATACTAAGAGCAAAACACACATACATACAAATGAATAAATGTGTTTCTTCAAAGACAATGTTTGCATTTGAGTTCTATGAAAATTAATGATATATTTTATCCATTGTCGGAAATTGAAATGTATTATCTATGTCTTCCCATGCGGTTGTAAAAGTTGATTTGTTAAAGGTTTATTCTACCAAGCCCACCATGGTTTTAGTCTCATCAGTAAAATTACTTTAGTTTGACTCTAACTTAATTGATTTATTCTTCATGTCTTAAGCCTACAAACAAAGCAGTGACTGATTTCGCTCAACAGAAATTCACGGAAGCGCCTCAACATACAATCTTCCTGGGTTTAGTTAGCAGGTCATCATGACATTTTAAACTGGCAACTAATATGACACACCCGACATTTCCTGTTGCTGGTCTGACCAGTTCGAAACTTAAAATGCCTGGCAGCTAACTCATCCAAGACCTGATTACGACTGTATTTCGGAAATCAAGCTGATTATGTTCGAATCATCCAAGACCTGATTGCAATTTTATTTCGGAAACCAAGCTGATTATGTTCGAATCATTTCCTTGACTTCTTGAAAAGTGCGACCCGTTCTAATCTTTCCTCCTGTTTTAGATAAATTCACGTTCTTGAGGTAACGATAAAGCTTATTTACGGTGTAGTGTAGTTCTATGTACATTTTGTTTAGTGGTAGAATATGTATGTGATGTATGTTAGACCATCCACAGAACAGTAATATATATATATATATATATATATATATATATATATATATATATATATATATATATATATATATATTATATATATATACTTACATATATATGGTGATGAGATATATGTGGTGATGATCTCTCTTTTCTCTCTCTCTCTATATATTTCTCTCTCTCTCTCTCTCTCTCTCTCTCCTCTTCTCTCTCTCTCTCTCTCTCTCTCTCTCTCTCTCTCTCTCTCTCTCTCTCTCTCTCTCTCTCTCTCTTCTCTCTCTCTCTCTGTATATATATATATATATATATATATATATATTTATATATATTTATTATATATATATATATATATATATATATATATATATATATATATATAATATAATATATATATATATATATATATATGGGGATGAGGACGTGACCGTGTTGTCATGAGGACTTCAGCCCCTGTTTATTGAACGTCTTTAGTCTGAAAGCTTCAGTGCCTTGTCCTGATATTAAACATCACTGAGAAGTTAAGAAAAGGTATGTCAGGAGGTCTAACAGTCCTGTGAACTAAACAGGCTGCAGCACTGACTATGTTAATCGTGGATACTGACACAGCTTTGCACGTCACAAGACTGATAGTATGTCTGAAGAGGGAAGGAGATGTTCTCCGTGAATGAATGGCCAACCAGCACCAGACACTGAGGGATGGAGAGAGGAGCGTGCAGAGGTCAACACGGACAGAAAGACAGACAGACCACAGTCAGAACCAGACAGCAGTCACGACCAGACAACAGTCACGATCAGACAACAGTCACGAGCAGACAACAGTCACGACCAGAGACAACAGTCACGATCAGACAACAGTCACGATCAGACAACAGTCACGATCAGACAACAGTCACGACCAGACAACAGTCACGACCAGAGACAACAGTCACGACCAGACAACAGTCACGACCAGACAACAGTCACGACCAGACAACAGTCACGACCAGACAACAGTCACGACCAGACAACAGTCACGATCAGACAACAGTCACGACCAGACAACAGTCACGATCAGACAACAGTCACGACCAGACAACAGTCACGACCAGACAACAGTCACGATCAGACACCAGTCACGATCAGACAACAGTCACGATCAGACAACAGTCACGATCAGACACCAGTCACGATCAGACACCAGTGGCACTGCACTGCTGTGTGACGGTGCGCACTGTTTGACCCTGGCTTTTCATGCCCCGGCACAATTATTGTGAATACAGTCACGTCACTGATGGAGGAGACTGACTGGCCAGCCCCTTGTCTCCCTTACTGTGTGTGCCATTAACGATGTTTCCAATGGATCATTCCAGTGGCGTGGAGAGGGGGGGGGGGGGGGTCTGCTGCATGGGTAACAGCTTGCCCTCCATACTTACTTACCCAGACTTTGCGCTCTAAAGACTAGAGCGAAACTCCATAGTCTTCCGAGACTGATGGGTGCCTACTACTATGTAGCGATGTCACCTGTTTCTCTTTGTGACAGATATGATCTGGTCACCATGGATAGAGGCAGTACAATCCTATCAGATGCTATGCTGGGCAAGTTGGTTCAGATATACATTGACTCATGAACATAATGTGCATAAAGCAATGTATATAATTATGAATCCACTGATATAAATCTGTGTTGATGAATACTTAAACAATTTTGTTTCCTGTCTCTCCTATCATATCTATCAGAGGTTATGCTGTGCACCATTAATGTTCAAGAATCGATGTATATATGAGTAAACGAGTAAACAGGTATCAGGTGTTTATTGATTACGCTGTTTTCTTTGTTTAAAAGTAATTCTTAAACAATCATAAAAGAGAAACACAAGACGAGTTCCTACGAAATTGACCATTTCTTGAGGACAAAGAGAGAGAGAGAGAGAGAGAGAGAGAGAGAGAGAGAGAGAGAGAGAGAGAGAGAGAGAGAGAGAGAGAGAGAGAGAGAGAAGACAGACAGACAGACAGACAGACAGACAGACAGACAGAGAGACAGAGAGGAGACAGAGAGAGACAGAGAGAGAGAGAGAGAGAGAGAGAGAGAGAGAGAGAGAGAGGAGAGAGAGAGAGAGAGACAGACAGACAGACAGACAGACAGACAGACAGACAGACAGACAGACAGAGAGACAGAGAGACAGAGAGAGAGACAGAGAGAGACAGAGAGAGACAGAGAGAGGACAGAGAGAGAGAGAGACAGAGACAGAGACAGAGACAGAGAGCTCTGAACTCCAAAATACTTTCACTGTGCGTCGGCACGAGTCAACAATACCATAGAAACAAAAGGAAACCATTTGAATCGTTGGTCTACAGGTAACGAACTTGCTTAGAAAGTGAAAAGTCCGGGTTGGAAGTGTGCGGTGGTTTAATCCCCGTTTGGGCTCGAAAATTCTTCCCCATCTATTAGACCATGAGTTTGTGTCCGGGTGCTAGTCTTTCGGAAGAGTCGATAAACCGAGGTCTTGTATGTTACACATACCTGTTTAGTGCACATAAAAGAATCCACGGTGACAGGGGAGTTGTCTCTGGCAAAATTATGTCGAAAAAAGCCTCTCTGATTGGGTAAACAAGTACAGTTGCCGACAAGAAAAAAAATGGGTGGCGCTGCTCTTGTGGCAAAGCGCTCTTCCCCCGGTATAGCAGCTCAAATCTAATGCAGAGGTCTGCCGTGACCTGAAGTGGTATAAAATAATTCCCCTCCCCCAGGTGCTACATCAGTACTCTACATACACTGTTTCACTTAAATTCAAATACATGTCATAATTATGCACTGCAGTTCGAATTTCTACACACACACACACACACACACACACACACACACACACACACACACACACACACACACACACACACACACACACACCATGGTTTTTTTTGTTCCACTTTTCATCTATTTCGATTAATTGTGCCCCCAACTAATTTCTCTGCTGTGCCCATCACACAGTGGCAAGGTCTGAAAACATTGCCATTATTAATGGAGGAGAGTTGCCGGTCTGGTGAAGCCAGTGTGAGTTATGTTTTCACCTTAATAGCTGTGCTCTCGGGCAGACTGGAGGCCGTGAAATAATTCAAAGAGCCGGGTGACTTCCAGCCAGCCAGAGAGAATTGTTATGATTCATGTCAGTTATTACAGTGGTGTGCTCTGTTGTATTATGATAGCAATATTGTGGAGTAGACACAGCTATAGCAGTAGTAGCATGGGGGATATCTAAAGACACATTGAGCTTAATGTTACAAACATTCATCAGTTGCAGTCTGGTACCCTTGGAAGCGCGCGCGCGCACACACACACACACTCACACACACACGCGCGCGCACACACACACACACACACACACACGCACGCACACACACGCACACACACACACACAAGCGTACACACACATGCACACACACACAAAGACACACCACACACACGCACACAAAGACGCACACACGTAGGTATGCACGCACACACGCACACACGCACGCACAAACACACACATGCTTATAGACACGTATGATTACAAGAGGTAAAAACGTCTGCTCTATCAGTACTTTCATCGAGGGTCTTTTTGAAAAGTCTCATACATTAAAGCAGACACAAATACTTGTAGGTAAGTAGGCAGGGAGAGAGAGAGAGAGAGAGAGAGAGAGAGAGAGAGAGAGAGAGAGAGAGAGAGAGAGAGAGAGAGAGAGAGAGAGAGAGAGAGAGAGAGAGAGAGAGAGAGAGAGAGACAGACAGACAGACAGACAGACAGACAGACAGACAGACAGACAGACAGACAGACAGACAGACAGACAGACAGACAGACAGGAAGACAGACAGACAGACAGACAGACAGACAGACAGACAGACAGACAGG
>CM060326.1:23786847-23789347 GCA_030674155.1 Stramonita haemastoma | reverse complement strand
GGGATTTTTCCCTTGGAGTTAACATCAGTACTGACTCCGCTCTCCCCAAAAGTCCTTTAGAGGAGACTATAAACTGATGCTGTTCCGCTTTTCGTAAGAGTAGGCCATTGCGTGCCGGCCGGAACAGATAACAAGATTTACAAAAATGCATACACACCGGGACTGGATTATAAAAAAGCACATGAGTGCTTAATCCATTATCCTCGATATAGCAGAATCAATCAATCGATCAATCAATCGATCAATCAATCAATCAATCAATCAATCAATCAATCAACCAACCAATCAATCAATCAATCAATCAACCAATCAATCAATCAATCAATCAATCAATCAATCAATCAATAAAGAGATTAAAAAAATAACAGCGCTTTGCAGGTAAAACCGTTGCCAGAGATGCTCCACAACACAGCACTGTTCACATACTCCATTGCAGCTCGCCCACAAACCTTGACACCATGTGTATTCGGCAACAGATATGACACACTTTACATGTTCCCTTCTTTGGTTGATCAGTTTCAAGGTGGGAAACTATGGCAGAAAGCCATCCAAAGATGCTTTGTTGATTAGGACTGATGACACCGCTGTGCTGGTGAAATCAAGTTGCAATTTCCAAATCCTTCACTTGTTTTAACTTGCTGTAAAGAGGGACCTATTTCTGATTATGTTCTTTGTACTTAGACATTTTTACGTTCCTGATGTGACAGTAACGCTCCTATAAAGTGTAGTGGAGTTCTATTATACTTAATAATTTGTTTTAAAAACTGGGTAGGATTTATTCAAGTCTATATGCGCACCTCTTAAAAAAGCAAGCTTGTTGAGAAAATCAACTTTTGCCAATTAGGACTAATGCCCATTTTTACATTTTTTCTTAAGCTGACGTGATGGACGGAGCTATTTTTCTTCTTCGTCTAACGTTCGGACAGCAACAAAATGCTGTCTGTCATATGAACAAAAATGCGACACGCTGTCGTTAAGCACCTGACAAATCAGGCCCAGCACAGTGTGGGAGACAATTGGTATAGTACCATGTTAAGTCTTTCTGGAGAAAACTACAGGATAATGCACCAAGAAAGCAGACAATCAACGAGAAATAGGTGACAGAGTAAAGATAAGAACGAGGCAGAAAGATAGGGAGGGAGAAGAGAAAATTCCTAGCACAGAATTTCCAGGGGTGGGGATTATAACTCTATGCACACACCCCTGGCATCCCCACGGGGGAGTATGGAGGTATGACACAGCCCTTTGGGCATGAATGTTGTTTACACATGTCTGATACAAAACGTGTACACTGCGTGTTTTTCTTCAGTTCTTTATATCATCAGCTGTAGCAAGTTTTCTGTGCCGCCACTGATTGATGGAACTATCATTGTCATGTGTTACAGAGGATCACACTCCCCAGTCTGTTCAAAAGAATTGAATGGACTAAAAAATGTAAAACAAAATATGCATATCATGGAAGAGTCCCTCCAACGGAAAATATTACAGAGATTAGAACCCTCAGACCTGGACAATAAAGCTATCAGACAAGATGAGCATCCTCCATTCCTTAACTTCAATGGCATTTGAAGCACTTATGCGTCAATAAACATGTATGGTGACATGGACGAATTAAAATAAAGATAGACGCAGCATGCAACCTTAGGACCACTGACATCTTCAATAAATCATATACCTGAGATAAACAATCTTCAGAAACAGCTCCAACAACACATCAAAGAGTTAGGTAAGAAGTTTAGTGACGTCACGCTTTAGTGCGGTGCTTGGTGATGACATACACAGCTTTGCCTTGACCGGAACACACCCCTCCACCCAGTACCCCTCCACCTCTGAAAAATTCAGAATGGTGTCCTGATATTACATCTCAGTAGAAATTTAGGGGATAGATCTGTCACGCCAAAAAACCCCTAAATATGATTATCATGTGAAATAAAATGACAACAAAACTGACTATGTTAATCGTGGATAATGACACGGCGTTGCACGAAACAAGACTGATGATATGTCTGAAAAGGGAATGAGATGTTCTCCGTGAAGTAATGGCCAACCAGCACCAGACACTGAGGGATGGAGAGAGGAGCATGCAGAGGTCAACACGGACAGAAAGACAGCAGTCACGACCATACAGCTGTTACGATGAGACAAGTCACGGTCAGACAACAGTCACGATCAGACAACAGTCACGGTCAGACAACAGTCACGATCAGACAACAGTCACGGTCAGACAACAGTCACGATCAGACAACAGTCACGATCAGACAACAGTCACGATCAGACAACAGTCACGACCAGACAACAGTCACGACCAGACAACAGTCACGATCAGACAACAGTCACGACCAGACAACAGTCACACACGACACCAGTAGCTCTGCGTTACTGTGCGACATTGCCTAATCTTTGACCCTGGCTTCTGTGACCCGGCATGATGGTGAATACAGCGATATCACTCAGCATTGCTATTACGTCCGTCCTCTCCCTTCCTGTGCGAGTCATGTGG
>CM060326.1:23769347-23774347 GCA_030674155.1 Stramonita haemastoma | reverse complement strand
CGCATACTTGTTTCTCATACGTTGCATACTTACAAACTTACAGATATTGCCAGGTTGTTTTCCCCCCCAGGAAAGAGCCACAGTGCGTATTCTGGGTAGCCATTGTCCCCGACCACTCCCCAAGTGTTAAGCTAGGGAACGCGCAACAATAACAATGCTTCGATTTTTAATTCATCTGCGTTTCTCTGGAATACCTGCTTGTCCATTTCTGTCTGAATGTTTGTCACTCTGTATGTTTATCTATTTATGATTTATAGCGGTCCGTTGATTTTTTTGTTTGTTCCTGCGTCCCATTTCCGACCGCTTTCTCTCTCTCTCTCTCTCTCTCTCTCTCTCTCTCTCTCTCTCTCTCTCTCTCTCCTCTCTCTCTCTCTCTCTCTCTCCTCTCTCTCTCTCTCTCTCTCTCTCTCTCTCTCTCTCTCTCTCTCCTCTCTCCTCTCCCTCTCTCTCTCTCTCTCTCTCTCTCTCTCTCTCTCTCTCTCTCTGTTCATCTCACAGCTTGGTCACTAACTAACAAAACCAAAAAAAAATATCGTGTTTTCTTTCCTGTAGATCTATACCTTTGATTTTTTGTTGCAAAGACACAAGAAAAAAACATAGAATGAAAAAGAAAGTGAAAAAAAATACCAAAGACAGAGAGAGAGAGGGAGAGAGAGAGAGAGAGAGAGAATACGCCCATCGTAAACTCCTGTCTTGTAAGCAAGCATCATGTGCTTACAGATCGTTACTTGCTGCGGCCTTTCTTCTTTTGCTCTAGTGTTGTTTTTTGTTTTTCTTCTCTTTCTTCTTTTCTTCTCTAGCTCCTTTTATCTATTTGCAGGTTGCATGTGATGTGGCTGCCACTTGCAACCTTTACGTCGTCAACTGGGAAAACGCACTGGCAAAACAAAGAGACTTGTTCCTTGCGCGCGGGGTGAAATAACTAACGTAGGATGAAGAGAAAGAAGAAAGAAAAGAAGAAGAAGAAGAAGAAGAAGAAGAAGAAGAAGAAGAAGAAGAAGAAGAAGAAGAAGAAGAAGAAGAAGAAGAAGAAGAAGAAGAAGAAGAAGTAGTAGTAGTATGAAGAAGAAGAAGAAGAAGAAGAGAAGAGAAGAGAAGAGAAGAGAAAAGAAGAGAAGAGAAGAGATAGAGAGGAGAGATGAGAGAGAGAGGAGAGAGAGAGAGAGAGAGAGAGAGAGAGAGAGAGGAGAGAGAGAGAGAGAGAGAGAGAGAGAGAGAGAGAGGAGAGAGAGAGAGAGAGAGAGAGAGAGAGAGAGAGAGGAGAGAGAGAGAGAGAGAGAGAGAGAGAGAGGAGAGAGAGAGAGAGAGATGAGAGAGGAGAGAGAGAGGAGAGAGGAGAGAGAGAGAGAGAGAGAGAGAGAGAGAGAGAGAGAGAAGAGAGACAGAAGACGACGAGAAGACGACAGAGACAGACAGACAGGACAGAAGACAGACAGAGACAGAAGACAGAGCAAGACAGACAGCAGAGACAGAACAGAGACAGAAGAGACAGAGACAGAGACAGGAATCAGAGAGACCAGAGCGATCAGAGAGACAAGACAGAGACAGAGACAGAGCGAGAGGAAGAGGAGGGACAGTGTGCAATAGCTTGTGAAATTTCCATACCGTTAACTTGCATTAAGGTGTGGCGATTCCAGTTCAGCATCGCCAAAGCCTATAATATAAAATGCACAGTAAAAGCTCCGCCCTGTCAACTTGAATAATGGCGTGCTCTTATCTTTCCACTGAACTTCACGGAGTCAGTGATAAAAATAATCCTCTCTCTCCTGAAGGCAGGCGTTTAGTTCTTTGTGTGTTGGTGCAGTGCCGGACTCCTGCTTTTGGTTTGCTTGCCCATCGTCTGTGAATTCCCGTTTTGATCATATCAGGCTGTTGATCGGGATTTCACGACACTAATCCCCATTCCAACAACAATGCAGCAATCCTCACGTTCAGTCAAGGATTTGGGGTGGGTGGGTGGGGGGAGAGAGAGAGAGAGAGAGAGAGAGAGAGAGAGAGAGAGAGAGAGAGGAGAGGAGAGAGAGGGGAGAGAGAGAGAGAGAGAGAGAGAGGAGGAGAGAGAGAGAGAGAGTAGGAGAGATGAGACAAGAGAGGAGAGAGAGAGAGGCAGGATCATTGCTGTCATTATTACCTGGTTAAACGCAAAGTTTAAAGGAATATACAGACTACTTGTCAGAAAGAAAAAGAAGCCAAACAAATCAGAATGCTGGATTCACTCTTTAATCACAAACTTGAAGAGTTAGATAATAAGTCTTTTTTGTTCCTCAAGGCTAGAACCTCAAACCAGTAGATTATCGTTAAAACATCTGGGGATGAAAGTTAGTATTTTACATAGTATTCACTTTCTCTCTCTCTCTCTCTCTCTCTCTCTCTCTCTCTCTCTCTCTCTCTCTCTCTCTCTCTCTCTCTCTCTCTCTCTCTCTCTCTCTCTCTCTCTCTCTCTCTCTCACACACCACATACAAATAATGTTCATTTATTAAGTTTTAACTTTAAAGTTTGTAGGAATGGACAAAAATCACGGTAACAGTTGGAGTGTTTCGATTGCAAAGCCAAATGCAGCAGATTTCTATACCTATCTCTAGAAGGTAACCGATCAAAGAAGACCCCGCACCGTGTCGCCATTACATTGGTTTTAAGTACTGTCTGTCCTGATAATGCACACCGGACCTGGCATAGTTTGCCTTGCTCGCTTAACTGTCATGGAGACTTGAAGGACCGTGATGGCATGCTGTTTTCCAGTCAGTTTTATTTATCTATTTATTCCGTCCCCTACTGACATCAATAACTGACATCAATAACAAAGCCAGGGGAATTTGGCGTCTACTGTGGTGACCTTTCAAATTCAGGCCGCCAGTCTGACGTTCAGTAGGAAACAAAGCATCTGTTCTTTTTTATCCTTTGGGGTAGAGAGGACAGCGACTTTGTGTAAGTCTATCAGTAACTTATCTTTATTGCAGCATTGAAGCTATGCACTATATCGTCTGAAAGCAAAAAAAGACATCAGAAAAAACAATTGTCGTTTAGTTTTCACAACAGTGTTAAAATTTAATCTTAAAAGAAAAGAGAAAAGAAAGCACGTCTTATTTAAGCGTCTCGTTTCCAATGTTTTTGATGTCCTTCACAACAAGCTGATTTCTTCCAACTTCTTCAAACATAACTACATCCATGAAACATTGATCAAACTATTAATGATACATTTCTGCTTGCTCTCTGTTCCATTTTGCTCCATTTCATGTCGTTACATTTGAACTGTAACATTTTCAAAGCATTGTAGACTATCACAACATTTCAGATGATGTCCTATGTTTCTTATCATTCCCTAGTGTTGCTTTTTCTGGAAAATCGTCCTTCATAATTGTGTCTCTTCTTTTGTGTAAGATTCGGAATTCAAATCATTAAAATATTGGCCTTTCAGTTTTGTTGATGTGCATTTATGTATCACTCATTAGTGCCAGTTGAATCTTTAAATCTTTTTGTTTGTTGCGCGTTGGCTTTGTAGCACTTTTCTCTGAAAAGTAGAGGGAACAATGCGATTCATTCACACGAGAAGCGTCAAGTGTTTGCTGAAAGATCAGTGAAATACCCACACAAGTCTTCAAGGAAAAAAGTAAAGTTCCATTCCTGATCCTAAAGGGGGGAAAGCACCTGGTTGAACTGGGGGACTGTACTGAAACCAAGGCACACAAACAGTCCCCCATCCATTTTTAATCACACCCAATGCTGCTTAACCACAGCTTGTGGAGAGCGAGTAGTCCTACCACTAAGCCACTAAGCTTTCCCGTTCAACAAAACTTCAAACTTCAAAAACACTATTCAACAGTCTTCACGGAGCTGAAGGGATGATCGGTCAAGACAAGGTGTGTCTGTAGACACGTCCAGTTCCTGGACCAAATCCAAATACAATGACTGAAGTCCTCACTGTCTGTGATCACCAGCAGCCATAAGAAACCAAACTGCAAAAACCTCTTGCTGACGCCTTTTCATTTGACCTTACACTTCAACAAAGCCCCGATCCTCCTCTGGGAATGACTCATTCTCACGTCGTCAACAAGGGAGAGGGGGAGAATGGCTGTCAAGCAAGAGGAAAAATCATGTATAACAATGAAGGGCTGCTGCTTGGATGTGGAGGTGGTTTGTCTTTTTGTCTTCTAGATGCTCTATCGGTGAAGAAAGAACACAGTCATTAATCACACTGAAGTAATGCCAATTAACGATGTTTACAGCACAAGACGGAATCGTTTGCTTTGAGTTTTGCTGCATCGATTTTTATCCCTCCACACAATTATTTATAGCTAAAAACCAATAAAGGTAATTTATGTCTGTGTTGTGAAGTGTCGTGCTGCTCTCTACTGTTCTGCACTATATTACACTGTCCTATTTTATTATTGTAGAGTGGTTTGTGGCACTGTGCTTTGGCTACAAGTTTTAAGTTGTTGCATTGCTTTGTACTGAACTATATAGAAGACTTAATTTGCAAGATCTTGTCTTATTAGGATATATCTTTTGGTGCTTTAATCTTTCCCGTGTTTAGAAAACTTTGCACAAGACTGTATACGTACATTACTGGTTGGGTAGGTCTTGTAAACATTCGGGAGGTTGTGGGAAAATCAACACACAATCACAATTAAAAAAATACTTGAAACCAATGAACACGTATATTAGTCAAGGTTTTTCTATTTTATCAGCCCAATGTTTTATGCACTCAATCACCTGCTTTGCGTAACATTTGCAAGATTAGTATAATGTGTAAGAACTATTGTACCAGCAGTCATGGTTGCTTAGTATAACATTATTCTGCAGTGTGTTGTAACGCATTCCAAAGCACTGCGTCAAATTTTTTTTATTATTATATATATATATATATTATATATATATATATATATATATATATATATATATATTATATATATATATATATATATATTATATATATATATATTTATATATATAATATATATATTATATTGTGTGTGTGTGTGTGTGTGGTGTGTGTGTGTGT
>CM060326.1:23761847-23764347 GCA_030674155.1 Stramonita haemastoma | reverse complement strand
TCTTTCTTTTTTGTCTTTCTTCTTCTTTTCTTTCTTTCTTTCTTTCTTTCTTCTTCTTTCTTTCTTTCTTTTCTTCTTCCTCCTTCTTTCTTATTTCTTTCTTTCTTTCTTTCTTTCTTTCTTTCTTTCTTTCTTTTCTTCTCTTCTTTCTTCTTTTTCTTTCTTTCTGTCTTACTTCTTTTCTTTCTTTTTTTCTTTCTTCTCTTCTACCTTTTTTGTCTTTCTTTTTTCTGTCTTTCTTCTTCTTCTCTTTTTCTTTCTTTCTTTCATTTGTCTTCCTTCTGTGTGTTAGTTCGTCTGCTGCCTGTCTACCTGTTTTTGTGACTTTTCGCTTTGTTTGTTTTCTTTTCCTCCGCACTCTCCATTCTTCTCCTCACTCTCCTTCTGTCTTCCCTTTTGCTCTTCTCCCTTTCTTCTCTGTGTTTGTCCTCTCCTTCTCTTCATCTGTCCATCCACGTTGCACTTCCGTCAAACTGTTATGGATGAAGATGAACAAAATTCCTACGCTCACGTGTACACGTAACGTGGCATCTTTTGTTATGGCAGGTGATAAAAACAAACAAACTTGGATTAAACTCGAGGTTTTTTAACAGTGCACGTGATTGTACAATGATAAAGAACAGGTGAGGAGGAGGTTTCAGCCTATCTGTTGCAGCAGGTTTGAAAACATAATGCTTGCTGTAAAGCTTCTTGAGAACTGAACTAAAATTGAAGTTCTGTGTCCAAGGATTGCTCTTGTTGCTGGAAGTGAAAATCATGTTTAACCAATAGAACAATGTGTATAAGAAGCAAAAGATGAAAATAAAATACAAATGGAAAAGACATGGTGTGGGATGGTGGGTGGTGGATGAGCACTGGCAACATTATTAGCTGATGATTTTTGTTTTTTGAAAGCTTTAAAATAATTGTGTTTGTCAACTGAAATAATTATGTTAGAGAATGAAACATTCAAGAAAGGGATAAAAGAACCGATTAACAATACATAACACCTGTTGTGATAACCACATTTCATCAAAACTATCTAATAGATAAAAAATATGAATTCCATACGCAAGTTAGAAAATATTGTGAATGGGTGGCTTGGAGAGGAAGAGATTGCTTCTATTATTCTGCCACAGCCAAGCCACCATTAACCCACACAATCAACTGATGGAAGCTTGTGACGATTCTCTTTATACATACTGCTTTTGTGGGAAACTGACATTTCAGCATTTGACTCTAAAAGCTCACTATGTCCCTACTACTGAGCAGTCCACAGCGATGTTTGTGGAACAGACTGATATCCTTCTGCACAGCTGACTGAAGGACAATGTTGCTGTTTTGCATCTCACCTCCTTACTTCTCCTTCTGCTGATCAAAGACAAGTCCCCATGATCTCCATAAGATGACTGTACCAGACACAACTCACGGTCTGGATTCATGGGGGAAATGTTTCCGGCACAAACGGGGACAGAACCCGTACTTATCGCGTTCTAGGCAGGTGCCTTCAGCTTCCGTGCCACCCACCCTACAGACCAGGGGTGCACTGTTCTCCTTGATCACCATGGGCATACTGGCCACAGGTCAGAATGTCCATTAGCCAGTAAATGTGAAAAGCGCCAGTTACTTGACAGTGACACTTCTGGCTTGATGTTTAGTCCTTCCCTCCCCCCACACCTTCACAAAAAGCTGTTTGTTTAAAACTTACGTCATACCTATAACATGCAACAACAGATCATGATTGAGATGGTTTGTTTAAAACTTAGTCATTCCTGTAATATGCAACAAAAGGTCAGGTTTGAGATTAGTGATAGTGTACCCTATGGTTCAGACAGATGTGTGAAAAGATGAGGAGAAAGGCTGGAAAAGAGAGACAACTCGGAGCTAGGGTGTCTAAGTAAGCATGACTGTGAACACTTTGGATAAAAGCACGTTCACTTCCGGTTAACATTGTGTCAACATTTACCTTGAAAGGCTACGTAACTGCTTGAACTCCGCTCTCTTGTTTGCCCACCTTGAACCAAACAGGATGAACACACAACGAGCAAAGCTGACAAAAAGCTGACACTGCTATGATCTGAACAGGCAGGAAAGGAGAAGAGCAATAGCTGCTTATACTCAAATGAGTTTTATTTTCATCGTATAAGAAACTTCGTCAACTGAAAAGTTCACACATTTTTTTCCAAATTGACGATGTATATTTTTATTCCGCGTGGTACTTTTAACCTTTTAAACACAGATTTTATGAGTTGACAAGCAAGTTGTACCGTATTGATGTTCAGTTGTTTTATCTACCTTTCTTACAACTTCATTTGCAGAGTAAAAGCACTATCATTTGTACTTTTGACAATCATTAAGCCAGTCACTTTTTGGTGAAAATACAGTAGTTTGTTTTAAAGCCAATGTTCTTTTTTCACACAACGATTTGGAAATTGACTTTTATTCTGCAAGGTTCCATTTTACGTAATAGCTTTCATTGCTACCAATCCACTTTAATTTGTGTTATACAAGGTAATACAGT
>CM060326.1:23754347-23759347 GCA_030674155.1 Stramonita haemastoma | reverse complement strand
GAGAGAGCATGGAAAAGTATCCAAAGACCTTGCTTAGACAATTTTCAAAGAAACTCATGGGGAGGGTAGTTGAGAAGGAAATAACTCTCTCTCACACACACACACCACACACACACACACACACACACCACACACACACACACACACACACACACACACACACACACAACACACAAGCTAAACAAAAGTAAAACAAAGCAAACGACACAACCAAAGAGAAACAACTGCAAATAAACAAACAAAAAAGCCCCGAGAAACAGCACTATAACCAAATATGCAAAACGGACCGTAAAACCATCGCAGAATCCGAAGCTTTGAACAAAAACCATCGCATATACCGAGGCTTTGAACACAAGCCATTGCGATAGGATAATCCAGTAAACGTTCTTCAGTGGAGTGTCGTAATGTCTCCCCCGTCGAGTAAGATAAACGTATTTGTGTCTGATGATGTCGGAGAAGCAAGAATAGAAGAAGAAGAAGAAGAAGAAGAAGAAGAAGAAGAAGAAGAAGAAGAAGAAGAAGAAGAAGAAGAAAACAACAAAACAACAACAAAACAAAAAAGAACAAGAAAAGACCAAGAAGAAGAAGAACAAGAAGAAAAGTAAGAAGAAGAAGAAGAAGAAGAAGAAGAAGAAGAAGAAGAAAGAAGAAGAAGAAGAACAGAACAAGAACAAGAAAAGAACTGCGAATATGAAGACAAAAAAGAAGAAACATTGCGAAAAAGAAGAAGAAGAAGAAGAAGAAGGAAAAGAAGGATACAATACAATACACAATACAATACAGTGCAACACGTGACACACGTACAATGCAATACAATAAGCACACTACAATATAACACACACACACACACACACACACACACACACACACACACACACACACACACACACACACACATGTCATATGAGAAGAATTGAGATCGGAGAAGCAAAAGAAAAAGAAGAACTGTGAAGAAGAAGAATTGGAAGAAGAAGAAAAACAACAAGTGCGAAGAAGAAATTGGAGAGAAGAATTGCGAAGAATTAAGAAGAAAAAAGAAGAAGAAGAAGAAGAAGAAAAGAAGAAGAAGAAGAAAAAGAGAAAAGAAAAGAAGAAGAAGAAAGAAGAAGAAGAAAAGAAAACAAGAAAAAAAAACAGAAGAAAAAACAAGAAGAAGGGGAAGAATTGAAGAAGAAGAAAAAGAAGAAAAAAGAACAACGACGACGACAACATCAACAACAACAACAACAAGATAGAAAAAAAATCAGATAAAAATGAAAGAAAAGTAACATAAACAAGTAAGAAAAAAAATTATATCATGAAAAGCTCCAAACGGGTATTTGTTTCCGAAATGTTCAGAGAGAGAACGAATCGCCGCTCCTTGCAGTTAGCCATCTATGAGATGACTGTTCCGCAGATAACGCTTTCATTTAGGGGGGAAGTTCAAAGCCATTTTTCTCAGTTTGCCTTTGTATTGCTTTCGTCTCTTCCCTCTTAGTCTCCTGTGACATTTTCAATGTCTATGGGAGCACGCACTGGCTTCCTTTGACACAGAGAATAAATCAGTTAATGTCACATAGTTATCGACAAAACACGATTGTGTGGGTCATCTTTTTGCACACACCTGTGTGTGTGTGTGTGTGTGTTGTGTGTGTGTGTGTGTGTGTGTGTGTGTGTGTGTGTGTGTCTATTTTGTTGTGTGTGCTTTTGTGTGCTTGTGTGTGTGTGTTTGTGCGCGCGTATAGTTGTGTGAGGAAATTGTAAATGGAATACCAATGATAGATATCTATATAAATTATCAATCAATACACTATTTTTCTGCTCCCAGCAAAAAAATCTGAAAAACAACATGTTAGAACACATGTTAATCTTTACATGTAGAATGTATGTCTTGATTTGTTAAATGTACATAATCAGTAATACTGAGTTAATAAGTATACCAAAACAAAAAATAAAACGGGAAAAAAATCAAGCAAGAAAACAAAACAAAAACAGTAGGAAACACACACACAAGTGATATCCAACTTCCTTCCTCCCCCCCCCCCCCCCACATCCTCCCCATCCCCCCACCCCCCCTTAAAGCAACCTTCTTTTGCCTGCGACAGTCATTTCCAAGGAAGTAAAAACAATCCGCGGAGATAAATGGATCGTCTGTCCATGGAGACTGTATCTCCCCACAATCCACTAAATTAAAGCCAGCAGCTGCCAGGAAACGAAGGGTCGCAAAAGATCCTAACAGGGAATCAGGGACAATGCCAGGCAAGCCTCTCGGGACTTTCTCTACAAGACTGAAAAATTCCTCCTTCCAATTGTATGGCGAAATGTTAGCAGCAATCATTGCATGATGATACGCCATTTGCTCCAAAAAGAAAAACAAGAAACAATAAACAACAAAAACAACAAAATCCCTCCAAAAACACACGTTTTTTTCTGTGTATATATTTTTTGTTGACCGTTTGTTGTAAAGATGCAATGTTACATCAGTTTATATGAATCAGACGGGCGGCAGTTGAAAGAGCTGAGAAACTTGACAGCATTTTTTGCACACAAAATATTTTGAACGCTGATTGATATTGTGCAGAATTGCTTGTGTGTGTGTGTGTGTGTGTGTGTGTGTGTGTGTGTGTGTGTGTGTGTGTGTGTGTGTGTGTGTGTGTGTGTGTGTGTTGTTTGTGTGTGTGTTCGTACGGGCGTGTGTGTGTGCGTGCGTGCGTGCGTGCGCGCGCGCGTGTGTGCGTGCGTGCGTGCGCACGTGCTGGTGTGCGTGCGTGCGTTTGTGTGTGCGTGTGTGCGTGTCTGTGTGTGTTTCTTACTTTCACTGTTGTGCATATATCATTTTCACTGCATTGCTGTTCCACTTAAGTCATACCCCCCCCCCCAAAAAAAAAAAAAAAAAAAGCCCACACAACAACAACACAACAACAACAGAACAAACAATACAAAACAAAAACCCACAATCAAGTAGCAATTATAACACCGGTGAAAACTGGTAGGATACCTACTTGTGAAATCTTGTCATTGTCAAAGGCAGCATAAACAACCTTTCCTCTGTTCGCTCTCTTGTTTTCCCTATGAATGTTAATATAATCATTGTGTTTTCATACAGAGCTGTCGCATCGTTGGCGATACTAGCTTGTACCACTCTTTGATATGTGCTGAGGACAATACTATTCCATTAGTACATAGCAGGATTAAAAACAGGAGGGTGGAAAATGACCCTCTCTTAGAAGGGGGGTCAGAGGTTTTCTTATTATTGCTGTTTTATTTCAGTGTGATTTTTTAAAATTGATTTGTATAACTACATTTTAAATGTGCTTATACAATTCCAACTAATCGTGCAAACAAAACATTCCAAAATACAAATACAAAAAACAAATAAAAAACAAAAGAAAACCCACAACATACAGAGAATTTATAACCAAGTTCTCTTACGTAAGCATTAAAACTAGTGCCCTTACATATCGCTTTAATCATATCATGGTGACTCATTGGCCTGGGTTGGGCATTTTGAACGATGGGACGCACTCTGTGTATCCCGATTTCAACTACAAGCCAATGAGCACCGCTAGTGGCCGACACAACGCCCCATGTGCAAGAACAAAGCATTATAACAACCCGCCTGTTCCCCATGTCATACGCACTCTTCATCTTGACAAGCGGCAAACTCATTACTAGAGCATGCAAGTGTGCGACATTATCATTCTGATCCCTTGGATAACTGACGTGTAGGTGTAATTGGTACGTGTGTGTGTGTGTGTGTGTGTGTGTGTGTGTGTGTGTGTGTGTGTGTGTGTGTGTGTGTGTGTGTGTGTGTGTATGTGTGTGTGTGTGTGCGTGTGTGTATGTGTGTGAGTGTGTGTGTGTGGGTGTGTGTGTGTGTGTGTGTGTGTGTGTGTGTGTGTGTGTGGTGCGTGCGTGTGTCATTCAGTCAATCAAACAAGCAGGCAAAAAATCAATTAATCAACTTTATACAAATTTTGCAGGCCAAAAGACCCATTGGAACACAAAATCTAAAAAGCAAACATAGAGCAGTCGAGGTGATATAAAGCAATGAGCACTCAGTCTTTTGTTGCAGGCACCAAAGAATCTACATGTTTCTGATTTTGAGACATTCAATTATATAAACTGTCAAGTTCACAATCAGTTTATCAGAGGGATTTGAGCACAGCATTAGAACCCTAAAGCCTGATGGAAACCTGTGATAATAAGGGGGGGGGAGGGGGGTATAACGTTAGGCGAAGTTGCATATCTTGTGCAAAAGAGCAAAAAATGTCACAAATCCTCGATGGCAGATCCATCACACTGAAGACAATGAGGATTTACAGCTGTTTTCTTATAACGTGAAATTCCTTTCACTGTAATAGCTTTTTTAAAAAGCAAAATACACGGCGGTGTTCAAAGGAAACCAGAAGTCATACAATATGTGCTGTGTGTGTGTGCGTGCATGCGTGCTTGTGTGTGGTGTGGTGTGTGTGTTGTGTGGCGTGTGTGTGTATGTGTGTGTGCATACTTGTGCATGTGAACGTGTATACTCACACACCCACATACGCACCCACCCACGCGCACGTGTGCGTTCCGTTTTGTCTGCCAAGCTATAGAGCAATGCCAACACACAGAGCAAACAGATAGCCGGACTCCATATCCTTTGGCAAACAGCTTCTACAGACTGGGCCGGTCCCTCTAGCTGACCAAAAACAGGTACTGACGACTGGCCATCACACCCACTGTGCTCCAATCATAGCACTGCCAACACTGCTCAAGGCACCCCCCCCCCCCCACACACACACACACACACACACACACACACACACACACCCCATATCTCCTCTCCCTTTGCCTGCGCTACCCTGAGGAATGAAGGAGATTGGAACAAAGAGAACGCCGAGGGGAAGAGAAGATTCGGAGGGTGCCGAGAAGGAAGAAGATGGAAGATAGAGGTGCTATGATTGAGTGACTGACTGACTTCTGTCTCCCTTCACTCTCAGATGAGTCATTGGGGCATCGCCCTGACTTTTAATTTC
>CM060326.1:23724347-23744347 GCA_030674155.1 Stramonita haemastoma | reverse complement strand
CTGCTCTGCTCTACTCACATTTTTGGTCTCTGTTCCTACTTCAATTTTCTAAATCTCTGTAAAAACTACATCAAAACAATTATTTTGTCCTGCATGAAAATGGCTTTTATCAATACATTTTACAGAAATAGTTTTTTTTTTTTTATAAAAGAAGGAGACAAATCTAAACAAATTATCTGTAAAATGAAGACATCATTTAGCGGTACATGTAATTATGTAGAAACATAATTAAAATCATCAATCATAGGAGGCATTGCAGTGGAGCTGGCCTCCATAATGTTCTGTTCTGGCTGGGTATCTTGTGCAAAGAGAACTATTTCAGGCGGGGGTCAGGTGGCGTGATTGGGGTACAGACACTCCTCCTCAGAGGAGCAATCATTGGTCATGTTCAGGTCAAGTCATTTTCTGCAAACACTGCCTGTGGTCGCTGCCTCACATTTTGAGCTAAGGTTAATGAACAACTAAACTTATCACAAAGATGTGGCAGCAGGGGAGTGCCATCTTTGATACCTTAAACATACTTTTGTGTTTTTTTTACAAAAAGTTTGTTATTATTTATATGAAAGTAAAATAACACAAATACAGTCTCTAAACTTGTCAGATTCAATCACAACAACAAAAATGTAAGAAAATGTAGGTGAAAAAGGGAAGCAACTTCAAATACTACTTTTGAATAATGTGTAAAAATAATTACAAAAAAAACAAAACTTAGAGGAGAAAGACATTCAATCACCTGTCAATGCCAAAGCCAATTCCTTTCTGCCTCTGCTGCATCTGTTTTTCTTCCTTTTTGTTATTTGCCCCTTCTTACACCAGGTCTGTCCTTTTTCATTGACCGTTTTCTTCTTGCGTCGTGTTTGCTGTTTTGTATATGCTGTCAGAACTTCATTCAGTCAAGTAGATGAAATTTAATGTTTACTGAATGCATCTTGTTTGTTTACGAGTGCATGTATGCAATAGGCTTTGACATGATTTGTAAGAAAGCAAAGGCACCTTTCTCCAGCTTTTTAGCTGTATTCCGGTATTGCTGGGTTTTGTGTGGTGTGTGTGTGTGTGTGTGTGTGTGTGTGTGTGTGTGTGTGTGTGTGTGTGTGTGTGTGTGTGTGTGTGTGTTGTGTGTTTTAATTTTATAATGTGTGTATATGTGTGAGGGGAGGGGGGAAGGGTCTGAGTGTGGTGTTTGTGTGAGTTGTGTGTGTGTGTGTGTGTGTGTGTGTGTTGTGTGTGTGTGTGGTGTGGTTGGTGTGTGTGTGTGTGTGTGTGTTGTGTGTGTGTGTGTGTGTGTGTGTGTGGTGTGTGTGTGTGTGTGTGTTTTGTGTGTGTGGGGTTTGTGTGTGTGTGTGTGTGTGTGTGTGTAACTGGAGTGAAATATGTGTTCATTTAAAACAAAAACAGTCATATTTACTAAAAAAAAATTTTTTTCGTGAGTATCAACATTGAGTCTTTATAAGTCATTATTGCAACAACAAAAAAGGACCCAAGCCAAGACAAAAAGAAGCAAATAAAGAAAGGACAAAGAAGAAACCGAATAAAGATTTATAGTTTGATGATTGAAAGAATTACCGCTCAGTTACATATCTCGTGACGTAACCCAAACTAAACAAAGCAGTAGGCCCACGAGAAAGCCAAGAAGGACACAAACCAGGATAACGAGATCATAGACAAAGCCTTAGACAGCAGTAATAACACAAACATCTTCACCAAGGCAATACAGTGCATTCGTAACATCAGTGCCTCAAACATAGCATGTTAAGCCACCTGCTACAGGGATTTTTGGACAATATATTTATAACCCCCCAAAAATTCCCAACAAAACAATGAGCAGAGAAAAATATAAAGCATCAGATGGAAGAAATGAGATGAAAGATGATATGATAGTTATAATGATGCATGGTGTAAAAAAGAGACTTCACTGAGTTTTGACTAGAAGTGATTCAATCCAATCCGGACAGTGTAAGGACACGGGGGTGGATAACATGTGCAAGGTGATCAACGTTAGAGGCGATTTGGTGAAATGATCTTCCAAGTTATAGTCAGCTAATCTTGATGCATACATACATCCATGCATATGCACGTACGTACGTACATACATACATACGAACATTCATCTATCCCTCCCTCCCTCCTCTCCATCCCTCCATCCATCCCCCTCCCTTCTTCCATCCCTCCCTGCCTGCCTGCCTGCCTCCATCCATCCATCCGTACGTACGTACGTATTAAGACAATCACGAGTTTATGAGATGACTTACTGTTTTCTTTTACAAAATTCCGGTTTTTCTGTTCTCTACTTTAGTGTCTTTTTAGTATACTTTGATTAATTTGTGAAAAAAAACCAAACCCGAAACAAACACACATAAGAGCAAGCAAAATAACACAAATGATTATACAATAAAAACTATCAGTCTTGCATCTTAGGCCTTCGTTCATTTCTTCTGAATTGTAACTGTATCCTTAAACGTTATTTAGATAAGAATGACATGATTCTAGTGCTTCACATCCCCTATTGGTCAAGAATCATTGACTGTTTACATAATGGTTTTTCTTTGTATGTGTGTTTATATCTCGTTGATTGCTCTTATCTATCCCTAGCAAAAAACCATTATTCTCCGTCTTATGTTTCCTCATAAGTGTTGTCGTGTTTTACGCTTATTCGTTTTTCCTGCGTTTACACAAGTCTAAGAGTGCCTATTTTTCCTGTCAGTAAGTTTGTGTTCCTGCTTTTTGGTGTGTTTTATTCGTAACTGTTTATGGCATTGTCTGTGTTGTTGTTGACGTTGATAATGTTG
This sequence comes from Stramonita haemastoma, assembly GCA_030674155.1. NCBI lineage: Eukaryota > Metazoa > Mollusca > Gastropoda > Neogastropoda > Muricidae > Stramonita > Stramonita haemastoma. The sequence continues at coordinate 23,741,561 of CM060326.1, read as the reverse complement.
CTGATCTGTTGTTGTTGTTGTTATTGCTTTCGTTCTGCGCTCCTCGTTTCTCAAATGATGTTGTTTACTGTTCTATAGTTTTCTCATCTCGTTGTGCTAACTTTTGTTTTTCTTTGATTGATTTCCTTTTTTATAGCAGTTTATTTCTGTTTTCTTTTGACACTTGCTTCTATTGTTATGTATTTCTCAATATTGATCGTCCTTTTTGTATTTGGTTTTTATTGTCCTATCATAATAGTTATGGTTTTGTGGTTGCTTTAGTCCTTATTTGCTTATAATAACTGTTAATATTTCATTCTTAACCACCACCACCACCACCCCTGAACAAAGCAACAAAGAAAAAAGAACTACCCAACTAAGCAAACAAATATTAATAGGGGAGTTTCCTTTTCTGGTTGTTTCTGATTCACCCGGAATATATAGGCATGCTAGTTTTAAACAAGATGAATCGTTTTTCGTCTGTTATCTCTCAACCATGCTTTTAACATTATAACGACAAGCTTCAAAAGGCCACAGGAATATCAAATATTCCTATGAATGCAACTGACACTTTTAAATTCTGAAAAGTGTCTTGCTGTAAGGTACCACAGCAGTGGAGTTTCAATCACCGCCGGGACCTCTGATGAGGGCTCATCCAGGAGGCGGAACTCGAGTCAGGTCAGGCCAAAGGCATGGTTCTTACTTAAATATGCCTACAATGCTGCCACTGAAAGACATTATTCCCTAGAATTTATTTTTATTTCATTTCTTTTTTCATTTGAATCTTTGATAAGTCATTTTCAAAATGATGAGAAGTTGGTACCTGCACTTGTCTTTCCTCACTACTTTTTCCTATAATGACAAGGTTGTGATCTCTGCCAACACGGATTATTTAGCGCCCATGAGAGGACCCAAGCAATGGGACGATTGTCATCTGTATCATTGTTTTTTGAAATACGGTAGTAGCAGATAAGAAATGCGTGCGAAGATAGAAAAAACAGTACCTAAATACCTAAGGTAATGTCACTGTCTTGGTGGGAAGGTCCTACAGTATGACTAAAGTAATTTAAGGCTGATGTCCTCCTCTGCTGTTCTATCATATTTTTGTGTTTTAAAAAAATATCTTTTATCATTTTGTACTGTTGTTGAATACAAGTTTTTCCCGTTTCTAGATTATCAAGTAAAGCTTCTGATTTTGATACACTACAATGCAATACAATACGACTTGCTGTTCTGAAAATTAATCTTAACTCCACTGTCTCCATCGCCGCTGTTGTCAGTAGGAGAACCATGCAGTGCTATAAGGTTCTGCCACCTTTTTGTGTCTCTGGCGAGATCTACAGTCTGTTCTAGACCTCTAAAAAAACCCCACTGATCTCTGTGATGCTGGCAATGTAAGTTTTTGGCGGTCTGCCTCTTTTTCTTCTGCTTTAAACCATACGTTGCAGAACTGTCGTCATCAGATTTGTCCGTGTGTTTCTGTTTGCATGACCATGTTTATGTCTATGCTTAACAATATCAACCAACATTTGTCTTTGCACTTGGGTTTCATCAAGTAAACTTGTGTTTTTGTTCTTTTTTTCTATATGACCATTTGAAATTTAGACAAAACGCGCACGAAAAGAGTAGAGTAAAGATGTCATAGGGGAAAGAATGAAGGTCCCTGAGAAAAATAATACACCCACTTAACGAGATTCTAATTCACTCACTAGATAATCAGTTAGGACAGCCGGTTGTTTCCAGTGTTCAATTCAAGGATGCATGGCCAATAGAGACTGACCATAGCCTGCCCCCAGCCTCCCCCTCTCCTCTGCCCTGATCAATACACTGAGCAGTCAAGCAAAGGTCAGCACTAATGAAGTTCATTTAATAGCCGCTGTGAACTTTATCTCCGTTTGACGAAGAAGAATAATTATTGCGAAGCTCAAGAAGAAGAAAAATTGCACAAAAATATTGTTAAGAAGAAGGGCGAAGAAGAAGAAGAATTGCGAAGAAGAAATGCAAAGAAGAATTGCGAAGAAGAATTGCGAAGAAGAAGAAGAAGAAGAAGAAGAAGAAGAAGAAGAAGAAGAAGAAGAAGAAGAAGAAGAAGAAGAAGAAGAAGAAGAAGAACAAGAACAAGAGCAAGAACAAGTACAGGAAGAACAAAAACAAGAAGGCAAAACAAGAAGAAGAAGAAAAAAAAGACGACAAAAACACATACACAAACACACACATACATAAGCACGCGCGTGCGCACACACACACACACACACACACACACACACACACACACACACACACACACACACACACACACACACACACACACACACATACATACATACACTCACGCGCGCACGCGCACATAAAAGTCTGTTAAAAAAGCCACAAATAGGGAAACAAATACAGTTGCCTTCAGAAAAAAAAATGGGTAGGCACTACACTTGTAACAACAGGCTCTCCCCGAGAAGAACAGCCTGATTTTCAAGCAGGTTAATCTGCTGCGACATAAAGTGGTATAAAATAAGATATAAAAAAAACACCTGCTTTATCTGAAGCGGGCTAGGGCACATGGACAGAACAAGGCAATACCGACCATTGCCGCAAAGCTTCAAAGGGAGAACAGGAAAGCCATAACCACCTAATCAATCCCTAATAGTCAATCTGCTGGTCTGTAGGACAGGCTTGAGTAAACCACGAACAACGATATGCCTGAGTGAATTGGTAACAGTTGTTCAACTGGCAAGGGCACACTGATAGAGCAACGCAATACCGACCATTGTGACTGGGAAAGTAAGAAAGATAAATTCATTGGGCGCTTTATAAAGCAGACACTAGCACATGCATGCTAGTGTATGCACACACAACATACACTTACACACACACACGTACACACACACACACGCTTACACACACTCACACACACGCGCACGCACACACACACCCACACACACACACACACACGCGACGCGCGTGCACACACACACACACACGTGCACGCACTTGCAGACAGATAAACACACAAACACAATCGCAGGTGAACACACAATATACAGATACACACGCATGTAAATACACTCAGACAAATACACACATGTGCATGCACATTATAATAATACACACACAGACACACTAACAAACATCGTTATGATCGTAGAAATGTAAACTTTGTACCACAGAAAAGTATAGCTTATAAGAGTAATGTTTTCAGAGAAAAACATAGTATTCTTCGAAATTTTATGTAACCTATGTTACCACCATTTCTTAAGAGTACGACTTAATGCTCTAAAAACGAAGTTTGTAAGAATATTGAGAGCATTTGTGTTGAGCAGTTTTCTGTGCAGCACTGTTTTTTGTTTTGTCAGAAGCTTCTCGATTTCTTGCCCAAAAACTTTTAAAACAAAAATGCTTCTGAAGAAAATGTAGATGTAATTCTGTCAGATGAAAACTTCTTTTTTTTTTTTGCTATTTCGGAATCTTTGTACATGGCCCAGTTTTTGCGTTCTTTGAAGTTCTTTATTATTGTTTTCCCTATTTGCATTTTAGGCGTTACATTAATGTTTTAATACCAAACTGTTTCATTGATCTCTTTCCATATGCCTTCTATTATTATTTGCTATTTTTTTCTCTTCGTCTAATATCACTTATGGTGAACAGACGTTAAATTCAAGAACGAACAAGAACAAACTAACAAACATACATGAAAACACACACACACACAATAAAAGCAACGCAAACACAACAACAACTTGAGCAGCAGCAAAAACAACTGCACATAATTGTGCCAGTTGCATCAGATGTACTGTCATTCATCATCTTCCTACATTTTAATGCAGTCCCTCAGATCAAAACTGTAGACATCATTGTCACAACACAGCTACACACACACGCACACCACACACACACACACACACACACACACACACACACACACACACACACACACACACACAAACATATATATATATATATATTATATATATATATATCCAGAAAAAACTCACAATAAACACAACAACAGCAACAACAACAGCGATGTTAAAGATGCCAATTGCATCAATGATAATGTTTCCTGTAATAAGCTTCCCTACGAACACAATATATTATTGAAGTCAATCAGATCGAAGCTACTATCGCCAAACTGTTCTTTATCTACCACAGGCCACATCACATTGACATAACAACGCGATAGCGATTATGGTGACAGTGGTAGGTAAAGGTAAAGGTGTCCCATAACCTGTGTGGTCGTAGGAGGGAAGGCGTCACAAACCTCAACTCCTTTAGGGGCCAGCATATTGAGGGCGGCGCCCACCTCCTCTCCCTCGCTGCTTTACCTTCCCTGACCCTAAAGAGGGTAGGTGCCCCATTACAGCTGAGTGAACTGGGGGAACTGTACTGAAACCAAGGCGCGCAAACAGTCACCCACCCAATTGGCAACCACTCTCGACGCTGCTTAACCTGGCTGGGGAAAGCGAGCGCTCTGACCACTGAACTATCCTGTCCCCCATTACAATGGTACCAAAGGAATACAGAAAAACCATCAGCATCTAATCAATCCTTAATGGTAATGATGCAGTAATGCGTGACACGGTTAAGTGAATCGCGATAAATGCTGTGCATTATTTTGCATATGTAACAGTTGTTAATCATGTGTGACGGCGAAATTAAAAAGAGAGCCCACATCAGAAAAGACACAAGTACATGCATACACGTGTATATATCCACACACATGCACATACACGCTGACGTACACACGCACACACAATCATATGTACACAGACAAACATATCCACACACATAAATGCACCCGAACACACATACATATGCACACACATGCACGCACACATACACATACACACACATGGGCGCGCACGCACACAAACACATACACACACAAACACAACACACACACACACCACAGCCCCCCCCCCCCCCCCCCCCCCCCCCCCCCCCCCCCCTCATACACACACACGCGCGCGGCGATGATTGCTACGAGGAAAAACGTTTGAGCATACACAAATAATAATACAGACAGAGGCCAAACAAAAAACACAAAGTAAATGAAACTTAAAGATAAAAATTAAATGCATTTAGTTTTATAAGAGCTGAGGGACAAGATTTATTAGCATATACTCCAAAATATTAATTAGATCTAAAGCTACTGTCACGTCGATCAACTTTTAAACTGCTAAAAAAAAAAAGAATTTTTGTTATACAAGTCATGTTTCAAAACATGCATTTTGATTGATTTCATATAATTCATTTAAACCGAAGCCATTCATTTCGGAACACAGTGTCTAAAAATCATAGGGATCCCGAAAAAATAGTATACTACAAAATTTTGACAAAGTTTTTTTTTTAAAGCCGAAACAAAACAATACAGCTTGTTTGCATTACAATAACTAAAGACTTGTCTTCAAGTGTCATATTTTTACCAGGTATATTCTATGATCTATTGTCTGCACTTGTGTCAGGTCATACAATAATATTTTGTTTGGAGGTTAAATCTAGCAAAACACCACACAAAACATACGCGCGCGTGCGTGCGCATGCATGCGCACATACCTTGTAGGCCTATGTATAGCGTGGCCTGTCTATGGCATTCATGAAATACAGTGTCTCTTGAAATGGTTTAAACGACATTAAAACTGATTAAAGGGAAAAAAAGATAGAAGAAAAAAGAAAGAAAGAAAGAAAGAATATAAAAGGGAAAGACAGAAAAGAAGACAACAACAGACAGACAGACAACGAAGAAGAGATAGATAGATAGATAGATAATGATAGATAGATAGAAGATAGAATCGATAGATAGATAGATAGATAGATAGATAGATAGATAGATAGTAGATAGATAGATAGATAGATAGATAGATAGATAGACAGACAGACAGACAGACAGACAGAAGATAGATAGATAGATAGATAGATAGATAGATAGATAGATAGATAGATAGATAGAAGATAGATAGATAGATAGATAGATAGATAGATATAGACACAAAGAAAGAAACAAAGAGAGAAACAAAGAAAAAAGAAAGAAAGAAATACAGAAAGAAAGCTAAAGGTAAAGAAAGACAGAGGAAAGAAAGAAAGAAAGACAGAAAGAAAGACAAAGAAAGAAAGAAAGACAAAGAAAGAAAGAAGAGAAAGAAAGAAAGAAAGAAGAAAGAAAGAAAGAAAGAAAGAAAGAAGAGAAAGAAAGAAGGACAAAGAAATAAAGAAATTAAGAAGAAAGAGAGAGAAAGAAAGAGAGAGGGAGAAAAAGAAAGAAAGACAGACAGACAGAAAGAACGAACAAAAGACAGAATAATATGCACGATGCACAACATCATCCCCTTTCCGTTAAAGATATTAAATCATAATTAGCAACTGTTCCACTCAGGGCAAGTATGCAGCACAGTGGTCATTTAGCATTGTTAAAAACAACCACCCCAAACAAAACACAACAACAGCACCAACAAATCAACAAAATCAACAGCAGTAAGAGCTTGAGAACCAGTGACAACAACATTAATAACAACAGCAATACAGCATTAACCACAATCAACCACACACTAGCCAATATTTTCTTTTTACAAGTTTATTACTGCCAAAACTTCTATCCTCTCTCTCTCTCTCTCCTCTTTTTTTCCAATCCTCTCTCTTCTCTCCATCTCTCTCTCTCTCTCTCTCTCTCTCTCTCTCTCTCTCTCTCTCTCTCTCTCTCTCTCTCTTTCCTTCCGGCTGTCACCAAAGTTCTCAGCATCATGCATTTTATTAGAGTCTGAGACAGCAAGAGGAAGCGAATCAGTAGTCTGCAGACTGTGAAATGAAACATCCTTCCTGCCCCGCGGAGTTCTGACCAAAAGTTGGTTCAGGTCCTATGTCTTTTAAAGGTTTTCCGCTATGATGGCTCGTCTGGGTGTTTTTTTGTGTCTCTTCTTTAGCTTTCAGTGTGTTTGTATCTGATTGTCTACGTCTGTGTGTCTGTCTTTGTGTCTGTCCATCTCTCTCTCTCTGTCTCTCTCTCTGTCTCTTTGTCTCTGTCTGTCTCTCTCTCACTCTCTGTCTCGAATTTTTTTTATCTTACAGTTGGAATAAAAATTGGTTTTTAATTTGCTTTGACTGATTAGATTGCTGAAAACAAAGACTTTTTGCAGGTGTCAGTGTTTGATTTGTTCACAAGTGGGATTGATTTGTCATCATTCTAGCAAGCAGCTGCCGAATTCTTTTGCGAGTTTGCTATTTCTTGCTTATCTGTGTGTGTGTGTGTGTGTGTGTGTGTGTGTGTGTGTGTGTGTGGTGTGTGTGTGTGTGTGTGTGTGTGTGTGTGTGTGTGTGTGTGTGTGTTTTAAATCTACACATAGTACATCTTTTTCACCAAAAGTGCTGGCTTTCATTAAGAAAACGATAATAACAGTTCTATTGTGAGTTTCAGCATAAAATTCCTTCTGTTATGTCATTAGTGAATGTATACATAATGATTACGTTTTTGTGTCGGTGCAAGAACATGTATGTATACATGCAAAAGATCTTTTATCATCGTTTCCCGGTTAGGCCTCTAAAGGTAATCAATAGTGACATTTTGCAAAGGTAACCGTTTCTTCACACTATTAAGGTATAGACACTCCGATTTCTCGTATAATGTCTAAGACCTAAACTGGTGTGCTTGTGGCTGTTTAAAAGTTAGACATTGGTTCCATATTTTTTCGAAGAAACAAGTTTTTAACAGTTCATAATACATTCTGTATACTTTTGCATAGATTTCAAGTCGGTACTGATGATAAGTGCACTGGGGGTAAACAAAAAAAAAAACCTAGGGAGAAGCAGCCTCCTGCAACCAAACTTGTTATGAGCAACGTACCCCTGTTTTTTCCTGATGAAGATGTGCTTCAAACTGTAAAACAGCCTTGTGTCTTTGTAAGATCGATCCATCGATCGATCGATCCATCCATCCATCCACCCACCCACCCACCCGTCCGTTCCGTTGTCGTCATGGTAGATTGACAAGTTGTTTATATTCTTATCTGAGTTAGAATAACAATATGGCCGGTCTGATTTCTCCTATTCTCACGCTCACCTCACATTAACCTTATGAATATCTCTTCTTTTAACCCCCTTCCCCGCCTTCCCGCTTTCTGCCCCTCTTGATTTATGGTGTGTTTCCTATCCAGTGTTCTGCAGTATTTGACAAGCTCCAATGGCCATGTAACGGAAAAGTGTAACCCTGCTATCGAAGATGGATTGGTCGTTTATCAGGTTGTTGTCTTCCGTTCTCGCTGTTCAGATAATGCGCATTATGGTGGTTTTGTGTGCACGCAGGCATGCGTATGTAGGTGTGTCTATATATGTGACGCTCCACCACGAAATGAGTCGCTTAGCACATTACCCAATTTTGTGCTAGCAGCGATTAAAGGCAGGTGGGGGTCAAGTTGTCAATTTTGAGATTTTGATTGATTATTAAATTGTATCCATTATTCTACCTTGTAGTGAAAGTTCAAGGCATAAGGTTTATCCTTTTCCTTTTGAATGTGTTTTGAAAATACCCAAGCGCTCATTCCGACAACCTGTTACAAAAATAAACTTTCCCGTTTCTCATTTTGTCACATTCTGCAGTCTATCATTTCAATTTGTGATAACTTTGCACAGAAATGTCCGATTTTCAATCTGCTTGTTGTATTGAATAGCCTTTTTATTGCAGATTAATAACGTGTCAGTAACTAAAAATTGACCTCTGGTGCAATGCAATGTGGTGGAGTGTAAATATGCATTTTTCTGCGTGTATGTTTGTGTGCGTGTGCGTGTGTGTGTGTGTGTGTGTGTGTGTGTGTGTGTGTGTGTGTGTGTGTGTGTGTGTGTGTGTGTGTGTAAGTGTGTGTGTGTGTGTGTGTGTGTGTGTGTGTGTGTGTGTGTGTGTGTGTGTGGTCCACGTACAGTCTGACTGTACGCGTAAAAATCTATTGTGCTATGTTAAGTCTTTCTCTATCTCTGCCTCCCTGCCGCTTGTCTCTGTCTGTCTGTCGTCTGTCTCTGTCTGTCTGTCTGTCTGTCTGTATCCCCCCTATCCCTGTCTGTGCTGATTCTTTCTTTCACTCTGTCTTTCTCTACACGTTTGTCTTTCTGTCTCAGTCTGTCAGTCTGTCTGTCTGTCTGTCTGTCTGTCTGTCTGTCTGCTCTGTCTGTCTGTCTCTGTCTCTCTCTGTCTCTCTCTCTTCTTTCTCTTCTCTCTGTTCTTTCTTTCTTTTCTTTCTTTTCTTTCTTTTCTTTCTTTCTTTCTTTCTTTCTTTCTTTCTTTCTTTCTTTCTTTCTTTCTTATCTCACTCCATTAATCTCTCAAACCCATACATAATACCTACTGCAGTTACCGAAGGTCATGGTAAATTTTAGAACATGGACACACAATTAAGAGTTTTCTTTTGGGAGCTAAACGATTAATTGAAGAAGGAGCATAATTATATAAAGAATCTGACTTTCAATAAAATACATTATTGACAAATAAGAAGGATAAGAATAAAGATACCGGGTATTATGGTTGGTATGGTATAGGCTTGCTATGTGTTTCGAATAGCTAGGAATGAAAGGCAAAGACTGTAACTGTTTACATACTTTGTTCTGACACTCTCCATTTTGTCATCATTTCACCTATTTAGATACTATTGTTATACAGAATGGATAGAAGTCGTCTTAAGTAAGATGAAAACTCGAATGCCATCAACATTTAGGACCAGACAGTGTTAGAATAAACTACCATCACCATGATCATTAATTATGGTTGGTAGCTGATTTTGTAGATAAGAAAGAACATTGGCAAAGAAGCATAGGTTTCCACGCAGGGTTGCTTGTGCAGAGGCATTGGCAGAAAGCCAACAGTCCACTGCTGAAAATATGTCCCAAGGTTATGGAGGACAATCTAATAGATCAAACATTCTTCATGTCATTACTCCTTGTAATTTCCCATTTCCTTATCCTTCCACTAACGCTTTCTTGCTCAAATGCTGCTGACAAAATAATGGACAATAATTTTATCGGTAATGAAAGACCCCCTGAAGGGAAATAAATGTGGCAGAACCAGCACCAGCCGAGTGCAGCCAAACCACTGACCTGTATACAGTTCATGTGGCAAAGCCTGCAGAACAAGCTGTGATTTTCCTAATGAAAAATACAGCACTGCTTCTATGAAATGATCTGTGAAGCATGTGATTTCACTTAACACAAAAGTGGACTTCTCTAGGTATGAAAAACATTCCATACCAAGTGCAGCGCATGCAGTCACTTACTAAAAGCTTTACCGGCTGATAATCTAATTGGCTCTGAAATAAATTATTGTGGGTTACTCGTGTATTCTCTGTAATTCTGTCCATAACGTGCATGTGTTTTGACTAGTGGTAAATGGATCTTTAATATCTGCACAAGATGCGAAGTGTGTCCACATTTGTTATCTCTATCATATAGATTCACCCAAAAGATTTGACAGAAACAACAACAGATAGATAGACAGACAACAGTAAACTGCATCAACAAACATAATAAGACATACATAGATAACAGAGGTAAACAAAGAATAAGACATACAGAAGCAATAGCAGACACATGTCAAATAACAGGACAACACCATGAAACACAACCATATTTAGTGGAACAGTTATTCAATGAAAGTATGGCTAAATAATAACCCTTCTTTTGTGGATATAGAGCAAACAGAAGAAAGAAGAGAGCAGTCATGTTTCGTGTTTTCAGTTTCTTGGTTTCATGAAGATGCACAGTGGACGTACCTAAGCAACAAGATAAACTACTGATGACAAAATCAGATCCTGCATGGCCTCCCTGCCACTGCCTCCCCCATTAACACTGTCCAAACTGCATTACCAGACTCTAATTAAACAGCAAATTGCATGGTCCGTTTTTTAATGAGTACATGGTGGCAATTTCTGCAACTTCCGTAGCTTGTTTCTTCCCCTGATAAGAGCTGCCTCTGGATAATGACATCCAATAGAAGGAGATTGCACTGGTCAGATGTGCTCTTGGTACTAACATCTCCAAGGCAGTCATTTTCTGAAAATCGCAGACAGCATTATCCTACCATGATCATGTAAAATGAGTAGCACTCTGACATCTGAGTGTATATAAACACAACAATTTTGTACACCATGGGAATCAGCAATACATTTGTTTCAGTCTTAAAAGGATGCAAAGAAGAGTGCAAAGAGAAACTCATTCAGGAATGCAAATATAAATCCCAAGAAGAAGAAGAGGAGAAGAAGGAGCAGTAGCAGGAAAAACAGCAGGAGAAGAGGGATGGAGAAGAGAAAGAAAACGAAAAAGAAAAAAAAGAAGAAAAAAGAAGAAGAATGCAAAGAATAAGATTGCAACGCAGAATGCAAAGAAGAAGAATGCAAAGCAGAAAGCAAAGAAGAAGAATGCAAAGAATGCAAAGAAGAATGCAAAAAAATGCAAAGAATGCAAAGAAGAAGAAGAAGAAGAAGAAGAAAAAGAAGAAGAAGAAGAAGAAGAAGAAGAAGAAGAAGAGAAGAAGAGGAGCAACAACAGCAACAACAGCAACAACAAAAACAACTACAGCAACGACAACAACAACAAGATATGAAGAGGTCACACTTTCCTCTTTTCTGTTCATGATTATAATTAACATTTCTCAGGTTCACCCTGTGCTTAACGCTCAATCTCCCATTTGCATTTTCAGTTGTCCAATACATCTTTTAAAGTTACCCTGCAAAAATGTATGTTTCCATTTAAAGTAAAAACGTGGACACTGAAAGCATCGTCTCTTGTGATGTTTGTTGACCATCGTTTTCAGCATCTAACACACTAGTGTTCCGGCCAATGACTCCACCTAAACAGGACCAATGATTGGTTCTCTGAGTGGTGGTGTCTGTGCACAAATCATTCTGCCTCAGCACTGGCCTGATACAATCCTCCGTGCACCAAGTCCTGAGGGCTGAAGGAAAAGGGAGGGTATGGTATATGAGAGAAAGGACTATATTGGTGGGTGAGACAGAGAGATGGGAATATGTCTGGTTGCGGCAGAGAGGATATGAATTTTAGAATTGGGAGGGTACAAGTCCGTTTTAGAGGATACAGTACCAGGGTAGGCGTCAAGAGGCTGGTCAGTGGTGGAGCTTTCAAAATGATGTCTCTCTGTCTGTCGCTCTCTGCGTATATACATACATACATACATACATACATACATACATACATACATACATACATACATACATACATACATACATACATACATACATACATACATACATACATTACATACATACCTACCTACATACACACACACAGATATATATAGATATATAGATATAGATATATATATATATATATATATAATATATATATATATATATATATATATATATATATATATATATATAAAGCAATCGCAAACTTGCCAGACGACATCATCTTCTCTTTATGACCTTTTCTCTCTTAATACTCCGTTGATTTTTTGTGTTTTTGCTATGATGCAATTTAGATTCACACATTTTTACCAGTGCAAGAAAAAGTGCTAAGGAGAAAACAATAAGGGAAAACAGACAGGGGCCATCATAAAAGATGACAGTCCTCGTTCAGATCTTCGTCAATTACTTCTCTAGACATCACCGTATCATCGCGATGACTTTTTCCAGATGAGAATGAGATCATTTCAATGGTTAATGAGCTGAATTGTTCAGAAACGTTTAGCAACTTAAACATTTATGTAATTTTATTCTACATTAATGAATATTCCTGTTTTTTTTCATTATAAGTTTGTGAACACTTTTTATATATGTTCTTTTTAACAAAATATTTTCTGTCTATTTTTCTTTCTCTCTTTATATTTTTCTTTTATTATTTTCCTTTCACTTTTTTTGCTTTTTTGTTGTTGTTTTTGCACTTTACTTTGGGGGTACTTTTGTTTTTTATTCCTTTTTTATTTCGAGGATTATAGAATAAGCACTGATGTGGTCTTGTAATCCAGTCACAGTGTGCATGCAGTTTTATTTTTCCTATTTTGTGATGTGTGTGCACAGGCAAAAATGACCTACTCTTCCGAAAGTTAGAACAAGTTTAAACGTGTCCTCTAGTTATTCTGAATTTCGTTTGTCTAGCTGGTTTATTTGGGATTGTGTTCGTTACCTAGCTATAGCTCCGACTATTTACGTATGCGACCATGTTTGTCCACCACGAAGGTATCCGCATTCTAGCTTCGGATGTGATGTCTAAATACAGCACCAGTGTTCATACGTTTCTTTAAAATAAAATTATCATGTATATTCTTAAAGCACCAACGGCCATTTTTTTAAAGGACAGAACAGGTTTTTACTTGTGTGCAAAAAATTCTACGTCCGTACGTAGTCAAGACCTTGGTTTATAGTCTCATCTGAAGGACTTTATGGGGAGTGAAGTCATAATGGTTATCAACTCCAGGGAAAAATCCCCATGACCTGGTGCTTGGGGGGTGACTCGAACCCAAAACGTCAGAACAAGACTGCAAAACTCCACTAGAACTATCCCCTCCTCCCCTCTCCCCATCTTCTTGATGTAGGTGGTCTTTTTATGATGCTACTGTACCCTTTCTATGAGTTTTGTTAGCGGTTTTAATTTCCTTTTAGAGTTACCTATCTTCCTGATCTTGCTATTGCGTCATAGATTTGATTTTCGTCATCTTGTCTTAATGACGTCAACTGCTGACTTAGTCATTTGATTAGTTTTCCGTGTAAGCTTCTTAGCCTTAGGTAAGGCACATTTTCTCCCCACTGTAGCTTCAAACTTTAGTTTTGTAACGATCTGCCACTTTTTCAAAACTGATTTTTTAGACTGCTAGCTGTGGGGTTTTCTGTTGTTTATTTTCTGACATTATTATTCTCCTTTATTTTTCTCTTCTCTTTATAGCTACGCTTTAGAATAAATAATTAATGATTATAGGCAGCATCATTTCCAGAGACATATATATTCAGCATACGTGAGAGATTTTATGGCAGCTAAAAAAAAAAAAGCAAAGGTAACTTTGTGTTTACAAAGACTGTTGAACAGATAGGAACCTCATTACAGAGAGAGAAAACAAATGAGCTCAGTTTAAATATGGAAAGGGGTTCTCTTTGGGAATTAACGTCTTAATTTCACAGAAAAGCTATAAAATCTTTTATTCTTGATACTATACGATACACATTTTACTACGGTGTGGATAACAGTTATAGCAAAATGTCTGAATATGTATAGAATTATATATCATATAGTTATATATATAATATGACTTTGGGAATCAATTGCCATGTCTTGGTCATCAGTGAGAGGTCCGCTTCTTTAGTGATGGACATTGCCACAATGGAGGAGGGGCCCTGGGGACTGACTGACTGACCACTGCTTGTCCCCCACCTTTAACAAAAATCTATAGCATCTCTTATTCTCGATATTATACAATAAACTACAGTGTGGATGGCCTTTATAACTAAACATTCATACAATGAAGACAGTTTTGTGAAGACGTATGTCTCAGCTACCAATACAAGTACTGGAAAACAAAGTGACCGGAGTGAGCAGAGGCAAAGCCACTGCCATGTCTTGGTCATCAGTGAGAGGTCCGCTTCTTTAGTGATGGACATTGCCACAATGGAGGAGGGGCCCTGGGGACTGACTGACTGACCACTGCTTGTCCCCCACCTCCCCCTCTCTCCACTGCTGGCTGATCAATACCGGGACAAGTCACGGAGAGGTCAGCACTGATGAAGTTAGGCTGATCAGTTCTGGCTTGTCTCTCTGTTAGACACACACAGAGAGCGAGAGTGAGTGAGAGAGAGAGAGGGGGGGAGAGAGAGAGAGAGAGAGAAAGAGAGAGAGAGAGAGAGAGAGAGAGAGAGAGAGAGAGAGAGAGAGAGAGAGAGAGAGAGAGAGAGAGAGGAGGAGGAGGGAGGGAGGGAGGGAGAGAGAGAGAGGGAGGGAGGGAGGGAGGGAGAGAGAGAGAGAGAGAGAGAGAGAGAGAGAGAGAGAGAGAGAGAGAGAGAGAGAGAGAGAGAGAGAAAAGAGAGAGAGAGAGAAAAGAGATAGAGAGAGAGAGGGACAGAGAGAGAGAGGGACAGAGAGAGAGAGGGACAGAGAGAGAGAGAGAGAGACAGACAGAGACAGAGACAGAGAGAAAGAAAGAAAGAAAGAAAGAAAGAAAGAAAGAAAGAAAGAAAGAAAGAAAGAAAAAAAAGAAAGAAAGAAAGAGAGACAGATAGAGACACAGAGAGACGGAGAGAGAGACACAGAGAGAGACAGAGAGAGTGAGAGAAAGAAAGAAAGAAAGAAAGGCAAGGCAAGGCAAGGCAAAGTATTTTATTCGAGGATAATAGATAAGCACTCGTGTGCTTTTTTACATCCAGTCCCCGCCCTTTTCAGGGATACATCAAGTTGAAAAGATACTAAACAATGAAACTTTACGCAGTACCAAACAACACACAAGAATAAGGACACTATATATGGTAAGGTAATAAAAATGCACTCGTTCAAAAGACAAAATCAGAAGTCACAATAAAAACATTTTGACTATGGAAGAAAAGAAAAGTGTTAATAGGTAAGGAGCAAACAAGAGAACGAGATGAAATAAACAACTGAAAACATCAATCCACCACCATCTGTCAAAAGTTATACATGTAATATAAATAATACATTTGGATAAAAAAAAAAAGGGGGGGGGGAATTTAACTAATATCCTCATTGGAGGGGGGGGGGGGGGGAGATACTACCTATAAAAACTAAAAATAAAATAAAATAAAAATTAATAAGATAAAAAGAAAGAAGAAAAAAAAAAGTTACGTAAAACATCCTAGATGTTTCAAAAAGAAGGAGAGAGAGAGAGAGAGAGAGAGAGAGAGAGAGAGAGAGAGAGAGAGAGAGAGAGAGAGAGAGAGAGAGAGAGAGAGAGAGAGAGAGAGAGAGAGAGGGGGGGGGGGGGGGAGATCACTAACTAGTGACACACAAATCAAATTCAACATAGCTATAAAAAAGGAATCTACACATTGTAGATAAAATACTCATAGTTTATATATATTGTAATGATCAATCTCTGTGAAATAGCCAATGCATTCACAAAAATGAATAACTACACAGTATATTTAAAAAACACATACTAACTAAACTTAAAACATTGAGATATTAAGACAACATTTATCAAACTCTACAATAGTTAACTTTCAGAATAAAGTTGAAAACATGAGATATGAATACAGCCTTCATCAGAGAGAGAGAGAGAGAGAGAGAGAGAGAGAGAGAGAGAAGAGAGAGAGAGAGAGAGAGAGAGAGAGAAGAGAGAGAGAGAGGAGAGAGAGAGAGAGAGAGAGAGAGAGAGAGAGAGAGATGGTGATATATATATATATATATATATATATATATATTATATATATATATCCAACAGGATGAGTCTGGTTCAGCATTTTTGATGCATCAAGTGAAATTGAAGGCGAACTTTGAAGGTTGTCAATGATTGGTGCTGTTTAGTTGAATCGGGAAGGGAGTTCCACAGCACAGGGCCTGAGTATAGTAAACTAGACTTGACCAAGTCTATTCTTGGGATTGGGACACTTGGCTTTTCAGTATTTCTGGAACGATTCATTGGGAACTTATCTTTTAAGGATGTGGGGACATCACCTGCCATTATCTTAAACATCAGTATGCCTTTGTTATATTTCAGTCTTTGTTGTAGGGGGAGAATACCTGAGTGTAGTCCACTTCAAGTAAGGTTGTTTTCTTCAGAAGGACAAGTTTGAGAGCGCGTTTATATAGGCTTAATAAACGGTTTCATAGTGTTTGCACTGGCAGAATCCCAGAGGGTTGAAGCATAGTCTATTGAAGATTGTATATAAGCTTGAGAAAATATTTTTTTTTGAATGGTAGTCAAGAAAGTGTTTAATTTTAGTTAACTGGTATACTCTTTGGGACAAGTATTTGCATAGATGAGATATGTGGTAGAACCAGCTGAGGTTTTCATCGATTGTTATTCCTAGAACTTTGTGATGAGAGGTTTGTTCGATTGCTTCCTTTCTTATGTGGATTGGAAACTGTTCATGAGGTAGATTTTGTCGCTTTTGTCTGGTGGTGATCAGCATGCATTTTGTTTTTTGGGGGTGAATAGACATGTGGTTCAGTTCTGTCCATTTGGCAAGATCATTACAGCTTTGTTGTAATGTAGTTGCAAGAGAGTCAATGTCGTTATGGCTCGTATGTATGGTTGTGTCATCAGCAAATAGTTCACATTTGGATGCAATATGAAGAGGAAGGTCATTTATGTAT
>CM060326.1:23715419-23716747 GCA_030674155.1 Stramonita haemastoma | reverse complement strand
TTATATATTAATATGACTTTGGGAATCAAGGTCTTACTTTAACAAAAATCTATAGCATCTCTTATTCTCGATATTATAAAATAAACTACAGTGTGGATGGCCTTTATAACTAAACATTCATACAATGAAGACAGTTTTGTGAAGACGTATGTCTCAGCTACCAATACAAGTACTGGAAAACAAAGTGACCGGAGGATGTAGCAGAGGCAAAGCCACTGCCATGCCTTGGTCATCAGTGAGAGGTCCGCTTCTTTAGTGATGGACATTGCCACAATGGAGGAGGGGCCCTGGGGACTGACTGACTGACCACTGCTTGTCCCCCACCTCTCCCTCTCTCCACTGCTGGCTGATCAATACCGGGACAAGTCACGGAGAGGTCAGCACTGATGAAGTTAGGCTGATCAGTTCTGGCTTGTCTCTCTGTTAGACACACACAGAGAGCGAGAGTGAGAGTGAGAGTGAGAGAGAGAGTGAGAGGAGAGAGAGAGAGAGAGAGAGAGAGGAGAGAGAGAGAGGAGAGAGAGTGAGAGGACAGAGAGCAGAGAGAGAGTGGAGTGGAAGGGAAGGAGAGGAGAGAGGGAGGGGAGGGAGGGAGGGAGGGAGGGAGAGGAGGAGAGAGAGAGAGAGAGGAGAGAGAAGAGGGAGGAGAGAGAGAGAGAGAGAGAGAGAGAGAGAGAGGAGAGAGAGATGAGAGAGGAGAGAGAGAGAGAGAGAGGAGAGAAAGAGAGAGGAGAGAGAGAGATTTTATGTAATCTTTTATATCGAGGATAACAGAATAAGCAATCATGTGCTTTTTTTCATCCGGTCCCCGTGTGTATGCAGTTTTTGTAAATATTGTCATCTGTTCCCACTGGCACACGATGGCCTACTCTTACGAAAAGCGGAACAGGATTTAACGTGTGCGCAAGATGTTCTGCGTGCGTTCGCACACGGGGGCCTCGGTTTAAAGTCTCATCCGAAGGACTTTTAGGGAGAGTAGAGTCAGAGAGAGAGAGAGAGAGAGGGACAGAGAGAGAGAGAGAGGGAGAGACAGAGAGAGAGACAAGGCAAGGCAAGGCAAGGCAAATTCTTTTATTCGAGGATAATAGATAAGCACACATGTGCTTTTTTACATCCAGTCCCCGCCCTTTTCAGGGATAACATCAAAATAAAAGATATTAAACAATAAAACTATACGCAGTACCAAACAACATACAGAAATAAGTACACTGCATATAATAAGGTAAGAGAAATGCGACAGTACATTACATATAATAAGGTGAGAAAGGTGCACTCATTCAGAAGAGAAAATCAGAAGTCACAATAAAATAATTTGGATTATTAAAGAA
>CM060326.1:23690419-23707919 GCA_030674155.1 Stramonita haemastoma | reverse complement strand
CGACCTATACAACACACAAGCAATCAACAATTTACAATTAATTTACAGTTTCAACAAATTCGAATGTGCACGCACACACACGCGCGCGCGCGCGCACACACACACACATACGCACGCACGCACGCAACACGCACACACGCACGCGCGCGCGCGCGCGCACACACCTATGAAGCTTATACACTTTGGCAGGTAGATGTTGAAGGCAGGGACAGGTAAGAGATAGAAACAGGAGAAAAACTTAGGTTTGAAATAAATGTGTATATCTATGTATTGCTGATCTCGGGTTTTTCTTTCCTTTCTTTAGTGTGTATAATCAGATTTCGGAGGGTTGGGGTGTTTTGTTTGTTGTTTTTGGGGGGTGGGGGTCCTTATGATTGATCAGATTGTTGACAACAATGACTGCGTGTGCAGGTGTCAGGCTTTTCATTTCTTCACAAGAAAGATTAATTTGTCTTACTGTAGCAAGCAGCTGCAACATTCATCTAAGTTGTCTGCATAGAATTTGTTATTGTTTTGTTGTTGCCTTTTTATTGCCATATTTCAAATATTTTCACCAATTTATTTCGCATTCATTTTATCATGTATATATCTGTTCATCTGTTTAACTGAAATGTCTGTTTTTATGACTGTTCGACGCTGTGTTTTGTGTGTGTGTGTGTGTAAATGTGTGTGTGTGTATGATTCTATCTCACTTTGTATATTTCATTCTGTACTCTCTCAGCCCATCTTTGTAAATTACTATGTTGGTTTAAGTTCACGGAAACATGACAGATGTGACCTTAACTATGTGGCCTGTGTTACAATCGCAACAATACAGCTACGTTTTTCCCCTCTTCTTCCTCCTTCCCGTATGACAAGCTCTCTTACTTTGACGTTTTTTTTATTTGTCATTTAAAAAAACACACCACTTTAACATCTGTTTAAGTCACGGGCATATTTCTTTATGTAAAATTCGGGCTGCTCTCTCCTGCAAGAGCGTGTCGCCACAATAACAGCAGTACCCATTATTTCATTTTATTTTTCTCTCTGCAACTTTTTTCCCTATCAGAGGGACGGTTTTCTACATAATTTGACAAGGGACAACTCTCTTGTTGTGAGTTCTTTTGCGTGCGCTAGATAATTATATGTAACACGTGGGACCTCGGGTTTATCGTCTCATCTGGTAGACAGGCATCCAGATCACCATTCATGGTCTAATGGATGGGGGAAAAATGTTCTGTTCCCATCACAGGGTTCAAACTAGCGCACACTTACGTTTATCATTATTTAAAAAAAAATATTTGAATAAAATAAATTTAAATAACAATATTTAAATATTTATACAATTTTTAAATAAAATATAAAAAAATTATTTGAAAAATATAAAATGTATAATGTATAGAATATTAAAAAAAATATATATATATAAAATATTAAAAAAAAAATTAGATAAAATAAAATAAAATATAAAATAAACTAGTGCAAACGTACGTTCTTGACTTGTTGCTCTTTTGGCAGGCGGTAAACCTCCAGACTACCGATCCACCTGCAAAGAGAAATTAGAAGGATTATCTCTTTATTTTATAATATCTATAGTTTTTACTTTTTATCTCCCCTTCTACCTCACCCTCCACTCTCCACAGTCTCTCTCTCTCTCTCTCTCTCTCTCTCTCTCTCTCTCTCTCTCTCTCTCTCTCTCTCTCTCTCTCTCTTGCTGTGTGCCCCTTGATTTATGGTGTGTTTCCGATCCAGTGTTCTGCGGTATTTGACAAGCTTCAACGGCCATGTAACGGAAAAGTGTAACCCTGCTATCGAAGATGGATTGGTCGTTTATCAGGTTCTTGTCTTCCGTTCTCGCTGTTCAGATAATGCGCATTATGGTTATTTTGTGAAGTTAATGCACTTGTGTGTTAGTATGTGTTAATGTGTGTTAGTGTTAGAGTTAGTGTGTGTGTGGTGTGTGTGTGTGTGTGTGTGTGTGTGTGTGTGTGTGTGTGTGTGTGTGTGTGTGTGTGTGTGTGCATGGGTGGGTGGTGTTCCAGTGTATGCCTGTATACTGGTCTATGTATATTGGTAGTCTGAGAAGTTGATATCAAGGTTTATATTACAATACAAAAAAAAAACTTTTATAAAACATGATCATGAGAACCGGGCAGCATTCCTTTGTAAAAAATATCTTTTGCAATTTTTCATGTTTTTCTTGCAGTGCATGGCAGATGTTTGTTTTTTTGTTTTTTTTATTTTATTAAAGTACACCAAAACAAAATACACAAACATGTTCATGTCACTTAGGGACAAAAGAACCTCATAAAATTACATCTCCTAACGTCAATCAAATAAGAAAATGTAATTGACGTTCATACTACACAGAAGTCGTACGAAAACAGGATTTATTCAAAGAAATAAGAGAACCCAAACAAGAAAACGTACAAACAAGTCATACGAAAAGCAACAACAGGAAAGCAGAAACATCCCTACAAGAAAAGCCGCTGAATGGGAAAAGAACAAGTAACAAACAGACAGGCATGCAGATACATGTAAGGATAATGACACGAAGGGTAGTAGTAACAATTCGTGTTGTTATTTTTATCCCTCCCACCAAGACTACCAACAAAACTGTAAACATCCCCATCAAAACCAGAAGCAGCCATTTATCCCAAGTTTTCTGATGAGATTAGGTTTGTGGCAAACATTACACCAGACTATCCCATGAGCACTTTTCCTCCCAGTGGATCTGGTTTTACTTGAAGTCAGAAACAGATGACATCATTAGGACACCCACTAATGACTTGTTAGTCGTGGTACTAAGCATATTTTGGGGGGCTATTATCTCAAACCTGAAGATACATTGCATGTTGAATTGCACACTGGGGACATATATGATGTGTTACAAGAGGCATTTCTAGGCCTTGTAAACAAAATGGACCAGGCTTCCAATAGTCTTGTTATGATGGCTATGGCCATCGTTTTGGTTTGGCAATGGAAGGAAGTAATCTCTACGCTATGGTCATTTTCCCTGGAATGTAGCCCACACCGAGGCACACACATACATACACACACACACACACACACACTACACACACTACACACACACACACACACATACACACACGTACACACGCACACACACACCACACACACGCACACACGCACACACAAGATTCAAGATTTAATTCCGTTCACCCCTTTTGGGGCATGGAGGATAACAAACAAGTTCAACAGGAGAAAAGAAACCTAACAGCAATACATCCAAAAGTATTATCAATATCAACAGGAACAGAAAGGCAAGAATTCATCGCAAAATAACAAACAAACAATATTAAAGACTCAGGACATTTTTTAAAGGTGTGTAAATTTCTGTAAAAGACACAATCTACACTAGTTAAAGGGAACAAATCAAATTAAAAAAAACCCTGCAACTCTTATGAATTTATATAGAGACAGAAGAACTTATCGAGATTTACATTTCATCAGCCTGCAAAAATTATAACTGGACATGGGTTGACGAAAATGCTGAGCAATGAAATCCTGCCGTAAATGTGTAAAAAGGGGACATTCCATGGTAAAATGAAATTCATCCCCTATAACAGACATACTGCATTTTGAACATACTCTTTCTTCCCGTGGTATGTTATGGAAACGTTCAACCTCAATAGGAAGTTTGTGACAACTGCAACGAAATGTCATAAGAGTGTAAACACACACACACACACACACACACACACACACACACACACCACACACACACACACACACCGCACACACACACACACACACACACACACACACACACACACACACACACACACACACACACACACACACACACATGTCATGGCACACACTTGGCACACAGTTCTCGATGTTGGTCGAGGTGGAATTCTTTGGATAAACACTAACTAGTTCGATTTTCACAGGCAAGTTGTGAAGACTTAATCTTTACCCCTTGATTGAACGACTGACTGACCCATTGCGCTGCAACTTAAATCCCATGTTCGACTTCCCTCGAGGGGATTTTTCCCGTGGAGTAACAAATTTGCGACTCCCTTACAAATCTTTGTCTAAAACGAGGCCCGTGTGGCACGGATGCGACAGTAAACACTTTCAAGATGGCATTTACCTGGGAACTGATTACAAAAAAAAGGGGCACAAAAAAATGATGCTTATTACATTATCCTCGATATAAAAAAAAAAAAAAAAAAAAATAAACACACACGCACACACACGCACACACACTCACACACAAAACGCACGCACGCTCTCTCTCTCTCTCTCTCTCTCTCTCTCTCTCTCTCTCTCTCTCTCTCTCTCTCTCTCTCTCTCTCTCTCTCTCTCTCTCTCTCTCTCTCTCTCTCTCTCTCAGCTTGTTTTTTTAACCTTGTCCCCACAATGGTGTTGATAGCCAGGGCACGTTTTCCAACACGTCTATATGAGGCTTTTATTTTCTTGCTAGGGTTACCTATGGAGGATACACGAAGGGAAACACGACCTTTAGTTTCCAGTAGAGTGTACTTTAAAAGCAAAGATAAAGGTTACCAGCCAGATGATCTCACAGCAGCGCAACTACAAACGTCATGTTTGCGTCTTGAACTGCTAGAACTGGCACGAGATTCTAACGACGGCTTGTCTGATGGTCTAGGAGGTGAGTCATGATGAGAAGCCTGTAGACGCAGCTCCTGACTAACAGCACACTGAGTACACTACGTCTCATCAGAAGGAATGAGAAGTTGAAAACCATTGGCATAATTATAGGACCAGGCAGTGTCAGAGAAATTCCTTACCACCTGGTACTTACTATCCATTACGGTTGGTAGATAATAATGCTGATAAAGGGTGAGGGTGAGTGGCAAAGGAAGATCAAACATGAACTTATGCTTCTACAGGGATATTAGTAAGAGTAAGAGATTAGTAAGACATTCAGCAAAACAGCCCCGTTTTATAAAAAAAAACAACCCAACCATTTCTCATAGGCATCCAGAGCAGAAAACCCCTTCCTCCCACCCCCTCCTCCCCAATGTATCAATGATCAACACTTTTTCTCTTTCCTTTCCTCCAGCCATTCTCCCTTTCCTTTTCTTGTTTTTTCCATTTCTACCAGAATGCAGCTACTGTTTGGTATAGGCCCGGAATTCTGCGAATTGCAGAGATGTGAAGTGCGATGTATAATGGTCATCACCAGGTCGGACAGACGGCAGGAAGTAGCAGCTGTGGTTGTTGCGAGTATGATGGTATCAAGATGGACAGACGAGGTGAAGTGTGTTATGTAATGATGATGATGATGATGAGGGTGATGATGATATGTGATGATGATTATATTATTATTTTTATTATTTATTATTATTATTATTATTATTATTTATTATTATTATTATTATTATTATTATTATTATTATTATTATTATTATTATTATTCATTTATTATTATATTATTATTATTATTATTATTATTATTATTATTATTATTATTATTATTATTATTATTATTATTATTATTATTATTATTATTATTATTAATGTGGGATTTATATAGCGTTGAATCGTGCAGAGAACACAAATCAAAGCATTTTCATTCAAATTAGTCACAGACAATTGATAACACAGACAGTATTACACCCTTGAAAATAATCAGTGAAGCGGATGAAAGAGAAATCTTTTTTCTTCTTCTCAAAATTGGTTTTCCAAAGTGTCACTGTGTGAAACTCCGTTCTATGAGAAGCAAATCATACAAAAACACCAACCGAAAAGTTTAGCTACTGCATGATTCAATGTTCTTTGGTATTGTGATAACTGTGTCACTCATCATTTACCGAAAGGGTCACAAACCGCATGATTCAAAGCACTGGTAAAATTGAATTCCTGTTTATTATTGTGATAACAAATTATTGAGCCCTTGCCATTAGTGGCTTGCTTTTTTACGAGGGATGAGTGGTTTCTCAACGTGTGAACGATATGTTAAAAGTTTGTCTATACGTACGACCTCTGAATATCTGTTTCATACAAAATACTTGCTGACTAAGGTAAAGAAAACATGGTAACTTTGTGGTGGAAAAAAGCCAACTCATGAGAATCTTTTATCTAGGTAGAATATAAAAAGACAACACAAAGGATCAATGTCTAACTTGTCATTTATTTGTTTCTCTTCCATATAAGGGTCAACCACTTCGACACAAAAGTAATAACAGTCATAGTAAAGCCAATCACACTCTTCCTGTTTTATACACGAATCGTTACAAAACATATGTAAAACTTCTGAACAAGTCGTTCAGCTCAACCTTGAACTTTAACCTTTCTAGGTCACAGGTTAAGCATTTTAGCTACTGAGGTATCATTTTTTCCCCCAGTGACAATATAGTATAGACAATGACCTGCAAATTCTCTGTCAGTTTGCTGTATAACTAGCTAAACATTGTATAGATGTTGATTTCTGGTTTTTACTTTAGAAACATACAACACTACCCAAAAAGCTATATCTAATGTGATGTTGTTGTTATTTTTTTTCTACAAGCCTTAGAGCTTAATTGGACAGTTGATGCCTAAAACTTTAAGTAACCGAAGCACGATGTGCATGCTTGAAACTAAAGTGCAGGGGTGCCCTGAAAGGTCGTGTTCAAATTGTCTTTGTTGAAGTCAAACCTATTGCCTCAGACACTGCAAACGTCCCTTAACAAGAGAACAATCATGCGAAGTCGGAGTGTGGTTACCTTTATGACAAAAAATAAGTAAACAACCAGGCTTGCAAACTTCTCATCCAGTGGAAACATACAGTCATGGTGATCCCCAGTAATTGTTACTTGTCTACATGACTTCTGTGTAAAAGTTAATGACTCCAAATCAAGTATGGTGCGTAAATGCATCCGTGATAGCACACCTGTTTCATGCCATGAGGATTTTAAAATATGTATCGATATTTGAATGAAAATGAGTACAAAACAAATCTTAATGGTTTCATAGCGATCAAACATGTTGTCTTCAAACATTGAATTGAATGTGCGATGCTTAGCCAAGTTTTACTATTTAACTTTGCAAGCCAGAACTCAGGATTTAGAAATTGTTCACCAGGAAAGCAAGGGTTGTGCTGTTTGCATAACATCCCCAAGTGCATATGAATGCCAGCACATGACGATTTATATCAGCATAGATTATAATTTATTGGCCAATAACTGACTCAGAGGCTATGCCTGCATTTTTAAAAGGTAATAAGTGGAAAGCATTTCAAACAGATAGATAGACAGACAGACAGACAGACAGACAGACAGACAGACAGACTAGATAGATAGAAGATAGATCAGATAGATAGATAGATAGATAGATAGATAGATAGATAGATAGATAGAGAAGATAGAAGATAGATAGAAGATAGATAGATGGATAGATAACAGAATAGAGTAGTAGACAGAGAGAGACAGACAGAGACAGAGACAGACAGAAGAAGAGACAAGAGACAGAGAGAGAGAGAGAGAGAGAGAGAGAGAGAGGAGGGGGAGGGGGGAAGCTAACGGATGTGAAGAAAAAGTAAGCAAAAAGTAAGCTACCCATGAACACTAACAAAGACCAATACAACAAAGAAGGGAAAAACGAAGACACAAACACACAAAGAATTACACGAAAAACATAAATAACGAAACATGCGGAAACACGAATGCAAAGTTCACGTAAAAAGCTATTTCATTTTCTTTCATTTACTAAACCTTCTCGCGGAAGCAGTGCAGGTAAAAGAAAAGAGCAGTTACCTTTCATAAATAATATGTTCAGTGTCTCACTTCCGTGAAGATCTTAATCAAACACGAGCTGAAGAAGAGAACGAGATGTCAGAAGTACATGTTGCTACCGCTTAAGTGCATTACTTTCGAAAGACAGACAGACAGAGAGATCAGACAGAGATGAAGAGAGAGACAGAAGAGACAGAGAGAGAAGACGAGAAGAGAGAGAGAGAAGAGAGAGAGAGAGAGAGAGAGAGAGAGAGAGAGAGAGAGAGAGAGAGAGAGAGAGAGAGAGAGAGAGAGAGAGAGAGAGAGAGAGAAGATGATGATTAATGCTTGTATATGAAAGAAAAAGAAAAATATCTGAATAATGAATGTATGATCTAGTATGCTTCAACCACGTCGTCTTAGGAGTTGTTACAATTTTACATTACTGTATGTAAATCAGAGCATTGTATAAGGGGATAAGAGAAATATGTTGTGTGTATGTGTGTGTGTGCGCGCACGCTGTGTGTGTAAAAATGTGTGTGTGTGTATGCGCGCGCTAGCGCGCGTGTGTGTATATGTGTGCGCGCACGCGCGTGTGTGTGTGAATCTAATCATATTGATCCACTCAGTGAATGGTTTCATGTGTATGACTGATGTGATTGCAGGCGGTTTGATATTTTTCTTTACAAGACATAGGACATAGTGATTTATCATATCCACATGCCATCTTCTTCTTGTTCTTTTCTCTCTTCTTCTTTCCTTCTTCTTCTTCTTCTTCTTCTTCTTCTTCTTCTTTCTTCTTCTTCTTCTTCTTTCTTTTCTTGCATCTTCTTTCATTCTTCTGTCTTCTTGTTCTTTCTTCTTGTTCTTCTTGTCTTGTTCTTCTTCTTGATCTTCTTGTTTCTTGTTTTCTTCTTCTTCTTCTTCTTCTTCTCATCTTCTTATTTCTTCTCTTCTTCTTCTTCTTCTTTCTTTCTTCTTGCATTCTGTTGCATCTTATCTCTTCTTTCTTTCTTGTTCGTTCTGTTTTGTCGTCGTTCTGTTGTCTGTTTTTTCTCATTCTCTCTTCTCTTTTCCTTCTCTTCTCTTGCATTATTGCATCTTTTCATTTTTCTTCTCTTCTCTGCTTCTTCATTCTTTCTTTCCTTCCTCTTCTTCTTGTATCTTTCTTCTTCTTTTGTCTCTTCTGTCTTTTCTTCTTCTTCTTCTTTTCTTCTTCTTCTTCTTCTTCTCATATCTTCTTTACATTCCTCTTTGCATTCTTCATTCTTGCATTCTTCTTCGAATCTTTTTCCTCTTATTTCTCTCTACATCACATCATATCATCATCTCATCATTCTCTCATCATCTCTCGTCGTCATCTCGTCTCGTCGTCGTCAGTCGTCGTCGTCGGTCTGCGTCATCATTATCACGTATTTACATGCATCACCGTTATATTCTATTATCATGAGGTTTGTCATGGTTTTCTTCGTTATCAGCCTAAACTCATAGACTTGATAAGAGCAATGACTTCGCTGTCCTGACCAACACACAGGGCGACCTATTTCTGCAAACTTTTGTCCATACGATCCTTCAGCCCTTGAGGGTTGCCTCAAGGAATGACAGCTGAATGGAAGGCATGCACTAAGGTATGTGCTGCTGTACTGACATCTCCAGGCACTTATCGAATTGCAGACGGCATATCAAATCAGCGAAGGAGTGCACTCTGACTCAGACTTCAGAAAACGAGGCATGTTTCCTGAGTCGTACGAAGCACAGCGCTGCAGCACCAGCCATCACGCAGGCCACCTTCCCCAGTTTACATAACAAGGAAATGACGTCTGCAGACCAAGGTCGCAGTAGTAGTGGTGAGGCTTAGCTTTTTAAAAAAAAGTGCTGAGGAGTAGGAATGTTCCATGAAGATTTAAGAGTAGAATAAAGAATGCAAAGAAGAAGAAGATTGCAAAGAGGAAGAAGAATGAAAAAAGAAGAGGAAGAAAATGCAAATACTAAGAAGAAGAATAATGCAAATAAAAAAGAAGGAAAATGCAAAGAAAAAGAAAAAAGAATGCAAGGCAGAAGAATGGAAGGAAGAAGAAGAAGAATTCCGAAGAAGAATTGCAAGAAGAACAATTGCGAAGAAGATAAAGAATTCCGAGAGAGAAGAACAACAACAAAGAGACAGACAACAGACAGACAGACAGATAAACAGAGTGAGAGACAGACAGACAGACAGACAGACAGACAGACAGGACAGAGACAGAGACAGATGACAAAGAGAAGACAGAGGAGAGAGAGGGGGGGGGGGGGAGAGATAGAGGGGGGGGGGGTAAAGACAGAGAGAAAAGTAGAGACCGACGTACATACTGACAGATATAAAGACAGCAAGACAGACAAAGAGATATTCACCCAGCCAGCCAGAAACAGAGACAGAAAAAGAAAACACAAAAAAATACAACCAGAAAGGCAGAGATAAGTACAGAACTGTGGAGAATACGCGCAAGCTTGCACACGCGCAAATAAACACATGCACAGAAGCACACACAGAACCCTACAGCACACACACCACAGACACAGACACAGACACAACAGACAGACGACAACAACACACACACACACACACACACACACACACACACACACACACACACACACACACACACACATACACACTAGCAACCACTGATGAAAGCGCTGGTCATGTAGACCAGTCACTCATAGCAAGAAACATTTACCCCATTAGAAAACTTCGACCTTGGCGTCTTACTCTGCTTGAGTGTCTACCAACCGTAGCAAGACAGTGTGTGTGTGTGTGTGTGTGTGTGTGTGTGTGTGTGTGTTGTGTGTGTGTGTGTGTGTGTGTGTGTGTGTGTGTGTGTGTGTGGTGTGTGTGTGTGTGTGTGGTGTGTGTGTGTGTGTGGCGGCCGCGGCGTGTGTGGGGTGTGTGTGTGCGTGTTGTGTTTTTTGTTTATGTATTTATTTCTTGTTCTTTTAAATCGAGGATAATGGAATAAACACTCTGAACTTTTTTACATCCAGTCCCCGTCTGTATGCAGTTTTGTAAATGTCATCTGTATGTGTGTGTGTGTATGTGTGTGTGTGTGTGTGTGTGTGTGTGTGTGTGTAGTGTGTGGTTTGTAGGGTGTTTTCTGTGCATGTGTTTATTTGTGCGTGTGCACGCTTGCGCGTGTTCTCTACTCTACAGTTCTGTACTTATTTGTGCCAGTCTAGTGTTCCCACTGGCACAGTGTGTGTGTGTGTGTGTGTGTGTGTGTTGTGTGTGTGTGTGTGTGTGTGTGTGTGTGTGTGTGTGTGTGTGTGTGTGTGTGTGTGTGGTGTGTGTGTGACAATGAAGACATGCAGGAAGGAGGAAAGAAAGAAAGAAAGCAAGCAAGAAAAAAGGAAGGAAGGATGGAAGAAAGAACGAAAGAAAGAAAGAAAGAAAGCAATAAAGAAAGAAAAAAAACGCATAAGAAATCAATAAAGAAATCGAAATGTAAATAAAAAACAAGAAAGAAAGGAAGAAAAAAAAATGCAAGCAAAGACAGCTAAAAACACACAAGCAATACCGAAGGCAAAAGCACAAAAATGGTAGAAAGAAAGTTCTAGACATAGGTAACAAGAGAAAGGACATTTTCCCCACATGCAAAGAGGCAGTTATGACACAAGACCTCTCACTAGCCACACTTTTAATGGTCAGTGATTCTCTGCAGTATTCACCTGTGCCAGTCTGGTGTTCCCACAGCATATTATAGGCTCTCATTTTCCCCATTAGTGTGGCTGGTATGGAGACAATAGTTTACATGAACAATAGTAGATTCCCCCTGCAGGAAAAAAAAATTCTTATTGTGCATGTGGGTATCGTTGACATTTTTTGTATTGTCTAAGTAGTAAAATCATGCCGTAATGTCTACTATGCTTTTGATGATTCTGAAGGTAGGCAGCATGGTATTTGAACTGAAAGAAAAAAGGTAGTATACACCAAATTATCCTGCAAGAGCAATACCTTGTGGTGTGACTAGAACAGTTTGAAGTATGCAATTATTTTTATTTATAAATATCTAAGACAGATCAGGTACGTGACTGAGTGAGTGGACTACCAAGAAAGTGATAAACATTATTGTTAATCACAGTTCTTTTTTTTCTTCCAGTTACGGTTATTTCATCTAGTTTTTACAAGTAATGCTATAAACGTTTTAAAAGGGTCATGAATTGCTGATGAGATCATAAAATAAGGAAGAGTGACTTGTATTTTACAATTGTTTCTTATGAAAGCACTGTTTGATGAAAACAACTATTCATAAAATAGGATAATTGTGCAAATAGTTTGCTTTGCTGTTGTCTACATCTTCTATTTAAATAACATCTCTCCTCTCTCTCTCTCTCTCTCTCTCTCTCTCTCTCTCTCTCTCTCTCTCTCTCTCTCTCTCTCTCTCCTTCTCTCTCTCTCTCTCTCTCTCTCTCTCTCTTCTCTCCTCCTTAGTGCATTCAAGCAAAGATTAATTGATATGTTTATTCAGGTGTGGTCAGGTGTCATGAGAGAGAGCAATAGGTATGCAACATAAAGATCTTTTAAGACTGTTTTTGAAAAAAATTGTATCTTCATGGTATTGATATTTATTGTTTCAGAGTTGCACTGTCACAGGCCAGAATGAATGTTCTTCCTTTAAATAATAATCTCAACCGATACAGCAACAACAATCAAGATAAAAACTGTTCTTTGTGCAAAAACGTTATTGAAGATGAATGCCATCTAATATATATTTGTCCATTATATACATATTTACGAACCAGTTACCTGAAAGATCTTCTTCATGTGCCTATGCCTTTTCTTCTTCAGGCACGTAGTAGATGTCGTTCAGTGCAGCTAGCAACATTTTTATTCTGTGCTATTCGAAGAAGACAGACAGTGGCAGAACTTATGTAAAGTAAATAGATCTAGATCTAATAGTGAAAAAGATGCGTTGTATCAAGTGTGTACCGTTGCTTTATGATGAGACTTTGAACAAATTCGTTATATGCACATACATCCACTCCCCCATCTCCCACTTCGTTTTGAATTGTGGCCCATGGCTGATGTTCAATAAAAACATTTTCATTTTCATTTTTTCTCTCTCTCTGTCTCTCTGTCTCTCTCTCTGTCTCTCTCTATCTGTCTCTGTCTCTCTCTCTCTCAAGCATATTTATAGCATATATTAAAGCATATAGTTATTCATTCATTTATTTATTTAGTTACTAAACTTATGCTAAGTCTAAAATGTTGCAAACATTCTAATCAGATGTATGCTAATACCACAAGTGAATGTTATAATCGTTGTGCTTGGAAGTGTTTTCAGGTGCATTCTTGGAAAGGTTTGAGAACAAAATTAATGTGAGGGGGGGGGGGGGGGATAGCGAGTGTGTGAAATTGTAATGGGTCCGGTGGCCTACAATAAAATCGTTCAGAGTTCAGAGTTCTCTAAAGCATATACTAAGGATAATGCAATGTTGTAGAAAAGGAAACAAAGTGACATGTGTCAGCTCTTCCACGTCACTACTTCTGTCTTCTCCTAAGAGAGACAGAGAAAAAAAAAAAGAGACAGATATAGTGGTAGCAGAGACAGAGCCAGACAGAAGAACAGAGAGACGTATACAAAAAAAAGAAGAGGAGGAGGAAGAGAAGAATGCAAATAAGGCAGACAGAAGAAGATTGCAAATAAGGGAATGCAAGAGGAAGAATGCAAAGAGGAAGAACGCAAAGAGGAAGAAGAATGCAAAGAAGAAAAAAGAATACAAAGAATGCAAAGTAGAAGAACTGCAAAGTAGAAGACTGCAACTAGAAGATGCAAAGAAGAAGAAAAATAAGAATGCAAAGAAAATGCAAAGAGAATGCAAAGAAGAAGAATGCAAAAGAACAATGTAAAGAAGAATGCAAAGAAGAATGTAAAGAAGAAGAAGAAAGAATACAAAGAAGAATGGAAAGAAGAAGAAGAAGAAGAAGAAGAAGAAGAAGAAAAGAAGAAGAAGAGAGAAGAAAGAAGAAGAAGAAGAAGAAGAAGAAAAGAAAGAAAAGAAGAGAAGAAAAGAAAGAAGAAAAGAAAGAAAGAAAAGAAAGAAAGAAAGAAAGAAAGAAAGATGAAGAAGAAGAAGAAGAAGAAGAAGAAGAAGAAGAAGAAGAAGAAGAGAAGAAGAAGAAGAAGAAGAAGAAGAGAGAAGAGCAAAAAAGAAAAACAACAACAATAGAAACAAAACAACAACAACGACAACATATCAACAACAACAACAAGAAGAGAAACACGCAGACAGACAAAACATAACCTATCGCAAGACTATAACAACACATGCGTGCAGATTAACCGCGTTGTGCACAAGAAAAAAAACAAAACCAGACCAACAAAGAAACAGCCTTAGTGCAGTGTACTAAGGACAAAGACATCCATCCCAATCCCCACAATCAAAAGTTGGTACACCTTTATGTCTTGTGTCCACAGAAGCCTCTGCTTTTAAGGCCTGTCTGCTGCCCTTTCAGTCGCAGTGCTGATGGTGGCATGACAATGGTTCTTAGCGGTAACAAAGCGCTCTCTCGGCTGCCAATGTCCGGCACTAAATTTGCAGCCATCAGTAAAAAAAAATGCCGTTGACCCCAGCCCCCGTCTATGTGAAGGGAACATGAAAGAAATGCAACGCTGTTCCGTTAAGTGGCATGGTACACTTAAAGTTTCACTGTTTAACATAAGTTGTCTTAAGCTAATTGGCTACTTTTTGTTTAACTGAGACAGAGTCAGGTTCATATCAAGAACAATCTCAAGCTAATAGAGAGAAAAGGTGGAAGAGAGAGAGAGAGAGAGAGAGAGAGAGAGAGAGAGAGAGAGAGAGAGAGAGAGAGAGAGAGAGAGAGAGAGAGAGAGAGGAGAGAGAGAGAGAAGACAGACAGACAGACAGACAGACAGACAGACAGACAGACAGACAGACAGACAGACAGACAGACATAGGCAGAGACTAAGACAGAGACAGACAGAGGCAGACAGAGACAGACAGAGACAGACATGGACAGACAGATACATGGACAAACAGAGAGACAGAGGGAACTCAGAACTCTGAACTCAGAAATTTAATGTACTTCGGTCTTGGTCGAGAGAGAGAGAGAGAGAGAGAGAGAGAGAGAGAGAGAGAGAGAGAGAGAAGAGAGAGAGAGAGAGAGGAGAGAGAGAGAGAGACAGAGAGAAGACAGACAGACAGACAGACAGACAGACAGACAGACAGACAGACAGAGACAGGGACAGACAGACATACAGATAAATAGAGATTAGAGACCGAGACAGGGACAGACAGACAGAGACAGAGACAGAAATAGAGAGCAAACTGTGTGTGCATAGCCACCCAAATAACAATTCTTCTGAACAAGAGCCTGCAAGCCGCGTTGGACATCTATTCTCTACGTCCATGCGCCGTTATAAACTGGTCCTTTCACGCCTGGCCCCCTGCTATTTCAGCGCCGATGCTTTAGGGGGATTGACAAAGCCTTTGATGTTAAAAGACCTTCTCTGCCATGGAAAGACAGAGCTAAACTGAGTGTGTGGCGGCTAACCAGCAGAAGCCATTGATTCCAAAACAACGTGTGCTATAGAGGTATACAAGAATACAGTTTAGTATTGCACATGCGCGTTTTAAACATCCGGTACACGTTGCCCCGTACATTAATTTTGCGGTGTGAGAAAAAAAAAAAGTATCAGCAACAAGAACAACAAGGCTTAGCTCAGCTAAACTCTTTGATACTAAACAATGGTTGTAAAGCTAGAAAAAACACAACAACAACAAAGCGGTCATTAAAATTTGTTGTGGATGGACAAAAGTAAAAAAAAAGAGGTGAGAGAGACAGACAGAGACAGAGACAGAGAGACAGACAGACAGACAGACAGGAAGACAGGCATGCAGAAAGACAAACGAACAGACAGACATATAGAGACATAGAGAGACAGAGAGAGAGAAAGAGAGAGCGGGGCTGAGAGACAGACATGCAGACAAAAATAGAAACATAAATACATGCAGAAAAACAGAGGAATAGAGACAAAGAAGAAGACAAACAGATACAGGCAGACAGCCAGAGAAGAGAAAAAAAGGAGAAAAAGAAGAAAAAAACAAACAAAGAGGAGAACAACAAAAACAGAAACAAGAATGAGGCCTGTAGTGGCAGTGACAGTGACAATAAAAGGAAATAAATAATAAAGAAAAAAATCGAGAGCAACAAAACGAAACATGTCAAACATTTTTGTCACTGGACAATGATACAAGTACTGACAAGATATTAAAAAAAATATTATTAACTTCTAGTAGAAACCGAAACCCCCTAACTCCTAAACTGTGTATGTTCTCTCACACTTTAGCGCTCACATAGCATTTTTGTAATGTATCTTGCTCGTTCTTTTCTTTTCTTTTCTTTTTCTCCCTCAGAACAACTCGAACACTGAGTATAGACTTAGACAGTACCAAGAAAAAAAATTCCAGCAACGGTACAGAAACTGCAACAATGAAGTGGAAGTTATTGAACCCCATCACTATCTCTCTTGGTGGAAGCCTGAAGGGATGCAAAGTACTCATTACAATGCAGAGAGCCAGGGTCCAGAGGTCACCACGTGGGTATCAGGGCCTGAGAGCTTCCTTTGCATCCCTGCACTGACGAGTGGGTTGTAAAGTTCTCACTCCAACCATGTCATTTGACCAGGAAGGAAGATTAAGCAGAGAAAGAGATGACTTTTAAAGGATGATAGTCTTTTCTTACTTTCTGAAAAAAAATGCACAGCGATTGTACAGTTTGGAGAAGCAGTGCTGGTGCACGCTGACTACAGTTGGTGCATACGGAGTTTATTTCGTATGTGTGTGTGTGTGTGTGTGTGTGTGTGTGTGTGTGTGTGTGTGTGTGTGTGTGTGTGTGTGTGTGTGTGTGTGAGAGAGAGAGAGAGAGAGAGAGAGAGAGAGAGAGAGAGAGAGAGAGGGGAGAGAGAGAGAGAGAGAGAGAGGAGAGAGAGAGAGAGAGAGAGAGAGAGAGAGAGAGAGAGAGAGAGAGAATGAATGAATGAATGAATGAATAATCTTTATTTTTCAAGGGTTACAGAGTAAGCATTACATACTTTTTTTCATCCGGCCCTTGCCCTGATCAGGGAATAAAGCTAAGAACCCCCCTCCCTACCCCTACATACCAGCATCACTACCAACAGCAGTTCAACCAATATTTTAAAAGGAAAAAAAAAGAGATACATTCAACAAAACACGTCATCCTAACTGGATACACTAATAACTATTTAAACAAACGTGTGTGTGTGTTTGTGTGAGTGTGTGTGTGTGTGTGTGTGTGTGTGTGTGTGTGTGTGTGTGTGTGTGTGTGTGTGTGTGTAATCGGGAAAACAAGCAAAGTAGGCATAAAAGGGAAAAAACAGATAAAAAAAAACCCAAAACATAAAAAACCTTTAAATACAAAAAGCTACGTGAAAACACATCTCTATATTCCAATGGTAACATAATTTGAATCCAACATAAAAACCAAAAAAACTCCTCTCCATAACAAGTCTAGGATAGAATATGTGAAGGTGGAAGTTGGAAGGGAAAGGAAAGGGAAAGGAAATGAAAGGAAAGAGAGAGAGAGAGAGAGAGAGAGAGAGAGAGAGAGAGAGAGAGAGAGAGAGAGAGAGAGAGAGAGAGAGAGAGAGAGAGAGAGAGAGAGAGAGAGAGAGAGAGAGAGAGAGAGAGAGAGAGCATCTTCAAGTTACATCGTCATCAAAACAAACCAGTCTACAAAATATGTCAGAAGACTCACACTTCTATTTAAAAAAAAAAAAAAAAAAAAAATCAATGAAACCTAGATCTATAAGCTCACAATG
>CM060326.1:23670419-23680419 GCA_030674155.1 Stramonita haemastoma | reverse complement strand
CAACGCAGATTATTAACAAGTCAATAGCTGAAAAATAACCTCTTGTGCAATGCGACACGTTATGGGGTGGAGCGTCACATTAAATTTTGCATCAGTCAGGCAGAAGGTAACCTAGTCACTGGCACTGATTCCTACACACTTGGTGTGCTATGGAATCATGCAGGAAAGCAGAACATGTCCATTATACTGCACGTGGACTGCGCACCTGCAGTTACCAACTTAAGTGACACGAATAAAGTAGTTCCCTTTAAGTCCCTTGGTCTGAACTGTGGCTGTAAAACTGAGACACCAAAGATTTTATCCAGTCCAAGGGTAAAGAAAACGAGAGAGGGAAGGAGTGACATTTTCAGGGTGATTAGATCTATATTCTTTTCTTATTCTCTAAGATCCCACATTGGTTATCTATGTGGAATACTATGGTTGATAGTTAGAGATGAAGAGCAAGAGAGAGAGAGAGAGAGAGAGAGAGAGAGAGAGAGAGAGAGAGAGAGAGAGAGAGAGAGAGAGGAGAGAGAGAAGAGAGAGAGAGAGAGAGAGGAGAGAGAGAGAGAGAGAGAGAGGAGAGAGAGAGAGAGGAGAGGAGAGAGAGAGAGAGAGAATGAACTATTGCTTGTTTCACGCATTTGCTGTACTCAGGTTTGTAAATGACTTTTTGTTTTCTGTTAGTCCCTGAACACTTACGTTTACCAACTGTCAAACAAAAAAGTTTAGAATTAAAACTGGCAAAATGATCCCATAATGTAGACAGGACACTTTACATTGTGTAAACTATATTTGTAACTTTAAACAAAAATAATGTTTGAATAAAATGAACGCCCAGAAATAAGAGTAAAATAACATATTCATGCCTATAATAATTCAATGATGTTTTTTTTGGATGGCAAAAGAAAATAAGCAATAATTATACCTGTGTAAAAATGTACGAAACAAATGCATCGCTTCCAAGGGAATAATACAACTTCCCATCTAATATGTTCTCAGAAGACAAAACGCCAAACATTATTCAGATTAACTAATGTTTCCAATAGGATAATGTAGGTCGCTTGCAGGTTAATAAATTATCGGTGAATAATATCCATACATGTATATTTTGTAAAAACAATGTAGTCTGTCAAGTCAAATGTCTTATGTCATGAAACATAATAACATTGGTGGCATTTGAAAAGAAATGGAATTGCTTTAGTCACGAACGTTGTCTCGTAGCTAAAGAGGGGTTCAGTTTGTGACAAAGAGACCTGACTTTAACCGACTTCGCTGACTTTATAGAGAGCAACCTTGCAGGCAGCCGGGATATGAAGACATACATATGCATGTACAGACAGACAGACTCACACACAAACACACACCACACACACACACACACACACACACACATACACACACACACACACACACAGAGCCATGCAGATACCCCACACAGACAGTCAGAGACATGACAACACTTATCAGACCCTTTTCATTACCTTCTTTCGAGGATAATGAAGTAATCACGCGCGAGCTATTTTAACATCCAGTCACCGTGTACATGCAAGCTGTAAATTTTGTCATCTGTTCCCATTGGCTTGATCGCCTACTCTTCCGAAAGGTGGAACAAGTTTAACATGTACGTAAGATGTTCTGCATGTGTTCGCACATAAGGCCACGGTTTGTAGTATCATCCGAAGGTCTTTCTAGGCAAAAGAGAGTAGTACTTGGTCGTATATCAATATTAAGGGTTCTAACCAGGGCTATCAAATCAATAGCAACAATGTGCAACGCTTTAATCGCCAGAAAGATAAGACAGAAAGATAGACGAATAGAGAAAGACAGAGAAAGAGAGACAGAGACAAAAATACAAACATGCCATTAGGCAATTGGAGTGAAAGAGAGAGAGGGTAGGAGAGGGGGAGAGAGGAGGAGAGGAGAGAGTGAGAGAGAGAGAGAGAGAGAGAGAGAGGGAGAGGAGAGGAGGAGGGGGGAGAGAGAGAGAGAGAGAGAGGAGGAGAGAGAGAGGAGAGAGAGAGAGAGAGAGAGAGAGAGGAGAGAGAGATGAGAGAGAGAGGAAGAGAGAGGAGAGAGAGAAGAGGAAGACAGACAGACAGACAGACAGACAGAGACAGACAGACAGACAGACAGACAGACAGAAGACAGACAGACAGACAGACAGGACACAGACAGAGACAGAGAGAGTAATGGCAAAGCAATGAAAGAGAGAAACACAGGGGCCTTGATAGACAGACACATACAGACCAACAGATAGAGAAACTGAAACAAGGGTAAACAGACCAAAACACTCAACACGGAGCCGCCAACATGACCTATATTAGCATAAACTTTCTTATGGACACTTCAAGCACTTCAAGAGAGAGAGGGGAGGAGAGAGGGAGCGAGCGGGAGGGAGGGAGGGAGAGAGAGAGAGAGAGAGAGAGAGAGATGAGGAGGAGGAGAGAGGAGAGAGAGATGAGAGAGAGTGAGAGGAGAGAGAGAGAGAGAGAGAGAGAGAGACAGAGACAGAGACAGAGACAGAGACAGACAGACAAACAGACAGGCACAGAGAGAGAAAGAGAGATATAGAGAGTGACAGAGAGATAAAACAGAGAGACAGAGAAAGAGAGACAGAGACAGAGACAGAGAGAGAGACAGACAGAGAGAGAAAGAGACAGAGACAGAGAGAGAAAGAGACAGAGACAGAGAGTAATGGCAAAGCAATGAAAGACAAGAAACACAGAGGTCTTGACAGACAAAGATACATACAGACCCACAGATAGAGAAACTGAAAGAAACAAGAGATAGAGACAGAGGCTAGGACTCGACTCGCCCCAGTTTTTGCCGTTGCAAACAATAAATCCCTCATCTCAAGTTAATTGGGGTCATTGTAACACCAGACTGCAAATGAGCAGCAACTCCAGCCGCGAGCCGTAACAAACAGGGACAAACTGGATTTTATTGCGCAATAAATAACACCCATCGAGCCCGGCCATTTCCATTAAAACCTCGCCTCAACGTTCGTTCCACTTCTTCGTGGCAGTGGGTCCTCAAGGATGCATGCCTTGGCACGCATGTGCTCTCTTGGGAATGAAGACATGCAACGGACACACTACTACTTGCGAGTATGTGTGTGTGTATGTGTGTGTGAGAGAGAGAGAGAGAGAGAGAGAGAGGAGAGAGAGGAGAGAGAGAGAGAGAGAGAGAGGAGAGAGAGAGAGAGAGAGAGGAGAGAGAGAGAGAGAGAGAGGAGAGACACAGACACAAGACACAGACACACAGACACAGACACAGACACAGACACACACAGACACAGACACAGACACACACAGACACACACAGACCACACAGACACACACAGACACACACACACACACACACACACAACACACACACACACACACACACACACACACACACACACACACACACAGACGTAAGTTTTGAGAAGCTGATAAGTTTAGCAATTTCCATTCTCGGCAGCGCTCTTTTGTCAAAGTTTGAGAGGGATATTCAAGCCATTTTCTTTATCTTGTATTTCTGTTGGTTTCACTGGAAAAAAAATAGACGACTTATAGTTTCTACAAGAATTGCATATTCTTCAACCACGTTTTGAAACACAGCGTGAGCGAGAACGACACTAATCAACCAATGTACATGCTATCTTTTTGTTCTCTTATTTCAAAGGAATGTGTTGAGAAACTTAGTATTGTGGTGAGCAGGAAGACGTTCGCTGTGAAGCTCTTTGATGTCCTCGTTCATGAAGACTTGTGCATGTTCTTGTTTGTCTGTGTAAAGAAGAGTAGCAACAAACAAAACTGTATGTATACTTCTCTAGACCGTGTCTGATGTTCAACCACAATACAAGTCACAGCAATGTGTACTGTTTAGGTGTAACACCTGTGTATAAGATCATAATGTGTTGGCAAGATAGTACAGGTGCAGATTAAGGACATTTTATGAGAAAAAAACTGAAGAGCAGGTGGGACATAAGATAAGAGAAAACTGTGATAAATAAAGAAGAACGAATAAAGAGAAAAAGTAAAACCAAAAAGAAAACAAATACAGAAAAGACCAGGATTAAAAATAGAGTGAGCAACAGGCTCTTGAATGAAGTCAGGACCAGTGTTAATTTTGGGTATAACCCATCCAAAGGGCGCCATGTTGGCACTCTAGTTAATACCTGCAGGCCTTCCCCTAACGTGGGTGCTTGGCAACATTGAAACTGAGCCCTCTCCGCCTCACACAAAATAATTAACATGCAAAACAAACGTGAAACCTAGAAAAAAAATAACTGTAACAGTAACAATTGTAACACTATCCATCTTTCACACCCTCTCATCCTCTACCTCCAACACCACGCAGAGACACCTATATTCTGATTACACAGCAATCTACACGATGCGTCTTTGCGACTACATAGCAAAAATCCAACCAGTAACTATTCGAAACTTTCCTCTTGCGGTATGTCCTGACCAGTCACTCGCAAATGGAACGAGATAGCACTAATGCTTCGCGCTCCTAGTACCGACGTCTCCTTGGTATTCATTATTCCAAGCTCGCAGTCGCGCGGTCCTGCAAATTGCAGAATAACTACAGGTCTGATAGCAGCGCGAGGAAAATCGAAGGCCATCGTCTCCTGGGTGGATTGGACACGGCAGTGAGGGGAGAATGCCACTATCGCCGCGGCGATCGTCATTTCAGATGGGTCTGAGGAAACGTGAGCTTTTTGCAGCACATTTGTCTGTCTTGAAGGTTTTTTGTCGGTAAAATAGGCAGAAGAAATGCTGACAGATCACTCTGCAGGTGAGACCGTGGAAAAGGAAGGGAAAATTTTGACAAAGGAGGAAAAAGAAGAATAACAAGTAGAGTAGGAGTAGTAGTGGTAGTAGTAGTAGTGTAGTAGTAGTAGTAGTAGTAGTAGTAGTAGTAGTAGTAGTAGTAGTATAGTAGTAGTAGTAGTAGTACACCCTCCTAAAAAATATATGTGATAGATGATGTGAGAATGATGATGATGATGATGATGAGATGACGAGATGATGAGATGATGATGATGATGATGATGATGATGATGATGCGACGACGACGCATGATGATGATGATGATGATGATGATGAGAACATGAATTAGTGATAATAATGATAGAAATGAGAGAAGAAGAAGACGAAAATGAAAAGGAAGAAGAAGAAGAAAAAGGGAAGAAGAAGAAGAAGAAGAAGAAGAAGAAGAAGAAGAAGAAGAAGAAGAAGAAGAAGAAGAAGAAGAAGAAGAAGAAGAAGAAGAAGAAAAGAAGAAGAAGAAGAAGAAGAAGAAGAAGAAGAAGAAGAAGAAGAAGAGACAACAACAACAACAACAAACAACAACACAACAACAACAACAACCACAACAAAAACTACAACAACATCAACAATACCAATTGTAGCAACAACAATAAAACAGCAGCAATAGGTATGAATAACAGCACTAACACCACCATTAACAAATTCAGGGCAAACACAATCATCATTATCGGCAGCAAAAGCAATACAACCACAACTGCACCACCATCAAAACTACCACAAGTACCACCATAAGCAGCAATACAAAGATAATTTTGCCCAGACTACAAGGTTTTATCACTTATTTGTGTAAGGTTAGATAAT
Organism: Stramonita haemastoma; assembly: GCA_030674155.1. Classification (NCBI taxonomy): domain Eukaryota; kingdom Metazoa; phylum Mollusca; class Gastropoda; order Neogastropoda; family Muricidae; genus Stramonita; species Stramonita haemastoma. The sequence continues at coordinate 23,674,813 of CM060326.1, read as the reverse complement.
GAGGCTTACATTGAAATGTTATCATGTTTTACAATCCTACGTTGAGATTGTTTTCAGCTATAAAATGCTCTTAGCACCGTAACCTGTGCTTCCCTTTTAAGAGAACACAGATCTTTCATCTGAAGTTGTAGTACGGATACTTGTGTGGTGAGCTACTTGAAAAAGTCACATACAAAAAAACGGTTAATCTCATTTGTATTTCCAATCTCACAAGAAATTCCAAGGTGGTATGAATTGTGTCAGCGTTATATTCTGGGTGACCCCCAGTGGTATTAAGCTTGGAAACAAAGAACGACTTCCAAAAAAAACCCTCCACAATCCCACTGACAGCAAATCATAATTTTTCGAAGAGCATGATCAAAGCAAATAAACGTTAACTTGCTCGTCTTTAATGGTTCATGATTTCTCATGTGCTTTTACCTCCTCACCTTGGTTTTTACAGCCTGTCGGCTGCTCTCTACGCTCCAGTACCATGGAGATTGACAATGCTGTCCTAGAGTATTGAACCATTGCTTGGTTAAGCCCATGAAAATGAGTTGTACTGAAGCAGCAGTACTGGTGGGAAGAAAAAAAAACTCTACATTTTTAACTACAGAGTAACAAGTACCAGTGAACACTAAAACCTGAAGACTAGCAGACTAGATTTTAGTCATGAATGAGGGTTTGGGAGTAGGGAGTCTGGAGAGAGTGAGAATAGATTGCAAGAGAGAGAGAGAGAGAGAGAGAGAGAGAGAGAGAGAGAGAGAGAGAGAGAGAGAGAGAGAGAGAGAGAGAGAGAGAGAGAGAGAGAGAGAGACAGACAGACAGACAGACAGACAGACAGACAGACAGACAGACAGAGACAGACAGACAGACAGACAGACAGAAGACAGACAGACAGAGACAGACAGGACAGACAGAGACAGACAGAGAAACAGAAGACAGACAGACAGAGACAAGACACGAGACAGAGTAAGAGACAAGAGAGGGGATCAGAGACACAGAACGGACAGAAACACTGACAACACGAGAGGGCAAAGAGACCTTCAAACGACAGAAACATGACAAACTGACACGAAGACACGTAAAACACGACTGACAACAAACGATAAACAGTACAATCAGGTAAATCACAGCAGAGAAATCCACAATTCCCTTGCCCCTTTTAATACTCTAACCCCCTCATACCCTTTTCCCTTCATCAGCCGTAGTTTTCACAGCCCATCAGCTGCCCTCTTCTGCTCTGGTGCACTGGCAGATTGATAATAGTGTCCAGCAGTCAGGAACCACTGCCCCTTTCCCCCTAACAGAACATGGTCTCATCTCTTTCCCTATAGGGGAAGGGGTTCCAGATCAAATGAAACTCCCAGTATAGCAGAAAACTACTTTTAACCTTGATTAAAGTTGTAGGGAGAGGTGGGAGGATAAAGAGTAGTAGGATGGATAGCACAGAGAAAGAGACAGAAGAGAGAAAGAGCAGAGAGAGAGAGAGAGAGAGAGAGAGAGAGAGAGAGAGAGAGAGAGAGAGAGAGAGAGAGAGAGAGGAGAGAGACAGAAGACAGACAGACAGACAGACAGACAGACAGACAGACAGAGACGTGATGCGTGCGTGTACCACGCAGCACGCACATACATACATTACATACATACATACATACATACATACATACATACATACATACATACAACTACATACATACATACATACATACATACATACATACATACATCCACCATCATCCATCCATACATCCATCCATCCATTCATCCATCCATACATCCATACACACATACACACATTTACAGAGAAAGACACATATATAGAGAGATAGACACAAAACTTTTGCATTCAGACATGCAGAGAGACTGAGTGACTGTAAGTCTGATAGTCTAAGAGACAGAAACATTGACTAACAGCAAAAAAAGAACAAAAATCTAAAGCAAAAAAACACAGAGACAGCTGTACAATCAAGTACAAACAAAACACACAGAAGAAAATCTTCTTTCTGCTGCCTTTCAATGATCATGATCCCCCCACGTTGTGTTCTCTTATCAACCCTGTTTTCACAGTCTATCAGCTGCTGTCTTCTACTCCACTGCCACTGGCAGATTGACAGCGATGTCCAACAGTAACGAACCACTGCCCCTTTTTCTTAACACGACACAAGTTGTACTGAAGTGGCATCAGTGGAGTGGAAAGAGGACATCTCTTTAACTGCAGGGGAAGTGGGTTCCAGATAACAGGAACCTCACTTCCAGAAGGGCCTAATTTTAATTTGGATTAAAATGGGAGGTGAAGTGAGAAAGAAGAAGAGTAGGGTGGATGGCACAACGAGAGAGAGAGAGAGAGAGAGAGAGAGAGAGAGAAGAGAGGAAGAGAGAGAGAGAGAGAGAGAGAGGAGAGAGAGAGAGAGAGAGAGAGAGAGAGAGAGGTAGCCAGGCAGACAGACAGATAGACAGCCAGACAGACAGATAGACAGCCAGGCAGCCAGGCAGCCAGTCATGCAAGCAGGCAGACAGACAGAAAAACATGAACACCCAGAGAAAAACAGACAAACAGACACCGCTGCAAAGACAGACAGACAAACATACAGAAACAGACAAATATTTACAGCCAGAAATACAAGATATAAGATATAACCTTTGTTGCCAACTGATCTATGTGAAAAAAGTAAAGGTGTACTATAACTTTTGAAACGGTAGGGGAGTGAGGCGTCAGAGACTTCACTTCTCCAGGGGTCAGCATATTGAGGGCGGCGCCCATCTCATCTCCCTTGTTAATTTACCTTCCCTGACTCTAAAGAGGACATGTACCCATTTACAGCTGGATGAACTGGGAAAATGTACTGAAGCTAAGGAACGCAATCGGTCACCCATCGACTTGGTAACCATACTCGGTGTTGCGTAACACTGACTTGGGGAAAGCCAGTTCTCTTACCATTGAGCTATCCTGACCCATACATAGGGGACATGCAGAAAGACTTGAGAGTCTCACGATATAACAGACAGAAACACTGAATAAAAATATTTAAAAAGACAAAACCACAGCAACAGCGGTACAATCAAGTACAATCAGTGCTGCAGAGAAATCTTCTTTCCATCCACTGCCGTCAATGATCAGTGATTCCTCACAGTTTCTTCCCTCATCAAGCCTAGTTTTCACGGCTCATCAGCCGCTCCCTTCTGCTCCAGTGCCCCTTGCAGAGGACAACAGTGTCCAGCAGTAATGAATCGTTGCTCCTTTCCCCATGAGAAGGTGAGTCATACTGAAGGTGCAGTAGTGGAGTGGAAAGAAGACATTTCTTTAATTACAGTTGTTCAGGCAAGAACCAATTAAGATGAACTGACTGAAGCTTTAAAAAAGGGTGGCGAGTTTTAATTATGATAAATAGATAAATGATGACGTCGACAGGATAAGAATGAATGATGGTGCACGCAGAGAGAGAGAGAGAGAGAGAGAGAGAGAGAGAGAGAGAGAGAGAGAGAGAGAGAGAGAGAGAGAGAGAGAGAGAGAGAGAGACAGAGAGAGAGAGACAGAGAGAAGAGAGAGAGAGAAAGATGAGAGGTGAAGAAAAGGAAGAGGAAGAGGAGAGGAGAGAGATGACAGAGATAACTAAGTGAAGAAAAGGAAGAGAGTGATGACAGAAGCACGAGACACGAGAGAAGAGAGTCAGAACAGAGATAGAGAGAAGCTAGACACAATATACTGACGTACAAAACACAGAGAAAGACTTCAGAATGATAGTCTATCAGACATACATAAAAAGTATGACTAACAGAGAGAACAGCATATTATAATCCAATACAATCAGAGCGAGAAATGTTCACTCCCCTGCCTTTTCATGGTCGGGGATATCCCCTCGTCCTGTTTCCTCATCTGCCCTGGTGTTCACAGTCCATCTCTCTCTCTCTTTCGCTCCGGTACCACCGGCAGATTGACATCAGTATCCAACAGTACTAAGTCACTGCCCCTTTCCCTCAGAAATTGAGCTGTATCGAGCACCATCAAAGTAGTGGAGGGTAAAGGGAATTTTCTCTTCAGTGGGAAAAGGGCATCTTAGGATCATGAGCTTAAAGCTTAATATAGAGAGTTTTTGATAATGATTGGTAATGGGAAGGAAGGGTGGGGTTGAGTTGGATGTATGCTATACAGACACAAGGCTTGTATTCTTGGGTTCCTCCTATTGATGATACTAAAAACTTGCCAGTACATAGACCATCTCCATCTTTGAAATTGTGTGCTAGGTATTCCGTCATTTCTCTATTTTTCTTCCTTGCTTGCTGTTTCTTTCTGTCAATTCCTTCTTGTCTATTTTCTGCCTTCTTGTTCATCCTCCTGCCTTTTCAGTAAAAAAACAACCTTAAACTAACAATTCTATCCGACGCCAAAGCACATGCACTGGGCGCGATTTGCT
>CM060326.1:23650419-23665419 GCA_030674155.1 Stramonita haemastoma | reverse complement strand
GAAACAAATAGACGGACATATACACACGTGTGCTCGCCCGCGCATGCACACACACAGACGCAAACACAAACACACACAGAGACACAAATACACACATGCACACATACACACATACAAAACAGGCACGTGGAAATGCACACAGACATACACAATATACACACTACACACACATACACACACACGCGCGCGCGAGCACGCACACACACAGGCACACACACACATGTCGACTCCACTCCCCCAAAAGTCCTTGGGATGAGACTATACACCGAGGTTCCCGTGTGCAAATGCATACACATCTTTCGCACACGTCTGTTCCACTTGTAGGTCATTGTGAGCCAGTGGGAACGGACGACAATATTCACAAAACTTCCTACAAAGGGCGACTGGATAGAAAAAAGGCACATGAGTACTTTTTTTCTTTGCCCTTGAAATAAAAGAATAGATGAAAAATAAGTAGCAAACACACACACACACATACACACACACAAACGCACACACACAACAACACATACACATACACACAATACACATACACAAACACACACATAAACACAACAAACACACAAACACACAAACACAAAACACACAAACAACATACATACATACATACATACATACATACATACATACATACATACATACATACATACATACATACATACATACATACATACATACATACATACAACTACATACAACATACACTATTTCTTCATACATAATACATACAAAATACATACATTCTACATCATTACCACCCATAAATCAAAACATTCAACACACAAACACACAAACACACAAACACACAAACACCAACACACTACATACATACATACATACATACTCATACATACATACATACATACATACATACACACATACACACACATACACACAAACACACAAAACACACATACATACACATACATACACACATACATACATAAATACATACATACATACATACATACATACATACATACATACATACATACATACATACATACATACATACATACATACATACATACATACATACATACATACATACACACACCGAACAGAAACGTATTTCTTTTCTTATGTGAACAGAAATACGTTTCTCTTCATTTCCACTCCAAGAAGTCAAAACATATTTTGCAGAATTAGGCGACACGACTGGGGAGCCAGACAGCAAATTGGAATTGCCGCCTCTCCCTTTAGAGTTCCCTCTATCTTCAGCCTCTCTCTTTTAAATTGCTGAGGTGGTGACCAACATACAGAGTACATAGTGTCAACACACACACACACACATATACATTCACACACACTCACATACATACATACATACACGTACACAGACGCATGCACGCACGCATGCACACATACACACACACGCACACATATACCCACACATACACACGCACTCACTCACTCACACACAATTTTGGGAGAGATTTGATTTGGTTTGATTTGTTCTTTTATATCGAGGATAATGGGATAAGCACTCTTGGGCTTTTTTACATCTAGTCCCCATGTGTATGCAGTTTGAAAATTTGATGTCATATGTTCCCACCGGCACACGATGGCCTTCTCTTACGAAAAGCGGAACAGGATTTAACGTGTGCGCAAGATGTTCTGCGTGCGTTCGCACACGGGGCCTCGGTTTAAAGTCTCATCCGAAGGACTTTAGGGGAGAGTGGAGTCAGCACTGATGTTAACTCCAGGAGAAAAATCTCCTCGACCGGACTCGAACCAGGGTCTTCAAATTGCCAGCGCAGAAAGAGTCTCTTGTTATAATCCGGTTTTTTGCATATTTTATATGATTCTAGATGTTCTTTGAATGCTCTTTCGACTGGTGAAAACACCATTTAAAATCGGATGATTAGCTTTTGAGATATCGGGTATAGAAGGGGGTCTACAAAGATTGCCAAAGACAGAGACACAGACAGAAAAGGAGAAAGAGGGGAGAAAGAGGGAGGGAGGGAGGGAGGGAGGGAAGAGAGAGAGGGAGAGAGAGAGAGAGAGAGAGAGAGAGAGAGAGAGAGAGAGAGAGAGAGAGAGAGGAGAGAGAGGAGAGAGAGAGAGAGATGGAGAGAGAGAGAAAACGAGCAGAGACAGATGGAGAGGAGAGAAGAGAGAGAGAGAGAGAGAGAGAGAGAGCAGAGAGAGAGAGAGAGTGAGAGAGGAGAGACAACAGACAGAGACAGATGAAGAGAGACAAGAGGCAGATACAAGAGAGAGAGACCAACAGCCAGAGAAAGAGCAGAGAGAGAAAGGATGGACATCAGACAGAGACAGACAGAGGACACAGGGAGACATAAAGACGAGAGACTCACTCACACAGAGAAATGACAATGACAATGACAAGTTGACAGAGAACAGAGAGACAGAGACAGGAGACAGATAGACAGTGAACAGACAGACAGACAGACAGAGCTGACAGACAGACGACAGACAGACAGAAACTGTCTAGCCCATTGTGCTGCATTGCGGGACAAATATTGAAAAGCCAGACATTAGGAAGACATCACTGCCTGTGGATATTATTTTAGTTCACAACACTTCTCTGCCTTCCATTTCAATTTGTTAGAAAGCAGCAAATGAAAGAGAGCCATAAGCAACAACAACAACAACAATAACAACAACAACAACAACAACAAAAATAACAATAAATGATAAGGTTTGGGTTTAAAACAAATGGACATTAAACTAACTGCAAACTGTCAACCAAACAAATAGACGGGATTTGTATAAATAATGAAAAATTAAAGGACACACACACACACATGCACACATTAATAATATCATAATTATATCCTTTGGTTTAATGTCATATATTTAAGTATATATGGAGAGAGAGGAGAGAGAGAGAGAGAGAGGAGAGAGAGAGAGAGAGAGAGGAGAGAGAGAGAGGGAGAGAGAGAGAGAGAGAGAGAGAGAGAGAGAGAGAGAGAGAGGAGAGAGAGAGAGAGAGAGAGACAGACAGACAGACAGACAGACAGACAGACAGACAGACAGACAGACAGACACACACACACACACACAGACACACACAACACACACAGACACACAGACAGACACACAGACACACAGACAGACCACAGCAGCCACGACAGTGCCAGCCAGCCAGCCAGCCAGCCAGCCAGCCAAACAGCCATACAGACAGACACACAGAGACAGACACACAGACAGTCACACAGGCAACCAGACTAGCCAAACATACATACAGACAGAGACAGAAACAGACACACAGAGACAGAGGTAGACAGAGACAGGGCAGAGGAAAGGAGGAAAAGACAGTGAGAGACAGAGAAACAGAGACAGAGAAACAGAGAGACAAACAGAAAGACAGACATACAGAGACAGACAGACAGAAAGACAGAGACAGAGAGCTTTCCAAGCCCATTGTGTTGCATTAGTGGGCAATATTGGAGAGCCAGACATCCAAATGGACTGGCCGCCTGTGGTGAATATTTTACTTTTCAACGCTTGCTTGTCTGCCTTCCACTCCCATGTATTTGCGCGCAACATAACGAAATAAAGAAACCACGGAGTGTCAGGTTAAAAAGACAAATACGCCAACGGAAAAAGGGACAGAAGGAACAGGCAGATAGACGGTAAACATAGAACAATGGGACATGAAAGGCATACAGGGATGAATCATTTTCGTAAAGAGATAGATAGAAGGGACATAGTTTTTTGCAATTCTAGTATGGTGGGTGTTTTTTGTTGTTCTTTATCTAGACTTCCACCAAGGTGTACTACCAATGGTGAGACTCTTGTACTTGCGACAGATCCCCCATTACTTCCATCATTAAGGTAGCTGCATTCCGATTTCGGGGAAAATTCCAGTCTTTTATCTTCATTAAAACATTACATCTTTGTTAGTAAGGTTATCACTATAATCAGGGCTTTAAATGATATAACTTGACTTCTTTTTGTAGTTTTTTTTTGTTTTGAGTATATTCAAAACCGATAATTGAATTCACTGAGTTTGTCCTCACAGAGAGAACACGCTATTATCTTTTTGTTTTTCTTCTGAAATTAGCCACCTTTAGACTGGTTAAAACTGCAAACAACAAACTTAACTTCTTAACGGGTATCTTCCCATCTTATTTCTTTGCTAACGAAAGGGTGGATACAGTTGCTGAATAGAGTGAAAAATCATGAGATGGGTTTTATTGCCGTAATATGTTCCCTGTGCATACCATAGATTTATATTCTTTTCACTAAAAGAAGACCCTAAATATCCCATTTAAACCCAATATGAGTTAGAAACGTACTCGAAACTTATAACATTATAAAAACTAGTGTCTGCACTTTTCAAAGAAATGCTTGAATGTACACAGACTAAAATTTATTTCTATGATATTGGACAATAATCATATTCTTAAATTATACACTTGAATTTGAAGCGTACAAATGATTAAAACTACAACATGGTATTTGTAAAAGGAAGTTGTATGTATGTATGTATGTATGTATGTATGTATGTGTATGTATGTATGTATGTATGTATGTATGTATGTATGTATGTATGTATGTATGTATGTATGTATGTATATGTATGTATGTATGTATGTATGCATGTATGTATGATGTATGCATGTATGCATGTATGATGTATGTATGTATGTATATTTGTATGTACGTACGTTTGTATGTATGCGCTGCATGCATGCATGTATGTATTGTCTGTGTGTGTATGTCTGAAGTTGTGTTTGTCCGTCTGTCTGTCTTTGTATCTGTCTGTCTGTCTCCATCAAGCTTTACAAAACAATTGTTTCTATTTTGTATTGTTATTCTCCCCCCCCACCACCCCCATCCCCCACCCCGCGCAAAAAAAAATCCAATAAAACCCCAAAACCCCAAGAAAAACAAATTAACACCCCCCCCCCTCTCCCAACTAAAAAAAAAGAACATTGTGTACCAAAAAACGAAACAGTGCCAGTATGAAACTCTCGCTTGTATTCTCATAAGACTGTCGATTGTACTCAGAGGTGGATACACTTCCTCACAGCATAGGCAAACAGTCTCCCACGTTCTGGCTTTGAAGTCTGTATGATGGCGTAACCATGAACTTCCTTGCCCCTCTGCAGGGCCGTGTTCTCACCCCCAGTGGAGGGAGGACACTTCCTGCAGGTTTCCACCTGACCAGGTCCTCTGGGCATCACTGCTGCTCGTTTTCTGCCTGAAGGCCTGCCGTGCCTGTAAACCCACTGATGTGAGAGCATTCCCACATCTCTGTTTCTGCCTCTGTCTCTTTGTCTGTCTGTTGGCTGGTTGCTGGTGCTGCTGGCTGCTGGCTGTTTGTTTGTATGTTTTCTCCCCCATGTCTCTGTATCTCTCTAAGCTTGGCCTGTCGCCGGTTTGGTTTGTCTCTATCTCTGTCTCTAAACTCTGTCCTTGTCTTTTTCGTCTGTTAGTGTATCTGCCTGACTTTGGTACACGTTGCAGTTCAACTTCTTCTCATCTCTCTCTCTCTCTCTCTCTCTCTCTCTCTCTCTCTCTCTCTCTCTCTCTCTCTCTCTCTCTCTCTCTCTCTCTCTCTCTCTCTCTCTCTCTCTCTCTCTCTCTCTCATAGGGTGTTTATAGACTGAGCAATACTGAAAAGATACATACCATTGCATGTAAACGTGTTCTAAACGTTCCACTTAGGGTACCAAATAAGTTTGTTTATGGAGAAATAGGACGTTATCCATTATATGTCAACAGTGCAGTCAGGTGCATTCGATACTGGTTTAGGCTTCTAAAAATGGACATAGATAGACTTCCCAAGCAAGCTTATCTAATGCTTGTAACTTGGACGAATATGGTAAAACATGCTGGGTAACTTTACATAAACATACCTTGTTTACTCTTGGTTTCGGGTATGCCTGGTTGGAGCAAGGACTTGGTTGTGAACATACGTTTATATTGTTGTTTAAGCAAAGAATGATAGATGTATATTTACAAGAGTGGAATGGGTCTATAGTGGCTAAAGACATATATCAGACATATAAACTGTTTAAAGCTGACTTTGGATGTGAACTTTATTTCGAATACATGGATATAAAATGTTCTAGGGACTGTTTAGTTAAACTTCGTCTCGGCTTGCTACAAATTAATGGATCATCTTTCAGGAGAACTTTTAAGAAGAATACTGACTACATGTGTAAGTTGTGTAAGATAGTGGAAGATGAAGAACATTTTATAAGAAATTGTATTTTGTATGAAAATCTAAGGTATAAGTATTGGTCCCAATCAATCAGCCATACGTAAATGTGTTGAAATATGGCTCTGTATTTACCATTCGTAGCTAAGTTTATATCTTTTCAATGCCTTAAAAATAAGGCAGGATTTTGTTGAAAACTTGGAGACTTAACAAACAAATAACATCATTTAAAAGAGGTCAGTTTAATCTAAAAGGCCACATGTTCACACTTGATATGTTTTAGCAGTTGCCACATATGTCATGAAGTTTTATTTTATTTTTGCATTATTTGCTTTGCTTTGCTATGCTCTGTTTACCCCATTCCTGGGGCTGGTGGCCTGAAGAATATATCTTGTTCATTGTTCATTGTTCATTATTCATTGTTCTGTCTGTCTGTCTGTATGTCTGTCTGTCTGTCTGTCTCTGTCTCTGTCTCTGTCTCTCTCTCTGTGCTGAAGGTGACAATGATGATGGTGATAACTGGAAGATATTGACTATGACTGTTTACTTGTAGAATTGGATATTACGAAATGGCTAAAAAAATTCTCTGCTATGATGTGTACTTTCCTTCTGCTCCAAAAATGTTTTTTTTTATAGTGGCCCAAGGCCGCAGTAAAATAAAATGTGACGCTCCACCACGAAATGAGTCGCTTAGCACATTACCTAATTTTGCGCTAGGAGCCTTTAAAGGCAGGTGGGGGTCAAGCTGTCAATTTTGATATATTGATTGATTATTAAACTAGATCTGTTTATTTATCTTATAATGAAATATCAAGGCATAATTTTTTATTCCTTTTGCTTTTAAATTTGCTTTGAAATACCCAAGCCTCATTCTGACAACCTGTTACTAAAATAAACTTGCCGGTTTCTCATTTTGTCACATCCTGCCGTCTATCATTTCAATTTGTAATAATGTTGCACAGAATTGTCCGATTTTCAATCTGTTTTTTGTATTTGATAGCCACTTTATTGCACATTAATACATGTCAATAACTAAAAATTGACCTATGTGCACTCCGTCTCATTTATGTGGTGGAGCGTCACAAATGTTTCAGTGTTCAGTGTTCAGTGCTGTCTGTCTGTCTGTCTGTCTCTCTGTCTGTCCGTCTCTCTGTCTGTCCGTCTCTCTCTCTATCTCTCTCCAAAAACCCACAGTTCAGTCTAAGCCACTCTATAATTTATGCAAGAACATGCCAATACAATTTTTCTTTCTTTTCCGCTATTACTAGCATACCCTATGATGAATAAATGTAATGCTTGGAATATTTTCATTAACAAAATATTCTTTGCTTCTGTGAAATAGAAAGCTGAATAAAGCCGAAATCAAAATCCTCTCAGACATCTTTGTCTCTCTCACAACAATGAGAGGACAGTACCCTTCGAAATGCTCCTTCTCTGATGCCAGACGTGTTTGTCATTCCTGCTATTTGCAGGGCTATTTTGTTGTCTGCGGTTGCTGTGGAGATGGTGGTACCAAAAAGCGCAGACCATTAGCCTAATCCCATTCCATTTGCTTGCAATTGCCAGGCTCTGTTTCCAGGGAAGGTGAATGTCTCGTGTTGGAGCTGCTGGAATTTCTCCCACATGCTAGTTCTGAGTACATCAGATAAATTGCTAATTAATCAAAGCCTGCGTGAGTGCTTGGGGTGAGACGAACAAGAAATGATAGTGGACGAAGTATCAGGTGGCTGTTGTACTAGAATCCCCTGATGGCATTCTGGGATTAAGAAGCGGTCGTTAATGTTAATTGCATATGCAAATTATGGTGGGTGTGTTTTTTTTCATCATTGATTTGATTCTGTTGTACGATTGGAAATTCTCTGTCGTGGAGTTTTGAGCTTGACTCGAGGAGCATTAACTCAAAGAGCAGGCACAGAACATGTCTAGGCTGCGAAGAAAAGGGGATGTAGGGTAGTTTATTTAATGTGGTATTCACAGAGAGTTAAACAGGAAACGCACACAAGCACGCGCACTCACACACACCCACACACGCATGTACGCACACACGTTCGCACAAGATAAAGGGTGAGAACAAGCACATATCACATTTTGGGAATACTTGGTTTTCCAGGAGTTTAAACGCAGCTTAAATATTAACTTTAAAATGTGTCTCGGGCAAGACCCCAAATCTGAATTTTCTCGTGGATAAAGTTTATGCATATAATTAACTAATAATGAACTAATTTCATGAAAATCAAGTTTTAATGTACTTTCTGTCGTATTTCTCTTCGCACCCTGTTTAGCCAATTTTTCGATTGCCCTATCTTGACATCATTATACAAAAAGTCTGGTATAGATCTGAAAAGGGAATCTGTGGGTTTACTCACTCGTATACCAGAAATTGTTGATATTGCTACGTTATTTCTCGGTCTGCTATTACTGTTCTGTTATAGGTTTTCTTTCGAATTTATTCGTTTTATTTGTTGGGTTTGTTTTAGCTACGTTTAATGCTTGTTTTAGTCTAATATCACCTACGGTGAACAGACTTTAAATGAAAAACAAACAAACACGTTCACACACACACACTCACACACACACACACACACACGCACGCACGCACGTACGCATACAAACACACGCACACAACCACTCACATACACATACTCAATGGGAGAGAAAAGAGAGTGAAGAGAAGAGAAGAGAAGAGAAAGGAAGGGAAGAGAAGAAAAGAAAAGAGATGAGAAGAGAGACAGAGACAGGGACAGGGACAGAAACAGAGACAGAGAAAAACAGGGACAGAGAGAAAGACAGAGAGCGACAGAGAGACAGAGAGAGACACAGAGAAAGAGAAAAAGAGAGAAGAAGAGAAAGAGAGACAGAAACAGAGAGACAGAGACAGAAAGAGTCAGAGAAACAAAGAGACCGAAAGACAGAGACAGAGACACAGAGACAGCAAAAGAGGTAGAGAGAAAGAGAGCGATTAAAAAAAATCAGTAAGCTAGATATTTATTGACGTCGATAACCAAAAATAAATAGAGTTCAAATGCCTTTTTTTTTTAAAGATAAAGTATTTATACAAGACATGTAATCCGTTTCACTATATCCTATCGTTTAGGTGCAAAATAGTGGGCCCTTATAGATGCATTCCATTCATTTATTATGGAGTCTTTCGCATCATAGCCTTTTTTAAATACAGTTATTTATGCTCAGAAATGATAATAAACAGATGCAACGAATTAAACAAAGATGTACACAATATCTATCTATCTATCTATCTATTCTATCTATCTATCTATCTATCTATCTATCTATCTATCTATCTATCTATCTATCTATCTATCTATCTATCTATCTATCTATCTATCTATCTATCTATCTTTTTTTTTTTAAGAGAGGGGGTATGGGGAGGGATGGGGGGGGGGGGGGCGGTTGGATCGGGCGGGCGGTTGGGATCTTTTCCGAGGGCTGGATGTAAAAAAAGCAATTCTATCACCCTCTTTGAATAAAAAAGTTTTCAAGTTTTCTATTATCTATTATCTATCTATTTATCTATCTATCTATCTATCTATCTATCTATCATATTCTATCTATCTATCTATCTATCTATCTATCTATCTATCTATCTATCTATCTGTCTGTCTGTCTGTCTGTCTGTCTGTCTGTCTGTCTGTCTGTCTGTCTATCTATCTATCTATCTATCTATCTATTTATCTATCTATCTATCTGTGTGTGTGTCTCTGTGTCTCTGTGTCTAAGTGTCTATGTGTATGCATGCATGTGTGTGTATGTATGTGTGCGCACGCGCCCGCGCGTGCGCGTGCGTGTATGTGTGTGTATGTGTTGTGCTTTAATGGGCAGAAAATTGTATTAGACCCAGCTATAATTGTGTTTCAGACAGAGAGAGGGAGAGGGAGAGAGAGAGAGAGAGAGAGAGAGAGAGAGAGAGAGAGAGAGAGAGAGAGAAGAGAGAGAGAGAGAGAGAGAGAGAGAGAGAGAGAGAGAGAGAGAGAGAGAGAGAGAGAGAGAGAGAGAGAGACAGACAGACAGACAGACAGACAGACAGACAGACAGACAGACAGACAGACAGACAGACAGACAGACGACAGACAGACAGACAGACAGACAGACAGACAGACAGACAGACAGACAGATTTGATTTGATTTGATTTGATTTGATTTATTATTTTGTATCGAGGATAATGGAATAAGCACTCTTGTGCTTTTTTACATCCAGTCCCCGTGTGTATGCAGTTTTGTAAATGTCATCTGTTCCCACCGGCACACAATGGCCTACTCTTGCGAAAAGCGGAACAGGATTTAACATGTGCGCATGATGCTCAGCGTGCGTTCGCTCACGGGGCGGTTTATAGCTTCATCTGAAGGACTTTTGGGGAGAGTGGAGTCAGCACTGATGTTAACTCTAGGAGAAAAATCTCCTCGACCGGACTCGAACAGACAGACAGACAGAGACAGAGACAGACAGGCAGGCAGGCAGAGAGACGGATAGACATACAGACAGAATGATACGCAGAGACAGAGAGAGAGAGAGAGATGGAGAGAGAGAGAGAGAGAGGAGGAGAGAGGAGAGAGAGAGGAGAGAGAGAGAGAGAGAGAGAGAGAGAGAGAGAGAGAGAGAGGAGAGAGAGAGAGAGAGAGAGAGAGAGAGAGAGAGAGAGAGAGAGAGAGAGAGCATTTTTGTATGGCCATTTAAGGTTTTTTTTTGCTTGAATACCATGACAATTAGTAGCTTAAAAATATGTGAAACATTAAGCTGAAAAATTGCTTAGGAGAAAGATCAAATGTCAAAACAGTTTTCAATTAAAATAATTGACCCAAAAATGTCCAACAGACAAGATATAAAATATAAGAAAATAATACAGAGAGATTTTTACGCCATGACTAAGGTTTATTTGCCCGCAAATTTTCTTTTTCTTTCATTTGGAGATGGGAGGGTGGTGTCTCTTTCTACTCTTCGACGTTTACCAATGCTGACATTATTACATGTGGATCGTTTTTGCCCACCAATCAAATAGTCCACATTCAGCAATCAGAGAAGCATGCCCATAATAATTTATAAGAGAAACATATTAAGAAAGAGAGAGAGGAGAAGAGAGAGGAAGAGAGAGATGGTAAGGAGAAGAAGAGAGAGAGAGAGAGAGAAGAGATGAGAGAGAGAGAGAGAGAGGAGAGGACAGACAGACAGACAGACAGACAGACGCGACGACACAGACAGACGAAAAGAAGCAGTCAGACAGACAGACAGACAGACAGACAGACAGACAGTCAGACAGACAGAGACAGACGGTCAGTCAGACAGACAGACAGACAGACGACAGACAGACAGAAGTCTTGTATAAAATCACTTTTTAGTGGATAGACGTTACAATGAAAACACATAGACAAACAGATCGTCAGAGAAAAACAAAAAAAAGCAAGACTCATGGAAGAAATCACAAGAAAACATTGGGTGCTGGCAGACAGAAAGACAGACCTTTCAGACTGTTCTTTCCCACCGCCCTCACGTCAAAACCCATAGGCTTTATCATACACGGTTCTTTCCAGACACCAAGAGCCAAACGAACTCTGGCACCCCCCTATCGCTAAAACTCATTGCAACAAACTGGCTTATGCTGTGGTAAGGAACCACATACCCAGGGATGACCTTTTGTGTTTGTTTTTTTTGCTTGTTATTTCTCATTTGTGGAGGAGGGGGTTTGTTTTAAAATGCCAACAAGTGCACTTACACTTAATGTCAGCAAAATGTACTAGTTACGAATATGTAATCTAAACAAGGCCATAGCACTCAATGCATACATTAGCATGCCCTCGCGAATGCGAGCGTGAGTGAGTGCACTTGCACTTGAAACCCCCATCCCCGCCCACTGCACACACACACACACACACATACACACACACGCACGCACGCACACACGCACGCGCACACACATGCATACATACATACACACACAATATTGCATGATATCTGTTTCATGATTCATCCGTTTCATGGGTGGATCGGTGGTCTAAAGGTAATGTGCCTATCTAGAAAGCAAAAAGTCCGGGTCGGAGTGTGCGGTGGTTTGAATCCTGTATGGGCCAAAACTTTCCCCCATTCCATCATCCATCCAAAGCTTTTTATGCCTTCTTGGATGTAGGGCACAACAAGGTTCCCCTCTGCCTGTCTTGGCCAGTTTTGAATGGTTCACCCAGGAGAGTTGGAGGGTCTTCAGCTCTGTTTCTATGTCAGTCCAGGTGTTCTGGGTCGTCCTCGCTGCGTTTTCGTCTGGTGTCAGTGGAGGGCTGTTCGGGCGATGTTCCTTGTCCCGTCGGCGATGTGTCTATCCCATTCTCCATCGTCTTTGACATAATGTGGTAATAATAATATTAATTTGGTCGCAGCGGGCCAGGAGTTCTTGGTTGGAGATGGTCTCAGGCCAGAAGATGCGCAGTACATCCCTGAGATTCTTCGTGTGGAATGAGACAGTTTGTAATCATTCTCAGTCATCCTCCAGCATTCCAGCCAACAGGAGGTGAAAGTACGCAGCTCATGATACATTCATTAGACTGAAATTGGTGGTGTTGGGCGCTAGTCTTTCGGAAGTGGAGTAAAAACCCAGGTCCCTGTGTTCGATGCATTATTTAGCGCACCTACAAGAACCATGGAACCAAGTTTTTAAAAAAATTCCATTCTCATAGGGAAAACATAATACAGCTCGACAGTAAAAAAAGAAAAATATATGGTGGCATTGGTGTGGCGACGCGTCTCCAGTAGAGCCCAAATTTTCACGCAAAGGAATTGCTTGTGACATAATGTTGTATTCCTAAATAAAATTTACATGACGTAATTTGAAGTTACGAAGCACAAAGACACTCACACACACACACACACAACACACACACACACACACCACACACACACACACACACACACACACACACACACACACACCACACACACACCTCACCCCACACACTCCCACCACTCCACCCCACACAACATCACCTAAGCGCACACATGAAAACAAAACACACTCCACACACACACACGCACATCTGCATAAACGCACGTAATCAGACAGAGAGACAGAGGCCGAGGTAGAGAGTAATCAATAACACCACAAACAAAAACAAGACCAATATAAAAAAGCATCACAAAAAAAATACATTTTCTGTAACTTTGTTTTTGGGAGATGTCAAAATCCATTGCACTAAATTAGCCCACACGACCAGGAGCCAGACAACAAATTGGAAATACTGCCTCTCACACCTTCGTCCATCTTCAGCCCTTCCCTGACAAAATTACTTTTGTTATAACCAAAATAATATAATCTAAAGAAACAAGAAGCACACACTCTTCGCACAGATGGCAGAGAGAAAAACAAAATAATTGAAACTAATAGAAAACAAAAAGGAACAAGAATGTAAAAAACGAAGAAGAATGCAAAGAATGCAATAAAAAACGAATGCAAAGAAGAGAAGAAAGCAACGAAAAAAGAAGAATGAAATAAAGAAGAAGAGGAAGAAGAGAAATTCAAAGGCCAAAGAGAAGGAAACATACAGGAAGAAGAAAAGCAGATAAGAAGAATGCAAAGTCCAGGAATAATGCTGTAAAGACGAAGAAAAAAGGAAGTAAAAGAATGTAAAGATAAACAAAGAGGAAAAAGAAAAAAGATATCAGAATGCAAAGAAGAGCGATGCAAAGAAGAAGACGGTTAAGATGAAGGATGCAAAGAAAAAAAGCAACTAGAATGCAAAGAAAGAGAACGCAAAGAGGAAGACTGAAAAAAGTAACACAAAGAAGAATAATGTGAAAAAAGAAAAAAAAAATGCAAAGAAGAAGATTGCAAAGTAGAAGACTGCAAAGAAAAGGAAAAATGAAAAGAAGATGATTGCATAGAAAAAAATGCAAACGAAGATGATTGCAAAGAAAAAGAAGAGAGAATATGCAAATAAGCACGAAAGACTGAAAGGAATAAGAATGCAAAGAAGAAGAAGAATGCAAAGAATAAGAACGCAAAAAGAGAAGAAGAATGCAAGAAGAAAAAAGGAAGAATGCAAATGAGAGTGCAAAAAATAAGAATACAAATAATAAGAACGCAAAGAATAGGAATGCAAAGAAGGAAAATGCAAAGAAGAAGAATGCAAAGAAGAATAATGCAAAGAAAAAGAATGCAAGAAGAATAATGCAAAGGGGGAAAAATAATGCAATGAAGAAATAGAATGCAAAGAAATAGAATGCAAAGAAAAAGAATGCACAGAAGAAGAATACATAGAAGAAAATGCAAAAAAGAAAAAGAATGCAAAGAAGGAGAAAGCAAAGAAGAAAAAGAATACAAAGAAGAAGAGGAATGTAAAGAAGAAGAAGATATGCAAAGAAGAAGATGAATGCAAAGAAGAAGAATGCAACGAAGAAGACTGCAAAGAAGAAGAATGAAATGAAGACGAAGGGTAAGAATGCACAGAAGAAGAAGAGAAGAAGAAGAGAGAAGAAGAGAAGAAGAAGAAGAAGAAGAAGAAGAAGAAAAGAAGAAGAAGAAGAAGAAGAAGAAGAAGGAGGAAGAGAGGAGGAGGAGGAGGAGGAGGAGGAGGAGGAGGAGGAGGAGGAGGAGGAGGAGAGAGACGGAGAAGAAGAAGAAGAAGAAGAAGAAGAAGAAGAAGAGAAGAAGAAGAAGAAGAAGAAGAAGAAGAAGAAGAAGAAGAAGAAGAAGAAGAAGAAGAAGACGAAGAAGACATGACGATGAGGAGGAGGAGGAGTGATGATGATGAGGGTGATGATGATGAAGATGAAGTTAATGATTGTGATGGTGATGGTGATGATGATGATGCTGATGTTGCTGCTGCTGCTGATGATGAAGTACAGAGAGAAAGAGAAAGAGTGTGTGTGT
>CM060326.1:23637919-23645419 GCA_030674155.1 Stramonita haemastoma | reverse complement strand
AGAGAGAGAGAGAGAGAGAGAGAGAGAGAGAGAGAGAGAGAGAGAGAGAGAGAGAGAGAGAGAGAGAGAGAGAGAGAGCAGAGAGAGAGAGAGAGAGGACGAGAGAGAGAGAGAGAGAGAGCATAGCAAAGCCAGAGACACAGAGTCACAGAGTCACAGAAACACAGAGAGATGTTTAATTATTTGTTTATTATTTTATATTGTGGATAAATGAATAAGCCCTCGTGTGCTTTTACACCAGTCCCCATGTGTATGCAGTTTTTTGTAAATTTTGACGGCCCTAACTTTCGTATGGGGTGTATGGGGTGCTTAAGGAGAGGTGGTACCTTTGTAAACCTGGCAGTAGCATCCTTCGGGATGGACGGGAGCACTGGTCCTCACTTGGCACTCAACTCTCACTTCTGGGTCCGGGTCCTTAACCCACCCACACCCCGGTAACCGCTTCTACTGGCGGGCGAAACGTTGTGAGGGGCTGGTGCATTTTTACCCACCAGTAGGAGTCTTGGAGAGGAGATGGGCGCCACCAAGCTTCCTCAAGCCCACTGCAAGGACATGATGAGTAAAACAAAACAGAAAGACATGCCGGATCGGTCGAGGCCCGGATCAACAACGACCGCGCTACCCACTGCAAGTCTCCAGGGTGGGAGTGACAAGTGTGCTACTGGGGCAGAACCAACCCTAAAGCTTCCAGATAAAGGGACAACCATTGGTACATGGAATGTAAGAACTCTGTACCAAACAGGAAGAGTACAGGAACTTACACATGAATTACAGAGGTATAAATGGGACATAGTAGGGCTTGCGGAAGTCAGATGGATTGGCTTTGGAGAAACAACCACGCAAGACGGCACAAAAAATATGGCACAGCGGAGAAGAAAAACTACATCAACATGGAGTAGGCTTTATTGTCAGGAAAGAGATTGTGTCAAGCATCATCAGCTGCACACCAGTATCCAGCAGACTCATCTCAATCAGAGTTTCTGCAAAACCCCAGAATTCACCATCATCCAGTGTATGCTCCAACATCTGACTACGATGACGATCAGATAGAAGAATTCTATGAAGAACTTGAAAACGTCATCTCCAAAACGCCCAAAAAAAGACATCCTTATTGTGGAAGGCGACTGGAATGCTAAGTGGGACCTGATGCCTATGACACTGGCAGAACGACAGGACGATTTGGACTGGGAGAAACAATGACAGAGGACAGCGGCTGCTGGAATTCGCAAAGAAGCACAAAATGACTTTGGCTAACACACTCCACCTCACAAGCCATCCAGAACATCAACCTGGCACTCACCAAATGGTCTGATTCATAATCAAATTGATTACATTCTGTCACCCCAAAGATTCAAATCCAGCATAAACAAGGCAAACACAAGAACATTCCAGGAGCTGACATTGGCATGACCACGACCTTGTACTTACCACCATCAGGCTGAAACTGAAAGCAAAACAACAGCCAAAAAGCCCACGCATAAGATTCGACCTGGAAAAACTCAAAGACCAACAGTGTTGAGATCTTCCAAGCCAACATTGGAGGAAAGTTCGCCGCACTCACAGCCATCGACAATGATGTGGACACATTGGCCAACAACATCAAAGAAGTGCTAACGACAGCAGCAGAAGAAACATTAGGAAGAAGCAGAACAAAGAAACAACCTTGGGTGACAAATGAGGTTCTTGACCTCTGCGACAAAAGAAGAGAACTTAAAAAACAAAAGTTCACAAGTCAAGAAGCTTACAAGAAGTACATGGATAGCCACAGAGAAGTGAGGAAAAAGATGAGAGAAGCCAAAGAAGCGTGGATAGAAGAACAATGCAACAACATCGAAGCTGGAATGACCAAGGGAAACAGCAAAACAGCTTACGACACTTTGAAAGCACTAACGAAAACCACACAGCCTAAAGCCTCTGTTATTGAAGACAAAGAAGGAAATCTTTTAACGGAAAACAATGCCATCCTCCAACGCTGGACAGAATACTGTGAGGGATTGTACAACTACCCACTACGCCCAGATACCAACATAGTTTCTGACAAACCCCCTGAACACCAAAATAAAGACCCACCAATACTAAGGTGTGAAGTAGATGCAGCTATTAGACAATTGAAGAAGGGGAAGTCCCTGGAATCGATAACATCCCAGCTGAACTCATAAAAAATGGAGGGAATGAAACAGCAAGGCGATTCACAGAACTTTGTCAGAAGATCCACGACACCAAAGAATGGCCAAAAGAATGGACACAGTCTCTTGTAATACCCCTGCCAAAGAAAGGAAACCTCAAACAATGCCAGAACTACAGAACCATCAGTCTCATAAGTCATCCTAGCAAGATCATGCTGCAGGTAGTCCTCAACAGACTGAAAAACCAAGCGGAAAAACTCCTGGCAGAAGAACAAGCGGGCTTTAGACCAAAACGCAGCACAATGGAACAAATTTTCAATCTGAGAATTCTGATAGAGAAGCATCTCCAACACCAAAAAGACTTGTACCACAATTTCATAGACTTCAAAAAGGCCTTTGACAGGGTATGGCATGACAGCCTCTGGCAAGTACTCAGGCACTTCAACATTGACAGCTGTCTAATTGAAGTCATCAAAGCTCTGTACGAGAACGCAGAAAGTGCAGTTTTTATGAATAATCACGTGGGCGAGTTCTTCAAGACCACGGTTGGGGTTCGCCAGGGCTGCCTTCTCTCACCTGTACTCTTCAACCTCTTCCTCGAAAACATCATGACAGAGACACTGCAAAACCACCACACTTCCATCTCCATTGGTGGAAGACCCCTTTGCAACCTCAGATTTGCAGATGACATTGACCTCATGGGCAGCAGCAAACAAGAACTGCAAATCCTCACAGACAATTTAACAGATCGAGCGAGCGCATACGGCATGGAGGTCAGTACAGAGAAATCAAAGATCATGGTCAACAGCGCGAGTAATGACATCACGGAAATAAAGATGAATGGAGAAACACTAGAAGAGGTGAGCCAATTCAAATACTTAGGCTCCATCCTAACAAAAGATGGCACATCAAACAATGAAGTGAAAGCTCGCATTGCAACAGCAACATCTGCTCTAGTCAGACTCGAGAAGATCATCAGAAGCAACAACATCAGCTTCTGCACCAAATACCACCTTTACAAATCCCTCGTGATATCTATCCTCCTATATGGCTGTGAATCATGGACTCTGACAGCAGAGTTAGAGAGGAGAATCCAAGCATTCGAGAACAAGTGCCACAGAAGACTCCTCAAAATATCATACAAAGAACACAAGACCAATAACTATGTGAAAGAAGAAATCAAAAAGCGTGTGGGCCCCCAAGAGCCTTTGCTCTCCACCATAAAGAGGAGAAAGCTGATGTGGTTTGGTCACACCACAAGACACAACACCCTAGCAAAAACCATCCTGCAAGGAACAGTCGAGGGCAAGAGAAGAAGAGGCCGCCAAAAGAAATCATGGGTTGACAACATCAAAGACTGGACCGCCCAACCCTGCAACACCTCCTACTAGCCACACAGGATCGTGAAGCATGGAAAAAGATCTCTGTTGCGTCTTCTCTCATGTCCCCCCTACGTCCTTTGGGACATGGGACTGAGTGAGTGAGTGAGTGAACTTTCGTAAAGAGGAACAGGATTTAACGTGTGCAATGTTCTAACAACTAGGCTATCCCGTCCCGCAATATAGATAGACAGACAGAGACAGATATGCAGACAGACACAGCAAGATCAGAGAACAAAGCAAAACAGGAGATAAAGAGAGACAGAGAAAGACAGACAGACAGACAAACAGACAGAACCGCCGCCGGAAAAAAAATGCCATACAACAGCAACCCTGAAAACAAAACCCAAAGAGACAGAAGATTAAAACAAAATACCAAAAAAAACCCGTGACAAACAGGAAGTTTACCAAAACAACAATAGAAAAGTCAGAGTGTGTAAAAAAAATAATAAACGCGCAAAGACAGTCACAAGAACATTTTTTTTTAAAAGCAAAAACACCCAAGCAACTATAAAAAGAGAGACAAAAAAAGTCAGTGTGGCAGACTTTACAAATCTTGCAGAGAGTACACATCCAGAACCTTCCCTTCTCCCCCTCCGCCTTCCCCCCTCGCCAAAACACAGACCCCCTAGCCTCGGTTTCCTCTACACCCTCATCCCCATCCTAACCCCCCCTTGAAGCCACTGCCCTTCC
The DNA here is from genome assembly GCA_030674155.1 of Stramonita haemastoma. Taxonomy (NCBI): domain Eukaryota; kingdom Metazoa; phylum Mollusca; class Gastropoda; order Neogastropoda; family Muricidae; genus Stramonita; species Stramonita haemastoma. Next base: position 23,641,221 of record CM060326.1, on the reverse strand, counting down.
AGTCCTCTTTTCCGAACTCCAAATCCACAGAGGTAAATCAGCTTAGACTGTCGGAGAATCAGACAGTGTACTGAAAGAACTGCCTGCCTTCCGGCGCTTCTCATCGTCATTCATTTTTTTTGTACTTTGTTATGGCTGGTAGTATAAACAGAACAAAGATATTGGGAATAACAATACATAGTGGTGTATTATAGGTGCACTCTGAGTCAATGTGTGTCCGTGTGTGTGTTTGTGTATGTGTGTGTGCGTGTGTGTGTGTGTGTGTGTGTGTGTGTTGTGTGTGTGTGTGTGTGTGTGTGTGTGTGTGTGTGTGTGTGTGTGTGTGTGTATGTGTGTGTGTGTGTGTGTGGTGTGTGTGTGTGTGTGTGTGTGTGTGTGTGTGTGTGTGTGTGAATGTGTGTAAGTGTGTAAGTGTGTGTGTGTGAGTGTGTGTGTTGTTGTTGTTGTAGTTCAATTTAAAGTCTATTCACACTTGGTGATATTAGACTAAACAAAGAACAAAACAAATAAACAAACAAATAAAACCCTACCATAAAATATTTACAGAAGACTTGGAAATAATCCTAGCAACATCAAAAATCAACGGTTTTCGCGAAACTACATTCAATGGTTCCCTTGCAATTTCAATGCCATTTTCTTTATATACTGAATTTAGAACTGAACATTGAAAAATAAGATGTTCACAAGATAATGGTTCAGAACAGGAGCAAGTTACATTTCGAGAATATTTGGTCTTCCAGGAGTTTAATCGCAACTTATAAATGATGTTAGAAATATGTCTTGGATAGCCTAGTATTTCAAATTTCCCATGGAAGTTAAACTTATGTACATGATTTTCCAATAATGAATTAATTTCACGACAATCATTTTTTAAGTTATGAACTGGGCAATCTCGTTTTGAACCTTTTTTTGCAAGATTATCTGCTATTTCATTCCAGTATATTCCGCAGTGTGAAGGAATCCAGCAAAAATTTATTCCTATACCTTTTGTCATGATACAATGTATCAAATATTTTATTTCAAATAATAAATCTGTCCTTACTTTTGAGCTCCAATCTTGTAAGCTATACAGTACAGACTTTGAGTCAACACAAAAAGCGAAGTGAGAAAATGCAAAATTACTATTATTTATAGTAATCAGAGCCATAAGTATGGCATAGAGTTCGGCGCTGAATATGGAGAAACCCTTCCCTAAACAGAAAGATTTTTGTATCTTCAGAGCAGGAATAACAAAACCTGATCCTGCATTTAAGTCATAAACAGAACCATCTGTAAACACTTTTATATGATTTTGATAATTTGTTTCAAGATGTTGTTTTACATCAGAAGTCAACATATTAATATTGTCATCTTTTTTTAGCATGGTATAATCAATATCAAATTTAGCCTCTTTATGCTCCCACTGTGGTATCTTAGGAACTATTGGGGCAATGGGTATTGATGAAATGTCAATATTACACTCTGACAGTAAATCGTCTATGTAATTATGAATTGGGCAAAGTGATGAAATATGTTGAGCCCTCTTAGGATAATCCTTGACTGAGTCAATGAGTACTTCTGTTTTTAATGAATTTGATACTGAAAGACTTCTTGTAACAAACTTAGCTACAGCTAAATGACGATGATCTGATAAAGAAAGTAAATTGACTTCTCTGTATGTATTCAGTGTATTTGTGTGTACAGGGACTCCAAGAGCTAGTTTAATCGATTTACTATCAATGCTTTGCAGCTTTTTCAATAAAGAAGGAGGAGCTGAATGATAAACCTCCTGCCCATAAACCAACGTTGATCTGACTAGACTAGTTGCTAAGTGAAGGAGAGTCTTTGTGTCCTGACCCCATGGCTGAACAGTAATAATTTTGAGAAGATTAAAACGTTTCCTTGCTTTGTTTACTAGACTCTCAATATGGAATCTCCAATTTAATTTGGGGTTTAAATGAACACCCAGAAATTTAACATTTTGAGAATATTTTAAGGTTTCCCCATTTATGTGTAATGCTGGTAAACAATTGGGATTTTCACCATTCAGAAATAGCATTAATTTAGTTTTTTCTCCTGAAAGAGAAAGACCATTTTCTTTCATATAAGTATCTAATTTATCTATTTCTAATTGATAAATTTTGTTGATATGGTTTATAATTCTTTTAGACGTATGTTTCCTAATGCTTGTATTCATCCAAATTGCAATGTCATCAGCATATTGAGCTAGGTTTATATTGTTTGACAGAACTTTTGGAAGGTCATGAATAAGAATAGAAAACAATATAGGAGCTATTATTGACCCCTGAGGAATACCAATATCAATATTTTTGAAAGATGAATACACTGATCCAACTCTTGCACACATCGATCTTTCTGATAGAAAACTCTTAAAGTATTGAAACATTTCACCATTAACTCCAATAAGTTTCAGTTTGTATAATAATCTAGCATGCCATACGCTATCATACGCTTTACTAATGTCAAAGAAAGTGGCAAGTGTGCTTTTTCTGTGTGCAAACTGGTACTTAATATGACTTGTAAGTTTCACTAGATGATCTGTTGTACAACGACCTTTTCTGAATCCAGCCTGATTCACTGGAATTATATTTTCCTTTTCACAGAAATACAAAAGGCGTCTTTGGACGATTTTTTCTAAAACTTTTCCCACTTGTGAAGTTAGTGCTATTGGTCTGTAATTATTAATACAAGATCTTGATTTGCCCTTTTTTGGAACCGGTATTACAATTGACCTCTTCCAGGGGGTAGGGAGAGTTCCATTTAACCAACATTTTTGGTAAAACGAATGAAGTAATTCCTTCCATTTTAAAGGCAAGTGTAGTAATAATTGGTATGAAATGCCATCAATGCCACAGCACTGTAATTTGAAGAGAATGATTCTAACGCTTCGTTAAATTCTTTAAAAGTGATAGAAGAATTTAAAAAGTACTCTTGTTTGGAAACCGGATCTTTATATTCATCTTTTCTTTCTTCTGTCTCTCTAAAGCGTGACAGAGTGTGTGTGTGTATGTGTGTCTGTCTGCCTGTCTGCCTGTCTGTCCGTCTGTCTGTCTGTCTGTCTGTGTCTGTGTGTGTCTGTGTGTGTCTGTGTGTGTCTGTGTATCTGTATGTGTTAGGGGGGTGGGGCGCTGCATGTTAGCGTGGTTGTGTGTGTGTGTGTGTGTGTGTGTGTGTGTGTGTGTGTGTGTGTGTGTGTGTGTGTGTGTGTGTGCGCGCGCGTCCGTGTTTTTTATTTCCAATTTGTATAACTAGGCTCTTGTGTCTCAGGTGATGTATGCAGTTGTACACGCTATTCTGTTGTT
>CM060326.1:23617919-23630419 GCA_030674155.1 Stramonita haemastoma | reverse complement strand
TATATATATATATATATATATATATTATATATATATATATATACATACATACATATATATAGATCCATATAATATTTTATCGATATAGACATATATATATATATATATTATATATATATATATATATTATACTATATATATATATATATAATACATACATATATGTCAATAGGTGTGGAGTTATTTGCTGATTTTTTTTCTACTCAATTTGCATAGCCCTTTGCTGTACCTTTACAATTTTTTCCTAGTGTATAATCTTTCTTGAGATTTACAGGCATATATCATGCATTGAAATAAAAACGCTGTTACATGCTACATAAGAAATTACATAATAAATTACACTACCCTACTTATCATTAGTTTGTTAACTTTTTTTGCTTATCTCTGTTTTTTTCTTTGCTTGTTTATTTCTTTGTTTTCTTTTCTCAGAACTTTTTGCTTTATTTCGTTTCTAGTTTTGTGTCAGTTTTGTAGCAGTAAAGCTTTATAAACTACTTCTTTTTTCCAGATGCTTGTTTTTCTATCTCTCTTGAAATAAAAACAACATAGTATAGATCTAGGGAACAGTGTAAACAAATAGAAACATAAAAAAGCTACATGTCAAATTACCTATTAGCAGCCTGCTTAAAACTACAGTTTCCACAACATAACTGAATTTTAGAAGCCACTATACATTTTTTTCTAAACTCAGGAAAAAGAGAGAGAGGAGAGAGAGAGAGAGAGAGAGAGAGAGAGAGAGAGAGAGAGAGAGAGAGAGAGAGAGAGGAGAGAGAGAGAGAGAGAGAGAGAGAGAGAGAGAGAGAAGACAGAAGACAGAGAGAAAGACAGAGAAGAGAGACAGACAGACAGACAGACAAGACAGACAGACAGACAGACAGACAGACAGACAGACAGACAGACAGACAGACAGGGTGGACAAACAGACAGACAAACAGAGATACAGAGACAGAGGGACAGAGAGACAGAGAGAACTCTGGACTCTGAAATAGTTTGACAGTACAATAGCCCTAGGCCACAATAATCAAGGGACTGAGGGGGGAGGGGGAATACAACAGAAAAGAACAAGAGAGAGGAGAGGAGAGAGGAGGGAAGAGAGAGAGAGAGAGAGAGAGAGAGAGAGAGAGAGAGGAGAGGAGAGAGAGAGAGAGGAGAGAGAGAAGAGAAGAGAGAGAGAGACAGAGACAGAGACAGAGACAGAGACAGAAAGAGAGCAGGCGGAGCCAAATGTGTCCTTGGCTGAGCAGGGTGGGCTGTCTGAATCAATTAGGAGTCAAATGTGTCCCTCTACTTTCCACTGCTAACAGTTAACCCCCGGAGGGTCTTTCCGCAATTAAATTCTTCAACCTAGTCTCATTAGAAAACTCTTTCAAGGCAACATTAACCTCAGAGGACCTTCTGGTCCTCCAGAGTTTAGATCTGTTTGTCACTTCTAGAGTATTTGAAATAATCTGAAAACCAGAATGCGTATGTGTATTTTGGATAATACAGATTGAAATAAACAGTTTGAACTTTTTTCTGGCTTAAACAAGATGCCTATTTTCGCTTAGTTTCTGTTTCCATCTGTCTTACCTATACACCTTTTTTCGATCTTGTTTAAGACAAGACAGTTAAGACAGTAAAAAGAAGAATACAAGCTTTAAGAGTTGTGCTGTAACTTGTGCAAAGAAAAGTCCCATCCCTTCACGTTTTCTTCAGCTGGCACTTTCAGCTGCAACAATAAGGTTGAAAGCACTTACAACACAAGAAAAAAAAACCCAGATGTGAAAAAAAATAATGACGAAGGAGGGCATCGAGTCCATCTGAGCAAAAACAATGAAAGCATCCATGCTGAACATAAAAGCACGAACAATGGTCCTTGTCATTTCATCATTACAACTCTGTAGAGATGTAATTTTTTCATGAGCTAGTGAAGCACATATAGTTTTTGCCACCTTGTTAACTGTTATAATTTTCTTTCAGTTTTGTTTACGCCACATTGTTAAAAGCTATCCATTTTAGCTTTTCCGTGCATTGATGATCAGGGTGCATGTTTTAGCAAATTAAAAAAAAACTAGGAGTGAGGATTTTTTTTTTTAATTGCACTAACTCTACAAGAAAAATAAAACCGTAGTAATTATCGTTACACTTGAGTTTATACTTAGCAAAATGCCGTTGTAGGCTTCTTTCCTGTGATATACATTTTGGACCCTCATGCATTAATTGTGACAGTCCCTGAAGATTCTTGTGATCTGTCCATGCACTTCATGATGTCTCATTAAATTCAGAATGTCTGTTCGTGTTTTTTGTTATCGATTTAACACAGAGAGAGAGAGAGAGAGAGAGAGAGAGAGAGAGAGAGAGAGAGAGAGAGAGGAGAGAGAGAGAGAGAGAGAGAGAGAGAGGAGAGAGAGAGAGAGAGAGAGAGAGGAGAGAGAGAGAGAGAGAGAGAAGAAAACAGAGACAGAGACAGAGAGAGAGATAGGGAGACAGAGACATAGAGAGAGACAGACAGACAGAGACAGAGGGACAGAGACAAAGAGAGAGATAGAAGGTAATGTAGACCCTAAAATTATTAGTACATTGGCTAAGGCACAATGAATAAGAGAGAAATGAGGAGGGTATGGGGGAAATGAGAGAGAGGTGAGAGAGGAGAGGAGAGAAAAACAGAGAGACAGAGAGGAGAGAGAGAGGACAGAGACAGAGAGAGACAGAGAGAGACAGAGAAGAGGACAGAGAAAAGAGAGAGAGTAAATTGTTCACACAAACAAGATAAGCTGTCATTCTTGGTATCCCACCTGACACATTCACCTGCGAAATTGCACATAAAGGGCATTGAAAACAGCCCGAAGAGCAAACAGAAAACGTAACGTAGGCAGTCTATACATCTGCCTCTTAGCACCGAAAGCAAGCAGCGAAGAAGAAGATATCCTGTAATGAAGAACATGACATACACAGAGCCCGGCCTTATGTTATCGTTTTCACTCTCTCTTGTCTGTGCCCTGAGGGATTACCGGCATTATTGTTTGTGTGGAGGCAGATACATGTGCAGATTTCCATTTTTGATATTTTCATGTATATGTTATTTATTTATTTATTTATTTATTTATTTATTTATTTATTTATTCTGTCTATCTCATGCAGAATTGCTGAAGAGAAACATGTTTGCGTAGTCTGTTATTGTTGTTGTTGATGATGTTGTTGCTGTTGTTTTGAAGGAAAACAGGAAGCAATCTGACTTTATCTTTTCAGCATATGTCTGCCCAGAATGTTATTTATATTGCAGGACCCATTCTTAGAGCCCTCCCTCGCCCCCCCCCCCTCTCTGTTTCTGTCTGTCTCTCTCTGTCTCTGCCTGTCTGTCTCTGCCTCTGTATGTCACTGTCTGTCTGTCTGTCTGTCTGTCTGTCTGTCTGTCTGTCTGTCTGTCTGTCTGTCTGTCTGTCTGTCTGTCTGTCTGTCTGTCTGTCTCTCTCTCTCTCTTCTCTCTCTCTCTCTCTCTCTCTCTCTCTCTCTCTCTCTCTCTCTCTCTCTCTCAAAGTACTACTTCTTTAGTGGCACACTGAAAGATGTGCCAGTACCCTACCCGCAGCCCTACCATCCAACCTAAAGAACAGAGACTTGACTATCCGCGAGGGACCAGATCAAACACTTTCCAAAGTTAGAAACAGTGGTACCATGATGATCCCACACTGCACAGAAGGACACGTAGAGATTCCCTGCTGGCGAGGAAGAAGTCTTTCTCCAAACTTTCAGTAAGTTGAGGATTTAGAACTGAGAATAAGTTGTCTCTGGGATCAGAAAAGATCATTAGAAGGTGTAGTGCTAGATTCCAGTAGGATGGTTTAGTAAGTTTTAATCTGAGGTGGGTTTATGGATCGGTTTTGTGGTAGACTGGATCAGTTTGTATAGTATTATGTCATACAATATTCCTGACTTGTCATCCAGTTCATTTGGAACTTTTCTCACTTATTTCTTTCAACTGTGCACTTTTGTGAATTTCCGGTTGTTATATGTCCGGGTTTTACCAAAACATGTTGTTTATTTGTTTATACGTGTATCAATTTACTCATTTTATAAATTAAAAAAAAACACAACTAATAGGCATAATTGTGTATGCTTCATGCATTGAAGTTTAGGGTGTTGCATTATTTTTAATCTATCTGCCATATAGTCGTGCTGTTGTCCACAATAAAACAATATTTTAAAAAGTTGCTAGATACAGGGATAGCCACACAATCAAAGAGAGAGAAAAACAAAACAAAAGACGTATTTCTTTAAATCATATATAATTATGCTCTATGGGCTGTGATGTGAGGTTATGCAATCTGACTGTTGCCCTCTGTGATAAAGATAAAAAAGTCTTCAGCTTTGTCGTTATGCAGATGCCATACTGTTAGAAATAATACTGTTGTGAAAATCAACGCTAACAAGCAATCAACACAGAGGCGATGAAAGCTTACAGAAATGCAGCTCCATAGAAATAAAGACGACATTTAGGATGTCAAACTTACCTACACCAAACCCTGTTAATAAGGAAAAATTGCACCAAAAATTTCTTAAAACATTGGTGGGGGACGGGGGGGGGGGGGGGGGGGGGGTTGGCATATCCTTCAATTGACAAAAATGGGATTTCATCAAAATGCAAGACCAGAGAGAATACAAAAAAGGCAGAAGACTGGACATCAGACAGCGAGAGAGAGTCAATAAGACGAACAGTTTACACAGGAGGCGCGTAAACATTCAAACACACAGACAGACGGACAAACGCGCGAGCAGACACACACACACACACACACACACACACACACACACACACACACACACACACACACACACACACACACACACACACACACACACACACACACACACAAACGTACAGAGAGACATCACAGGGTTTGATTGATTGGTTGACAATATTTATTGCTAAAGAGTACAGATAAGCATTGACAAATGGTTTGTTATTTGTCCCTTGCCCTCAGAGGAGAGTATCCTTAATAACCACAGCTAATGAGAGGACAGAGAGACAGGCAGACAATACAGACAGCCAGACAGACAGAGAGACGGACAGACAAAAAGGCAGATAGATAATCACACACAGACCCACACAGACACACTCACACACTCATACACATACTCACTTTTCTCATGCACTTACGTGCATACGTGTATGTGTCTGTGTGTAAGTGTGTGCACGCGTGTGTTTGTGTCTATGTGTGTGTGTCTGTGAGAGTGTGTGCGTTCGAGCGCGCTTTTGAGTATGTGCGTGTGCGTGTGTGTGCGTGTGTGTGTGTGTGTGTGTGTGTGTGTGTGTGTGTGTGTGTGTGTGTGTGTGTGTGTGTGTGTGTGTGTGTGTGTGTGTGCGTACATGCGCGTATGCGTGCTTGTGTTCCTCTGTGTGTGTGTGTGTGCATGTATGTGGGTGTTTGTATCTGTCTGTCCGTCTGTCTGCGCGCTGTTTCTCCTGTGTGTGCATACATTTATAGAATTGCTCTGTTTTTCTTATACTTTTTCTGTTTAAAAAGAAACTAAGCCTACTTACAGAGACATGTATCTTAAAACTATGCATAAGGGAAATAAATAAAAAGATAAGCCCGATAAAAAGAAGAAAGGAAAAAAGTTGGCCAAAAACACAATATATAGATAGATATAGATATAGATATAGATATAGATATAGATTATAGATATAGATATATATATATATATATATATAAAGGGTGTGAAGGTATGGAAACAGGATGTCATAAATCGTGTGTGCTCTCTCTATCTATCTCTCTCTCTGTCTCTCTGTCTCTGTCTCTGTCTGTCTGTTTGTCTCTCTCTCTCTAGTTGATATTCTCTTTCCTTTCTGGTAGACAGCATAAATTATCTTTAACTAGAGAACACTATTAGCGTGAGAAACAATGCATCTGTGCCCCATGGGAGACAAGGTAAACACTAAAGTTTTGCAGCACTTCTTGAACTGGGCAATTTGGACACTTTGGGTTGATTATAGATGTTCAGCACCTGTTGTGCTGCTCCCATCCACCCAGATTCACCCCATCCTCTTTTCCCTCCCTCCTACCCCCTCCTTTTTCATTATGTGCTAGAAATTCCCTCTCCTCTTTTCTATCCCTCTCTTTGTTTCTGCGTTGTTCTTTTTCTTCGAGTCACTTCCTCCTTGTCTGGTGTCTTTTTTCCCCCCAGAGAAAACTTCAAAGAGAACAAATCCCTCCCACACCAAAGTCGGATGCATTGGGTCTGAGTTGTCACATGCTTAGTGGCACTGCAACGCATTCTCGCTCATATGATAGACAATAGTGTTGCTGTCTGAGCATTAGACGAAAAAGAAAATGCCTTCATTGTTAGTGTGGCTATGCACCATATAAAATGAAACAAAATCAATAAAATTTAATGAGCATGCCACCACAAAGGCAGAGCCATAAAACCACTCATATTATTTTATTTTCATATATTTATTTCACGCCTGTCTGTGTAACTGTTTTGCTGTAAGAGAAGGAGGAGGTTACGGGGGAGGTAGGGGGAGGATAGGTTAGGGAGGGGGTTATGAGTGTGGAGGGGGTAGTTAAGGGCGATAGGATTGGGGGGTTGGGGAAAAGATTGAGGAGTTAGGGACAGATTAAGGAAGAGAAGAAAAATCTCTTCACAATCACCTGTCCCGTATTCCCTCGGACCGTAGGGGCACTACTGAAGATTTTGCAACCAGCTTCCTCCACTCCCCACGGTCCTCCGCCCTCGGTAGCACAACGCTTCACCCAAGGCCTGTCCACTCTCTGAAGCTGTCTTCCCATTGTTTCATCTGTCTGCTTCTTCATCTCCCTCCCCTTACTGTTCCCTGTAAGACAGTCTTGGCCAGTCCAGAAGTTCGTGTGACGTGCCCATACCACTTTAGTTTACATTTTTTCACTGTAGTTAGGAGCTCTTCATATGGTCCGATGCAATGGCATTCTTTATTCTAGTTTTCACTTCTTCATTAGTGATGTGATCTCTGTATGAAATGTCAAGGAGTTTACGAAAGCATCTCATCTCCATTATCTAGCACATTGCAAAGGATTAACTAATATAAAGAGAGAGAGAAATATATATTTATATTTATTTATTTTATTTATTATTTTATCTCGCTGTCTACCTGTCTGTCTGTCTGCCTGTCTGTGTGTGTGTGTGCGTGTGTGTGTGTGTGTGTGTGTGTGTGTGTGTGTGTGTGTGTGTGTGTGTGTGTGTGTGTGTGTGTGTGTGTGTGTGTGTGTGTGTGTGTGTATACATGCATGTATGCTTACAAGGAAGGTATGTAAGGGTTGGCTTGACCTTGAATCTGCATTCTTGTGTATTAAACATCATTCATTCATTCATCATTTATTCATTCATTCACTCTTTCACTCGTTCTGTCTGTCTGTTTGTCTGTCTGTCTGTCTGTCTGACCGTCTGTCTGTCGCTCTGTCTCTGTCTGTCTGTCTGTCTGTCTGTCTGTCTGTCTGTCTGTCTCTCTCTCTTCTCTCTCCTCTCTCTCTCTCTCTCTCACTCTCTCTCATCCTCTCTCTCTCTCTCTCTCTCTCTCTCTCTCTCTCTCTCTCTCTCTCTCTCTCTCTCTCTCTCTCTCTCTCTCTCTCTCTCTCGTGTTTTTGGTATTTTTGGTTTATTTTTTTGCTGTTGTTTAATTAGAGGGTTTCTTTATATTGATCTTATCCCTGATAAGGGCGGAGACTAGATGTACCCCCCCCCCACACACACACACACACACTGTTTCACAATGCCAATGATCAGAATATATGCATAGATAGTAGTTGCGCTCCATCAGTCGGTGTCGACTATGGAATTCGCACCAGAAGAAAAGCCATTTGTTCAGCGACAGCGCGGGCTGTGGCTGGTCAGTCCAATGCGAGAGTGGCAGTCTCTGTTGCATCTGATGCAGATGTGGCTTGTTGAGGTGGCTGGAGTACATGCCTTCCGCTTGGCTCTTTTTTCGTTTGCTGCGTTGTGGATCTTTTCTTCACCACACTTCAGCTGTTTGTGGAGAACACTGCGCCGTTTGCTGCGGTCAGCCGCCACCTCCTCCCAGTTCTCTGTGTTGATGTCCAGGGCTTTCATGTCACGCATGCAGACGTCTTTGTAGCGCAGTTGGGGGGGCCAAAGCTTCTCTTGCCGGAGGCAGACATAAGGAACAGGGTTGACGGAAACTAGACACTATTCACATTTTGTCCATCAGCTGAACAACTGACGACTACTCACATAAAAATGCTGAATACAGGGTTCACATATCTTGGCATTTCCCGTTTAGTTACGGAAATCTACGAAAGTATAGATGATGCCGGAAACACAACCAACAATAAAATGAAATTTAAAAAAAATGAATAAACATAAGAAACACAACTTTTTTTTATATTTATGATAGAGTAGAACACAATACAGCATAATAAATATATTGTCTATATCCTACATGTTTCTCAGTCTTAATTCAGATATATATTTTCCAGTTTCAGGTAGTTCAGAGACAGGCACCGTGGCCTGTTGGATAAGATGACAGACTTGTAGTTTGTATGTTCTTGGTGTCATGGGTTCGAATTTGATTGGGAGTTTTGCTATCTTCCTAGTAGTTGTCAAAATTATGTCCTTAAAACAAGTGTATGCCCTACATGGAAGGTGGAAGAAATGGGGGGAAGGTGTAGGGAAAGGGGAGAGTATGGTGGGAGGTAGGTGTAGGATGGGGTAAGTTTGGTGGGGGTAGGTATTGGGGAGGGGGTTTAGGGGGGAGAGTATGGTGGGGGGAGGTTAGGGGGAGTATGGGAAGGTATGGTCGGGGGAAGCATGGGGGATTATGGGGGAGAGTATGGTGGGGGGAGGTTAGGGGAAGTATGGTAGGTGGGGGGAGGTTAGGGGAAGTATGGTGAGGGTAGGTGTAGGGAAGGGGGAAAGTATGGTGGGGTAGGTGTAGGGAAGAGGGAAGAGGAGAAGTATGGTGAGGGTAGGTGTAGGGAAGGGGGGAAGTATGGTGGGGGTAGGTGTAGGGAAGAGGGGAAGAGGAGAAGTATGGTGAGGGTAGGTGTAGGGAAGGGGGGAAGTATGGTGGGGGTAGGTGTAGGGAAGAGGGGAAGAGGAGAAGTATGGTGAGGGTAGGTGTAGGGAAGGGGGGAAGTATGGTGGGGGTGGTAGGGGGAGGTTAGGGGAAGTATGTTGAGGGTAGGTGTAGGGAAGGGGGGGAGTATGGTGGGGGTAGGTGAGGGAAGGGAGGATGTATGGTAGGGGTAGATGTAGGGAAGGGGGGAGTATGGTAGGTGGTAGGGAAGGGAGGAGTATGGTGGGGGTAGGTGTTAGGGTAAGAGAGGAGTATGGTGGGGGTAGGTGTAGAGAAGGGGGGAGTATGGTGGGGGTAGGTGTAGGGAAGGGAGGAGTATGGTGGGGGTAGGTGTAGGGAAGGGAGGAGTATGGTGGGGGTAGGTGTAGGGAAGGGAGAAGTATGGTGGGGGTAGGTGTAGGGAGTATGGGGGTAGGTGTAGAGAAGGGAGGAGTATGGTGGGGGTAGGTGTAGGGAATGCACGGGGAGGAAGTTTAGGGGGAAGTATAATGGGGGTAGGTGTAGGGAAGGGAGGAGTATGGTGGGGGTAGGTGTAGGGAAGGGAGAAATATGGTGGAGGTAGGTATGGGGAGGAGATGTAGGGGTGGGGGAAGGTGGAGGGAGGAGGGAATTGGGGATAGGTGAAGGGAATGCACGGGGAGGAAGTTTAGAAGGGAATGCACGGGGAGGAAGTTTAGGGGGAAGTATAATGCGGGTAGGTGTAAGGAAGGGGGTTGGGGAGTATATAGTGGTGTAGGCATGGGGAAGGGGGAAGATGTAGGGGATAGGTGTAGGGAAAGGGGAGGAGGTTTAGGGGAGGAGTATGGTCAGGGGTAGGTGTGGGGAGGGAAGGGGGAGGAGATTTAGCAGTGGGGGTAGGTGTAGGGAAAGTGGAGGAGGTTTAGAGGGGATAGTATGGTATGGTGTGGAGGTTGGTGTAGAGAAGGGGGAGGAGGTTTAGGGGGTAGAGTTATGGTTGGGGGGTAGGTGTAGGGAAGGGGGATATTTAGGGCTGGGGATGTGTAGGGAAGAGGGTTTAGAGGGAGGGGTATGGTGGGTGTAGGTGTATGAAAGGGAAGGATATGGAGGGGGGAAGGGGAGGAGCTTTAGGATGGGGGTACATCGAGGATAACACACAGAATAAAATTAGTTTTTTTTAAAATAATAAACACGAGAAGCAGAGTATGGGCAAGTGTATCAAAAGCCTTTACAAAATCTACAAAGACAATTCAGAGAGAGAGAGAGAGAGTCAGTGAGAGAGAGAGGAGAGAGGAGAGAGAGAGAGAGAGGAGAGAGAGGAGAGAGAGAGAGAGAGAGAGAGAGAGGAGAGAGAGAGAGAGAGAGAGAGAGAGATGAGAGAGAGAGAGAGAGAGAGAAACTCGAAACTCGAAATTTTAATGAGGGTAATTGGATAAGCCAGAGGCTTCTTTACACCAGGCCCTCATGGGCAAAAATGAAACAATTATGAATAAATCAATGAATTAATAGACAAAGAAATGTAAGATAGCAAAAGAAGAAGAAGAACAAAAATCCATCAGTCATATTGTCATCCAATTACTGATAATCAGGAAATCATTGAAAAATGACATAACGAATCAAATGAATAAGCAAAACCAGTCAGACACAAACTACTCCCCTCCCATAAACAATTCATCCTCAAAAGTCAAGACATAGCACCCTTCCACCCACACCCACACCCACAAGCATAAACACACACACTCACTCACTCACATACACACACACATACACACACACTTCATCCTGGATACATATTCATACACATGTACAGTTTCTCTGCTACAATGGGATATGCCTGAAAAATAATCATGAAAATAGGCATTACACCATTTCAGAAAAGAAAAACAAAAAAAAAACCATCATCAAAAACTAACCGAACAAACAATAAAAAAAGAAGGAAACCTTTAACAATTTCATTATTTATCAAAAGATAAACACACACACACACACACACACACACACACACACACACACACACACACACACACACACACACACACACACACACACACCAATTCAAAGGGAGCTCACCAATGTCAAAAAGCACACCAGTTCAAAGGGAGCTCACTAATGTTGGGGAAAAAATATCAAAAAATAAAAATAAAAAAGCAATTGTACTACCCACCCAATGTACCATCCCGAAACAAAAGTCCGACTTAACCCATTTTGACACATCACCCAGGCACCACCCATCCCACACACCCGCGCACGGGCACACACACACACACACACACACACACACACACACAAACACACACACACTCTTCATCGTGGATACATATCCATACCCGTACAGTATCTCTGCTACAATGGGATATGCGTAAAGAATAAACACAAAAATACGCATTACACCATTACAGAGAAAGAGAAATATATATATATATATATATATATATATATATATATATATATATATATATATATATATATATATATATATATATATATATATATATATAATTCAATCAACAAAAACCATCCAAACAATAAAAAAAAGAAAAGAAAACCTTTTACAATTTCATTATTTATCAAAGATCAAAAACACACACACACACACACACACACACACCAATTCAAAGGGAGCTCACCAATGTCAAAAAAAAAAAAAAAACACCAGTTCAAGGGAGCTCACTAATGTTGGGGGGAAAAGAAAAAAAAAAAAGAAAAAAAAAAAAAAAAAAAAAAAAAAAAAGGAGTCTGACTTGACCCATTTTGACACACACACCCATTTTGACACACACACACACACACACACACACAGGCACGCATACACCACCCACGCACTCGAGGATGTGCGCGCGCACACACACACACACACACACACACACACACACACACACACACACACACATACACACATACACACACCAGTTCAAAGGGAGCTCACTAATGTCAATCACATTGAATTGAACAAGTATGTGTGGTATGCTTTTTTGAATGATGATATACTACTTTTATTTTTAATTGAGATGGGGATTTCATTCCATAGTCTGGTACCAGAATATACAAGAGAGGACATAAAAAGATCAGTTCTTGGTCGAGGAGTAATAACCACACTTTTATTTCGAACTGTTTTCACTGGAAATTTCTGACAAAGATATTGTGGAGCTAAATTATTCATAATTTTATACATAAATAGGCCTTTATTAAAGCGACATTTTAGACTTAAGGGAAGAATATCCAACTCTTTATAGTCACACACTTCTAGGGAACTAGTTTTGAGGAGAATTACCTTTAGTGAACGTTTATATACTCTTTCTATTCGTTTTATACAGTTTTTACTGGCCAAGTCCCAGCAAGTAGAGGCATAATCTAGGTCTGGTTTTATATAAGCAGAGAAGAATAGTTTGCGAGAGAGAGAGAGAGAGAGAGAGAGGAGAGAAGAGAGAGAGAGAGAGAGAGAGAGAGAGAGAGAGAGAGGAGAGAGAAGAGAGAGAGAGAGAGAGAGAGAGAG
>CM060326.1:23585419-23600419 GCA_030674155.1 Stramonita haemastoma | reverse complement strand
TGTTATCTGCTTGATCTGCAGTGCCAAGAAACAAATGAGGACAATCGTCCTGAATGCATTGCAGCCCTAGTACGATAGCATCATTGCAAAAAGCAAGGCTGAGTTACGGAAAGAAAAATGGAACAATCGAACAAGTCTGAGAGCTGTGTGCTCTCTGCAAACTGTCGGGTTTATTAAACATTCATAGATTTCATGAACGCATTTGACAGACTCTGGCAGGAGGGACCACGAGCAATGATGAAATATGTAATGTCTGAAAAAAGGTTTTTAGAGGTATTTAACAAACTGAACCTAAAGCATCAAATACGACACTCATCCATCACACTCATGAAAAGGCCTACCATAATTTACAGACTCATCAGAATTGCTGCGTCTCCCAGAATTTTGACGACGTTAAATGTGAAATGTGTCATGTCTGATGCATCTGACGATCATGCCAGCACAGTAAGCACTGACGGCAACATTGCTACCTCCATCTGCTGTGTCGATGGCATCGATGGATCTATGTGCAATGAAAAAGCTAATACAAACAGTATACGTACCTACTAATCTTTTCTTTGAAATTTAAAAAACCGAGCCAACATAAAGAATGCGAATCAGTATAAAGAAAAACCCAACAGCAACGACTCAATACAATGGCCAGTTCTAAAACCATCTTTTACCCCCATGATGTGTCTTTATGAGGAAGCTTGTTGCTGTTTAATGCTTCATTATTACAGCAGGTTTCATTGCCAGATGTGCAGTATCCAAATCAGAAATTATCTCAGAAGCAGGAAGGTAAAAGCAGTTCTGACAGGAGTGAGGGTCTCCACGAAATTGGCCCGGAAAAATGTCTCTACAACACATTGTTTTCCTAGCGGGCATTGATCTACCATCCTGTATGCATGCGAGGTATGGTCACTAATACTAGAAGCTTGACCTAGAAAGATGGATCCAGGCCAAGCAGATAAGGTGTTGTTGTGAGATATTATTATTGCAGATGATGAAAATAAACAATAAACACACGTACTAATCTATCCTTTAAAATCTAAAACAAATTGCCAACATAAAGAATGTCTATCTATGTACACTAAATGCATCTATTATACTATCATCTCTGTACACTAATTGCATGTGCATATTAAAATAAAAAGTGCCTTCTTCAGTGTGATAGCTTTATATAACATCAATCGTGTAAGCTAATCTTACCAACTAACTTCAAGAATTGAAGCTATCTTGGAAGATGCATAGGTTAGGAAGTAAGAAATAGGAAACCAGTTAGGTTGAAGCATTAGTGTTAGCCAACTCCAGTTTTATATCTGCTTAGACTTAGCTGTAAAGAAACATCTTTTATCTAAGTAGCCGCCCAGGTCAAAATCTGTGTCTGTTATTGATGTCAGCTAACGACCAAGGCCTACACTAAAATGTTTTTATATTGTAAAATGTGAAGCTGACATTGCCTTTAGCCATGAGAAGCTCTTAACATAACAACCTACACTCTCCCTTTAAGGAGAAAAAATCCTTTGAAGCTGGACTATGGCTACTTATATGGCGAGGCACTTGAGAAAAGTCAAACACGCCAACCTCTCTTTCAGTGTGCAAAATTGCATCTTACAAATTTTCCTCGGTGGGATGCCGTAAAGTCAGAGCGCGCATTCTGGGTGACCCCAGAGCGTTAAGCTGGGGAACTCAAAATAACAACAACAACAATAACAACAACAACAACAACAGCAATAACAACAACAACAACAACAAACGACGACGACGACAACAACAACAACAACAACAACGTCTAAAAAGCTCTCCGTCCCCTTACAAAACTTTCTGGAACCTCTAAAAATAGAATATTACAGAAAGAGCATTAGATAGGATTTGTTGTCTGCAAGTAAAGGAAAGGGGAGACAAACTACGTCTGCAATAGTCGAAACAACCAAACAAACAAAAAAATATAGGGCAAAGAACTTCCTGGATCAGATTTCAAAAAAAAGTTTTTTGGTGAACTACCTGATACTCTCCTCTCTATGTCAGAAAAGCAGTGTTAAGTATCCACGAGGGACTAAGAGCAACCTTTCCAAAAGTTGCAAACAGTCACACTACTGATGCTATCACATTGCAAAGGGAGGAGAGAGAGAGAGAGAGAGAGAGAGAGAGAGAGAGAGAGAGAGAGAGAGAGAGAGAGAGAGAGAGAGAGAGAGAGAGAGAGAGAGAGAGAGAGAGAGAGGAGGAGAGGAGAGAGAGAGACTCCCTAGTGGTGTAACTAAAGTCTGTCCAAACATGTTGTCAAGCTCCGGATTTAGGACTGACTGTAAGTTGGATCTGATATCACACACGATTGTTTTTGTTGTCTACAGTTTCTTTAAGCCAGAGTGCCTATAGTTATAAAGCTTTCAAATTGTTTTCTGCTGGTTGTATGGATGTTTACTTAATTTTGTATGTATTTTTAAAGCTGATTGCCTTTTGTTTTGCTTATTTTCTTTTCATTCTCTTTTTATAGTGTCTTTTTGGTTCTAAACTTCTCGTTTCACGCGTGTATTCTTTCGATTCTTTTCTTCAGTATTTTTCCATCTGCTGCTTCCTATATTGCATAAGTATAATTATTTGCATCAACTTTCAAAGATGCGGTTTGAACACACTTCAATCTAGACACGGTTTCTTGCATTCGATGACAAACGATTGTTATAAAAAGAAGCCAGGCATGTACCAAGAAACCGTGAAAGATGTTAAAAATGATACCATCCCCGAAGATGGAAAACGGCTACCTGCATGATGGCTGAAACAGTCGCATACGCAAAATCTCACCCTGTGTAACCTCGGAACTCAGGAAGCATATATTCACACCATCATAATTATACTAAACGGCTGTGTACCCCAGGTCAATGCTGACACAGAGCCATGAAGGCTGGTGACTTTATAGAGCTCATTAGTCAATACCACTTCACAAGACTTTGAATGTTGGTTTTGCAAACGAATACATCTGTTTACTTTTCAATACACTCAAGACAACATTTTCACGAATTCTGAGCATGGAAAATTTAATAAAACTGATGTACGCGCTTCCATTGATTATATTAATTCATTGATGCATTTATATTGATTAATGATCTATTGATTGATTGATTTATTGAACGTTTCATTGATGTATTTATTTTGATTAAAGATCTATTGATTAATTGATTTATTGAACGTATCATTCATTTCGAAGATAATAGAAAAAGCAGTCACGTGCTTTCTCACAACG
Source organism: Stramonita haemastoma (assembly GCA_030674155.1). Lineage (NCBI taxonomy): Eukaryota > Metazoa > Mollusca > Gastropoda > Neogastropoda > Muricidae > Stramonita > Stramonita haemastoma. Next base: position 23,597,202 of record CM060326.1, on the reverse strand, counting down.
AGTCTCTGCGTGTATACAGATTTGTAAATTTTGTCATCGGTTCCCACCGGCATACAATTGCCTACTCTTCAAAAAGCGGAACAGGTTTTAACGTGTGCGCAAGACGTTCTGCGTACGCACACGGGGCCTCGATTTATAGTCTCACCCGAAGGACTTCAGTAATGCGTACATTTGCATACGTGCCTGAGCAGGCAAGTGCATACTCACGTTGTGTGTGTGTGTGTGTGTGTGTGTGTGTGTGTGTGTGTGTGTGTGTGTGTGTGTGTGTGTGTGTGTGTGTGTGTACGTGTGCGTGTGCGTGCGTGAGTGCGTGTGTATGTACGTGTGTGTGTGTGTGTAAGAGTGTGCATGAGTACGTGCGTGTGTGTGTGTGTGTGTGTGTGTGTGTGTGTGTGTGTGTGTGTGTGTGTGTGTGTGTGTGTGTGTGTGTGTGTGTGTGTGTTGTGTGTTGTTGTGGATCGGTCAGTTTGCTTTGTTTTTCCAGCATTATATTCCCCCTTTTCCCTCTGTTTCCACTCGTTCTCTTGTTCAGGATAGAATGCTGCTGACAGTCAGGACTGTCTGCTCTGCACGATGACTTTCACAGTAGCAAGAAAAGTAACATCAACATGCCAGTTATCTCTTGGCGATACTAGCAAAATGTAATCTAACCAGATGAGTTTCACCCTCGAAAGGTACATACATATCATGTCAGTTAATGTACTGCAAAGCAAAGGTCACTTCACCATTTCCCTTTCCTCTGTCACTTTCAGAGCCCTGAAATCTAAGTAGTTTGGATGAAAAAGTATCTGTCAGAGCTTGCAGAGTTGAAATGCAATAGGGAATATTTCGATTTGATTAGGTCATGACCTCTTCCAGTGGGAATGCTCGGGGACTGTCAGTATCAATAGCATCCCCTTCCATGAAACTTATGTGCTGGGATTTGCCTCTTTTCTATCACTCTCTTTGTTTCTGCATTTGTTTGTCATTTCCTTGTCTTGTTTTCTTCCTTCTTAAACACTCTTGCATTTTTCCTCAGAAACCCTTACAGTGTAACAATTTTCTCCGAGACCAGGTCGTATACGCTGGTCTTGTCTTGTCAGGCGCTTAGCGGCAGTGCAGAGCATTTTTTGCTCAAATGACAGCCAACATAAGCAGCTGTTTGAGGGTTTGACGACGACAAAAAATGATCTGGTGAAATGTATGCCTGCTGAAGGTTTGAAGGGGAAGTTAGACTGAATGTGGAGAAAGGAGGGGGGGGGGGGGGACCTTTAACAAATACTGATTTTGATTCTGATTTATGTATGGTACGTTCATTAAAACATATTGGGGACGTGATAGCATCGAGCGTGGTTACCAGTTGGATGGGTGACCGTTTGCGTGCTTTGGCTTTAGCACATTCCCCCAGTCCACCCAGCTGTAAATGGGTACCTGCCCTCTTTAGGGTCAGGGAGGGTAAAGCAGCGAGGGAGGGGAGATGGGCGCCGCCTTAATTCTTGCTCATTTCCTGCATCCCTCCACTATATGCACATGAGAACCGCGCGCAGCCCCTACTGTCAGTTCGTGCCTAGCCGAGCTACTGTCCAGACGTTTATCATATCGCCTCTCGCTGTGTCGGCAACGCCCATCACTATCAGGAATCTCAGCACTAGCTATAATAGTTTCTAGACCTTGCTTTTCTTGGTTTGTTTTATTTTGTGTATAACTTGGGGGTTGTTGTTGTTTTTTGTAGTGCTTGTGAAATCTGTTTTTGTGGAAAAGTTCTGGGGAAAAAAAAAAAAAAAAAAAAAAATGGAGATCCATTCTGTGGACTACACCAGTGACCAGGATTTGGTTATGGAGTCAGAATCCTATGAAGAAGAACCACAAGCTGGCACCTCTGCTGAACCCTCGGTGGAAAGGGAACCATCTCTCCGAGACATTTTTTCAATCATTCAGAACCTTTCCAAAAGAATGGACAATTTTGAAAGAAGTGCACCGCACACCAAGAAGAGAAAAATTAGCACTGACGCTGAAAAACCCCTCGCTGAGAATGAAGGGAAAAGAAAGAAGGCAGGTAGTGATTCAGATTTTGTCACCGACAGTGTTTCTGATAAGGCAGAGGAACTGGAAAAAGAGCTGATAGCAGAAGCTACAGAGAGGAGGAGGATGACGATATTTTTGCTGAAATGGCATCATCTTTTGACGACAAGGAAGAACAAGGACCACCGGTCTCAGGAAAATTGGCAAAGCTGCTTGAATCCAGATTTGGATCAAAACTTCCAGACAGAAAGCTGAGGGAAAAACTGACAAAATACCCGATTCCCGAAAACTGCGCATACCTGGGCGTTCCCCGAACAAACCAGGAAGTTTTTTCTGTCCTCAAGCCTTCACTAGAAAGACAGACATTCGGATGGCAAATACACAGAAAACGCTGTCAAAAGCTGCCATAGCCATAACGCTCTGCACCGACCGACTTTTGAGGGTAAGAGATACCATCTCAGGGCAGGATGCCACTACAGTACGCAGTGAACTGACCGGATGCATAGCTCAACTTTCAGATGCCCTTGCCCTCACAGGTCACGCCAACCATGACCTGTCCCAGAAACGGAGAGACATGCACCGACCCTGCCTACCCCGTGAACTCTCTGGCATATGTGCACCGCAGGTTGCCATGACCCCAGAACTGCTGTATGGCTCTGATTTTCACAAATGTCTAAAAGAAGTGCAAGAGTCCCAGAAACTCGGTCAGAACATGCGTGGTCAGCAAAAGAGGAGCACGTGGCAGCATAACAACAGTAGCTCTTTTTTAGGCCGGAAGCCGTGGAGGCAGGGGCAGGGGGGGAGTTCCTTCGGTCAAGCAAACAAAGTGTTTTGGAAGAAGGGTCAGAAAAACAGCCACCGGCAGTAACTCGATCTTTGACGGAACCGCCCCTCCCTTCTGGAAACAAGGTTAGTGAGTTTGAACTTTGCTTGCCTTCTTTGTGTGCTTATCTTGAAATGAAGCATGATAACTTTAAAGCAGGAAGCTTAAAGGAAAAGCTGTCGCACTGGAATGAACTAACTTCTGACCCTGATGTACTTGAAACAGTGGAAGGAATTAAAATCACCTTTGATGATTGCCCAGTAGACATAAAGCAAAGTTCGCAAAGGTTGTTTAGCAAGCGTGAAAACTATGCTGTTGACTCTGAAATAAGAAACTTGTTGAAAAAAGGTGTGATAAAAGAGTCTATACCTGAATCAGGACAAGTTGTCTCACCTATCTTTGTTAGGGAGAAAAAAGACGGATCATTTAGAATGATTTTAAATCTGAAAGCTCTGAACAAAAATGTGGAATATAAGAAATTTAAGATGGAAACAATATATACAGCTTTGGATCTAGTTACACAAAATTGCTTTTTCGCATCAATTGATCTGAGAGATGCATATTACGTCATAGCAGTAGAGGAGACTTTTCGGAAATATCTGAAATTCAGATGGAGAGAAAAACTGTACTGTTTTCAGGCAGCTGCTATGGGACTCAGTCCGATTCCCAGAAAATTCACAAAACTCATGAAACCTGTCCTAGCAGCTTACATGATATGGGTCACCTGATCACTTCATTCATTGATGACAGTTTGATTGTGGGAGAGACTGAAACAGAAGTTGTACAGTGTGTGGTAGACTCGATACAATTATTAGACTCTCTAGGTTTCTGTGTACATGAAAAGAAATCACAGTTCATGCCTGTGCAAGAAATCACCTACCTGGGTTTCAAAATAAACTCAACAAACATGACAGTCACACTGACAGATGAACGGAAACAAAAACTGCTGTGTGCATGCATTCTATTATTCAGTCAGGAAAGTACAACTATAAGATCTCTGGCATCTTGTATTGGACTAATGGTTTCTTGTTTTCTTGCTGTGCCAATGGGTCCTTTGTACTACAGAGCACTTGAACAAGATAAGTGTTCCGCACTTAAACTAAGCAAGGGGAACTGGGAAAAGCCCGCTGTGTTATCAGCTGAAGGGAAGACAGAGCTAGAGTGGTGGATTAATAACATAGACAAGCAAAAGGCTCCCATTCAGAGATCAGACCCCACCATTACTATGAAGACAGACAGTTCACGTACAGGATGGGGTGCTTGGGTTGTTAACACCAAATCACAAACACAAGGCATGTGGAGTGAGAAAGACAAAGAAGGACACATAAATGCTTTGGAGCTATTAGCTGTCTTTTTTGGTCTCAAGTCTTTGTTGCATGACCAACGTAATGTTCACATAAGAATTATGACTGATAACACAAGCACTGTTGGTTGTATTAACAACATGGGTTCGAACAGATCTAAACATCTGAATGATGTATCTCAGAAAATCTGGCATTGGTGTGAAAGCAGAAACATATGGCTCAGTGCTGCTCACATTCCTGGTGTTGAGAATGTTGAAGCTGACAGTCTGTCTAGACAGATCCACATTGACACAGAATGGAAACTGGATTCAATGCTACTTTCTGAGGCTATGAATATTCTTGATATAAAACCTGTCATTGACTTGTTTGCCTCTAGATTAAATTTTCAGTTTTCCAGATATGTGTCTTTCTTGCCTGACCCAGGAGCATGTGCTATTGATGCATTTAGCATGTATTGGGGAAATGAGACTGTTTATTGTTTTCCACCTTTCAGCATTATATCCCGGGTCCTGGCAAAGATAAAGAAAGACAAAGCAAGAGGGGTTATAGTAGCACCAACCTGGAAAAATCAGCCCTTTTGGCCAGCACTGATGAAAATTCTCACAGCCAGACCTGTCCTCTTGTCAGCCAGAAACACTCTTCTGACACAACCAAGTCAAAAGGAGACAAAACACCCACTGAGGAAAAGCCTGACGCTGCTAGTCTGCAAAGTGTCAGGGATAGATTCAGAACACAAGGCTTTTCTGAGGAGACTACCAGTATTCTCATGTCCTCATGGCGACCCGCAACAAAACAGATGTATGATGTGTACATACGAAAGTGGGAGAGGTACGCGTGTGAGCAACAAGTGGATTCAGTTTCACCGCCTCTAGCCACAGCTGTAAATTTTCTGGCATCCCTGTTGAAAGAGGGATATTCTTATAGCGCTGTGGGCACCGCTCGTTCTGCGCTAAGTTGTTTTCTCTGCAACTATGAAGGGGCAACGTTTGGTCAACACGAACTTGTAAAAAGATTTATGAAGGGTGTGTTCGAAAGAAAACCACCACTACCAAAGTATCACCACACTTGGGATGTAAATATTGTGCTGAAAATGTTAGAAACATGGGTTCCAGTGGAAAACCTGACGTTCAAGGAACTGACAATGAAACTTGTGATGTTAATTGCCCTTCTGTCGGGTCAGAGGTGTCAAACTATTGCCGCTTTGGACATCGACAATATGCTACTTTCAAGGGAAAAGTGTGTTTTTTATGTAAATAGATTATTAAAACAGTCAAGAAGGGGAGCCCATCAATCACCCGTTGAACTCATGGCTTTTGTGGAAAAGAGGCTCTGTGTGTAGTTCACACTTTGAAAGAATACCTGAGACGCAGCAAAGAACTGAGGGCTCAGAATGCTACCCAACATTTGTTTATCACTCTCCAAGCACCGCACCGAGGGGCCACTAGCGATACCATCGCGCGCTGGCTGAAGTGGACGATGGAGAGGGCAGGCATAGACATTACACGCTTCACGGCACACAGTACGAGGTCAGCCAGTACTTCCGCTGCTAAACTTGCAGACGCTCCCATAAACATCATCATGAAAGCAGCTGGATGGACAAATGTTTCCACGTTTGCTAAGTTTTATAATAAGAAGACGGGGCCAACACTGACCATGGGCCAATCCATCATGGAGCGTTTCCTACAACATAAATAAGGTAGGACAGTTTCTTGTTTACATGTGGTGGATGTGTTTGTCTCGAGAACACTGTGGCTCTAAAATCTCATGTGCATATAGTGGAGGGATGCAGGAAATGAGCAAGAATTAAATACAACAAAGCGAGACTTACCTGGTAAGGTGAAGCTGGTTGTAAATTCTTGCGAATTTATTGTAGACCGGAACGGAGTGCACATGCCCACCCCTAAAATGGTCTGCATGCATACCATGCAAGTAAAATGAAATGCATACCATGCAAATGAAACAAATACCACTTTGTGAAATTTTGACCTAGAACTGACAACAGTGTTCTGCACACCGTGCATCAGTAAGACATCCCACCCTTTCAAAATGATAATAATGATAACAATGTTTATAAAATATTTAATGTTCCTGCAATAGTATGACACAGTGTTCTCTCGAGGCTCTAAAAACTGACAGTAGGGGCTGCGCGCGGTTCTCATGTGCACTCCGTTCCGGTCTACAATAAATTCGCAAGAATTTACAACCAGCTTCACCTTACCAGGTAAGTCTCGCTTTGTTGTATTTAATTACGCCTGCCCCTAGAGAAGGTGAGGTCTCTGATGCCTCGTTCCCCTACGTGCACATATGTTATGGGGCACCTTTACCTTTCATTACCTTATGGTAACATGTAGACAATGCTAACAAAAGCGCACACTTGCACCTGTATGATTATGAATAGAATGTGAGCCGTTATTACGGTGTGCTTTGTTCCTCGTTTAATTACATTACTTTTATACCAGAAGTCGGAATACAGCTACCTTATTGGTTGGCAAAAATGGTGGCATAAAGGTAAACCTCAGCATTGGTGAAACTTTGAGATTCATCCCAGAAACAAACAAAACAAATATAGTATGTCATAACGTTAGTAATAAATCACGTGTATTGCAAATACGAATGATCTCTGTATTGAATGTATGTTAAAAAAAAGGTTCTTCATTGGCTGTATAACACTGTACGAAAACAAAATAAAACAGAGAGAGAGGAGAGAGAGAGAGAGAGGAGAGAGAGAGAGAGAGAGAGAGAGAGAGAGAGAGAGAGAGAGAGAGAGAGAGAGAGAGAGAGAGAGAGAGAGAGAGAGAGGAGAGAGAGAGAGAGAGAGAGGAGAGAGAGACAGAGACAGAGAGAGAGAGAGAGAGAGAGAGAGAGAGAGAGGAGAGAGAGAGAGAGAGAGAGAGAGAGAGAGAGAGAGAGAGAGAGAGACGAGAGACAGACAGACAGGACAGACAGACAGACAGACAGAGACAGAGAGACAGAGATAGAGACAGAGAGAGAGAACGCAATACGTTCATTAGCGCTTGTATCTTTTTAATTGAGAAATACTCATTATTTCAATCACAAGCGCAGACAAACGTAATTAAAGGGAAACGATCTTAAGAAAGACCTAATGGTGTTGGACACGAAAAGAAGCTGAAACTCAGGTGATGCAAGACCGGAACAAATAAGCCTCGTTGACATTAGCGGATACAAATACGGTTGTTACAAGGATAGGCTATTAAGCCTGCAATAGTCTACACAATCGTAACAAGAAAAACAATTTATGAAGTTTCCAACGGCAGCTTTGACCTTCGATAAGATAAAAAAAAACTAATTTGAAATGTCATCCTTGAGGTTATAAACTAGATCTCAAACAACTGTACACGTAAAAAAAGGTCCCATTATATCTGGTAGAAATTTATGAATATAATTCCTAGAAAAGTAAACAAAAACAAAACATTAATAAGACGATCAAACAGTAAGACACAAATAGCCAACCAAACGTGTATATACATTAGGGTACTCAAAGCGTACAGACACAAAAGTTGTGGAGAGGGGGGGAGGGGGAGGGGTATTCTACAAGCACCACACTATGTTGCGATAGCTTTTAGAAGTGAAACTAAAATACAGAATCGGAATGTAACAAGTACTGAAGACTGGCAGCTAGAGGTTATAAGAGGGTCATTAAAAAAGGTGAAAGGTTTAGATGTCTCGTAAACTGTGTGGTGGTCTAGGAACGAGGCATCAGAGACATCAGCTTCTCTACAGACCAGCATATTGAGGGCGGCACCCATCTCCTTTCTCTTCTCCCTCGCTGCTTTACTTCACCTGTCCCTAAAGAGGGCAGGTACCTATTTACATCTGGGCGAACTTGGGGACTGTACTGAAGCCAAGCCGCGCAAACGGTCACGTATTCATTTGGTAATCACACTCAATGCTGCTTAACTTTAGCTTGGGGAAAGCAGTCGCTCTAACCATTAAGCTATCCCGTCCCGTTAAGATAGTAACAGATTAAAAAAATGACAGAAAATGTCCTAATAGCACATACAGAGAAAGAAAGCCAATAAAACACGCAGGCATGGGCGCAAACACACACACACACACACACACACACACACACACACACACACACACACACACACACACACAACACACACACAAACACACACTATACACGCATGCACGCACGCACACACACACGCACGCGCGCACCACGCACGCACACACACACGCACGCGCGCACCACGCACGCACGCATGCACGAACGTACGCACGCACGCACGCGCACACACACGCACGCACACACGCACGCATGCATGCACACACTCATGCACGCACACACACACACGCAAATGAAAAAAAAAGAATAACCGGTGGAGGTGAAGGGATTAACAGTTCCACGTGAACGTTTGTTTATATGCCTGTTTATGTACATGTATGATTACGTAATACATGAAAACTGTATGGAGTCTTTATTAAACTGAGTGTTAGTGATTTTTTGTGGATTTGAGCAAGTTTGATGGATATTCAAAAAGAAGAGAAATACACAAATGTAAAATAAACCTCCAATCTCGAAGGAAACAACAAAGGCGCAAAAAATAGGTTGACAGATTGACCAATAGATACAGAATATACCAGCATTAAATAAGTATTTCTTGAAATAAAGTAAATAACAGTTTGAAAGCACGCAGTGGAGAAAAGTGAGGTTGAATATTTCAAAAGCAAAACTGATTAATTTTATAACACAGGTATTTTAAAGAACCCCATATATCGCGCCCCCCTCCCCCCCTCGAAAAAAAAAAACGAAAAAAAAAGCTTTCTTGAAAACTTGTTCTGTTTTGCTACTAACATCTTCTTTTACCAGCATGACATGCGATGTGCATGCCATCATAGGGATGACTTACACGCCAGAGGGTGAAGGATGCCACAGAGGCCAGAGGCTGAGGTGTCAGTCACCTTTTCAGAGCACTAGACAGGTTTACACTGTTCCCCTGCCCATTTTTAGCGATAAACTCAAGAATGAAATAAAAAATGTTGGAGAAAAGTTGTTGAAGTAACTCAGTACTGTATCATAATATATGTATGTCTGATCATTATTATGTAAGGTATTTTAATGTCTGTCACTATGTTGTGTACTTATGTCTGTCTGTATGTGTGTTTGTCGCTCTGTCTGCTTGTCTGTCTGTATGAATGTATGTATGTGTGTGTATGTATGTATGTATGTATGTATGTATGTATGTATGTATGTATGTATGTATGTATGTATGTATGTATGTATGTATGTATGTATGTATGTATGTATGTATGTATGTATGTGTGTATGTGTGTGTATGTGTGTGTATGTGTGTATGTGTGTATGTGTGTATGTGTGTATGTGTGTATGTATGTATGTATGTATGTATGTATGTATGTATGTATGTATGTATGTATGTATGTATGTATGTATGTATGTATGTATGCAAGTATGTATGTATGCAAGTATGTCTGTCTGTCTGTCTGTCTGTCTGTCTGTCTGTCTGTCTGTATGTATGTATGTATGTATGTATGTATGTATGTATGTATGTGTGTGTGTTATGTATGTATGTATGTATGCATTATGTATGTATATATGTATGTATAAATGTATGTATGCATGTATTTGTGTATGTGTTTTTGAATATGCATTATAAGTAAAAGTTATCCTGTAGGGGCTGAAGCGTTAATCAGTGGTTCGATAAACAGTCATGTTCATGTTACTTGCCTCAGTAGAGAGGGAATATATTGGCAGGCTTTATATGCATACAGGAGCAACACAAGAGTTGGATCCGAATCTGGATTTGCAAAATTAACGTGGTAAACTTTTTTTTTCAATTTTACACCACATAAGATGTTAGATCATTAATAGCGTTAGATAGATAGATAGATAGATAGATAGATAGATAGATAGATAGATAGATAGATAGATAGATAGATAGATAGATAGATAGATAGATAGATAGAAAGATAGATATAGATAAACAGATAGAGAGATAGAGAGATAGATGAGATAGAGATAGATAGACAGACAGGCAGACAAACACAGAGAGAGACAGAGAGACAGAGAGACAGAGACGTACTTTAGTTAGAAAGCAATTCTATAAACCTTGGCTTTAAGCTAACTATTACAATGTTGTTCCCTTGAGAGAAGAAGCAACCGCGAGGATAAAATGCGGGAGTAAAAAGTTTACCGCAGTGTTTCAGTGATCGAGGGTGCCACAAATGTCCTAACTGAGCCTGGTTTTACATATCTAGGTATCTAATACCCCTGGCCTGTTTTTGCTAAATGTCATCCTCTCTCGAACAGGAAATGTGATATCCATATCAGCAGAAGGATGGCTGACATGTAAGATGTTTTATGAATGTTAAGAGGACAGAGGCTAAAACACCTGCCATCTCCTGTCAGGAATACTTCCCCCTTTCAAAGTTGTATGACAGATCACTTGTTTGAGCAATAAACAAGCAGCTGTGGATACAAATCCGTGAAAACAAGAAAAAATGCCATTATAGGCAATGTGGACATGTGATATTGGTTTTAACATGTTTTAAACATTCAGAAATTAACCAATCGTGTGTTACACATCATTATTTAGCGCACATAAAAGAACCCACGGCAACAAGAGTGTTGTCCCTGGCAAAGTTATCTAGAAAATAGCCACTCTGATAGGGAAAGAAGTACAGCTGCAGACAGGAAAAAGAAAAAAAAAACGTGGCTCTGCACATGTGGCTACACGCTCTTCCCGGAGAGAGCAGCCCAAATTTCACGCAGAGAATTCTGCTGTGATATAAAGTGGTGTAAATTTTTTAAACACACACACACACAACACACACACACACACACACACAAAATCACACACTCAGAGAAAAATATCATCGTGGTCGAATTTTATACCTCTAGCTCAAGAAAAAGAACAAAATGAAATAGCTGTTCAGTATGCTTATCCAATGCCGGTAGAAAATCCGTTTGAAAGCTATAGGCTTGTTGTATTGTGTACAGTCAATCTAGAGCTCAATGTCAAGAGAAGCGATGTAGCAAAAATAGAAATGTGAGAGACGGATAAAGAGAGATCAAAGACCAGCCTACTACAGTACAACTCCACTTCTTTACAAGCCCACGATCCAACAGAACGTGCTGCTTACGTATACATCTCTTTGGTCGCCAGCGTGATTGCAAATCCCGAAAAGAAAATCTTTTTTTGTTCCATGGTCATCGCATGCACGGAACCAGCCATAATTCTCATAACCACCATATTCCAAGCCAAACCTTTCAAAACAAGGATATAAAGGTTAAGTTAGATTAAAAAAAAAAACTCATGAGAATGACAGGGGACACACACACACACGACACACACAACACACACACCACACACACACCACAACACACACACACAACACCACACACACACAACACTCACACACACAAAACACTCACACACAAAACACACACAACACACCACACACACACACACACATACACACACACACACACACACACAACACACACACACACACACACACACACACACACAACCACAGCACACACACACAAACACTCACACACATCCACACACACATCTACACATCCACACATCCACACACACACGCACACACAACCACACACAAACACACACACCACCCCCCCCCCCTCTACCAACACACACACAAAG
>CM060326.1:23552919-23580419 GCA_030674155.1 Stramonita haemastoma | reverse complement strand
TAGTTCAGCAGCAGTAGCAGCAGCAACAGTAGCAGCAGCAGCAGCAGCAGCAGCATCCAACAAGCAATTGCAGTGATGGGTCTGACAGCTGCAGTCCCTGTCACTTGCACCATTACCTGTAGGCTTCATTCAGTCAATCCCTGTCACTGACTGCTGCAAGCAGCCTTGAAGGGCAAGAGCAAGAGCACTCACCTGTGATTAAGGAGAACATGCAGCCTGCATACAAAGCGTTGTTAGAGTTTGGTTTTGGTTTTCGTTTTGGTTTTGTGGTTGGATTTTTTTTTTTTTGGGGGGGGGGAGGGGAGTTGTTTGTCACTGATAACCAACCCCAGTGTGTCTGTGTGGTCGTGCAAACGAGATGTGATGTGAATCACTGTGTCTGGTTTGTTTGGGGAGGAGGGGGGGGGGGGGGGTCGCTCTGTTGTTGTCTGTTTTTGTTTTGTTTTGGATGTCTGCCTGCCTTGTCCCTGACCGTTCGTAAGACTGTTTCTCTGGGGGGGGGGGGGGGGGTTTCTGTCTGTCACTCTGCGTTTTTCTTTCTTTGTCTGTCTCTTTCTGTCTGTCTCTCTCTGTCCGTCTCTGTCTGTCTGTCTGTCTGTCTGTCTGTCTGTCTGTCTGTCTGTCTGTCTGTCTGTCTGTCTGTCTCTCTCTCTCTCTCTCTCTCTCTCTCTCTCTCTCTCTCTCTCTCTCTCTCTCTCTCTCTCTCTCAGAACATCTTGCGCACACGTTAAATCCTGTTCCGCTTTTCGTAAGAGTAGGCCATCGTGTGCCGGTGGGAACAGATGACATTTACAAAACTGCATACACACGTGGACTGGATGTAAAAAAGTACAAGAGTGCTTATTCCATTATCCTCGATATAAAAGAATAAATCAATCAATCAATCAATCTCTGTCAGTCTCTCTCTGTCAGTCTCTCTGTCTCTCTGTCTCTCTGTCTCTCTCTCTCTCTCTAGTTTTCATATAATCTATTCAAAACTTCTTTGATCTTTTGATCTGCAAATTCTTTTATTTCAAAGGTAATGATTAAACGCGCACTAATGCGTTTTGTTTTGTTTTACATCTAGTCCTCGTATTTGTTCAGCATTGTTACTTTTGAAAGTCTTTTTTTTACGTTTGCTGGCACATAATGGCCTAATTTTTTTTTTAAAACGGGACCAATTTAAGGTATACTCAAGACACTATGTGTGTGTTTGCACACTAGTTCTCGGTCTAAAGTCTCATACGAACGACTTTTATGGGAGTGGAATCGGCACTGTGGGGTGTGTGTGTGTGTGTGTGTGTGTGTGTGTGTGTGTGTGTGTGTGTGTGTGTGTGTGTGTGTGTGTGTGTGTGTGTGTGTGTGTGTGTGTGTGTGTGTGTTGTAACGAAAAAACTACCAGAAGAGTTTTACAATTATAGACAGAAAGTGAAGGAAAGAAAATCAATGACGCAAAGACGGATAAAAAAACCAACTGGAGAAGTAAATGCATGATAATAGAAGAAAGAGAAGCAAAACCATAATACATTACCATAATAACAATGTCAAAGAATGACTGAAATATAATATAAAATGAATATCTTCAGAGAATGGTAGATGTGGTTAAATGAATATGGAAAGTCTGAATGCATATATAAATGGGTAAAACAAGCAAAAGATTGACAAAACAATGGACTAGATGAATAAATGAATGAATGAGCAAGCGAATAAATACATAAAGTGAATCACCGTAAAATGAGATCTTCCCACGTGGACCCACCATGAAAAAATTTTAATAGAGCGTTCAGTTATATGTATCCAGCTTGAGTGGTAAGAAAGCATTACTCCACCGGTCATTTAGCCATGAAAGCAACCACCACTAATCGAGCAACCAGCCAACTGACCAACAGGCCAGCAAGTCACTTAGCCAACCACCCAGCCTGCAAGTTAACTAACCAACCATGCCAGACGACAAGCCATTGAAGGTAACAACCACTGAACCACTTTGCCAATCTACCTAACCACAAGCTTTGCCACTAATTAGCCAGTTCAGCCAGGCAAGCCAATAAAAGAACAGAGAAAACAGAAACAAAAACACACAAAACAGAGAACTTGAATCACACCTATACACCTTTCCTGCCACTTCAGTCAGAATCAGTATAACAGAGAATGTAGGCAATAATAATAAAACAGCCGATCAAATGATGGACTGCACAGACGGGTGAAGTATTGTATTTGCCTAAGCGTTCACATGTAAATATATGTACATAATCAGCTGGTATAGCCAAAGTACCAATATCTACGAAGAAAAGAGACAAGTAAGATACCCAATTGAAAACCTGGCTGTGGCTTCACCAAAACTGAAGATTAAAAAAAAAATCTAAATACAGACCCCATTATGTGAAGCGTTTTAAACCAAGGTGCAGTTAAGAAATTTGATTTATCAGTGCCTATGGCCCGCTTACCAGGGTGTTTCTGTTAAATGTGAATCTTACTTTTAAAAAATCCAGAAATGTCTACTCGAAGTTTAAACCATTAAGGCAACACAACTGATCATTGTTATCTTTTTTTTTTAATCATGCACAAATTTACATCTAAAACAGCAATATTTAGGTCCATACACTTCAATGTGAAAGAGGAACCACAGAGGCAGCTCAACATAACAAATGTTCAATGAGAAACTTCAAAACAACTGACACAGAAGGATGTCCCAGAATCCCAAAATGACATTTCTATAGCTTTTCAAACTCTGTCCTGGGACACATAGCTACTGAAATGTACCTCCTCAGAGCAATCTATACGACCAGATGCGTCACTCCTGCGGAAAACCATCCTACCAAAGGAGCTCCGTCAAGGTGACATAAACGTGAATTGACCAAAGCTTGACACCCAACCGAAAGCACACTTCTACTAACCCAATCAAAACTTTAAGGCTCTCCCCACCTTGCGGTTCAAAATGCCCCCAGGCCACCTAGCTCTGTGTGGTGAAAGATGACGATAAGATAGAGGAGACAGCAAAGGAGACAGAGAAAGGTGGGAGAGGGGGGGGGGGGAGTGAAATGGCAATCTGTCACACTTCAGCAAGCAGATCGCTTTGCCGGTAAAAACAAAATAGCCAGGGGGAGGGGGATGAAGGTGAATGGAGGGAGGAATTCTGATAGCACTTTTGTCTTTTTCCTCCCTTCCCTTGTCCTCTAAATCTGCTTAGTGGATTCGCAAGGGAAATGAAGACAAAAAGGGCAACAGAAAGGTGAAAGAACAAAACAGGGAATGGAAGGAGGGGGAGTATAGCAGACAGGGAGGGAGAGTGGTGAGCTGGGAAGGTGCAGGTTGGGGGGGGGGGGGTAGTGGGGGGGGGGGGTGGAGGCATAATAGCAATGGCGGCCAACACAATCAAGAGACCCCGGGGGGTGATCAGGGCTGGGGGGAGTCAATTAGAAAGGCCATTGAGGAGCGGAATTAGATTGCTTTGGTGACGCAGAGCTGTTGGTGGGCACGCGCGCGGGGTGTAAAAAGGCCTCCGCCTGCCCTCCCCCCCCCTCCACATTACTCCGCCAACCAGACATCCAAGACGTCGACTGGGGATGTCAACTAATAAGTCTACAGGACACACGCGCACGCACGCGCACGGGCTAGCACGCACTCATACATGTTCGTACCATCATTTAAAAAACTTAAGGAAGGTGCGTGTGCTCTCGCAAGTGCGTTTCGCAAACAGGTTGGCACGCCAAGATGGCAGGTCTGACAGCCGAGTGGAGGGGACAATGGATTGATTGATTAGTAATGCTTCTTCAGTCACACAGACAATAGGTTTTGAGTCTTGGTGCGAGTTGGCTGCCTCAGGATGTTTAGTATAAATACATGTTCGATCAACTTATGTGCAGACCTGAAATTGTATAGTTTTACACACACACATACACACAAACACACACACTCCCTCTCTCTCTCACTCTCTCTCCCTCACTCACTCACTCACTCACATATTAAATTAATTGTATGCATGTTGGTAGCAAAACAGAGAATACACATAAAACTATTTGTTGCCGTGACTGCAAGAAATTCCTACAACATATGCTTTTTATTTCTGTAATTGTATTGCTTGTCCTTTTAATATTGTTTTCTTTTATTGATGTACATTTTTGAATACTTGTTTTTATTAGTGAAAGAAATACAAAAGGACGGTTTAAAAAAGTATATGGATTGCTTATTCAGAGTACCATCAGATACTGCTGTCACTGCAGACTGTTTCTGTAGAGACAACACTATTTATCTTATAATGCTACATTGTCATTGTACCCAGTGATGGCACACTATCATCTTTATAGCAATAAGAGCATTGTGAACTTTTATGGGATTGGAGTTTTTCCCATTTTCTGTTGCTTTTACGATCAGCGTGGATCGCAGACTGGCTAATAAGACTTAGATGTTTTTATCTCTGGGGTTGATGTGTTATGGGTCATACATACATATTGTTTACACACATCCCCAACATGCTTACGAGCGGCAAGGATATGGATTTGGCAATAGAAAAGATAATGAAGGGTGTAACAGAAAGGTGAAGCTCAAAGATCAACTGGTTCTTGATTAACCCTGACATTTCACAAGTCTGCTTTGCTGGATTCTAAATGCAAAGAACGCAGCTATCACTAACACAAAGCTCGGGTAATTTCGATATGGTCTTGGTGTCTTTCTTTCTTTTCTTTTGTTGTTGTTGTTGTTGTTGTTGTTGTTGTTGTTGTTGTTGCTGTTGTTGTTGTTGTTTTTGTTGTTCTTCTTCTTCTTTCTTCTTCTTCTTCTTCTTCTTCTTCTTCTTCTTCTTCTTCTTCTTCTTCTTCTTCTTCTTCTTCTTTTTTCTGCACAAAGTGAAAGTTAAAACTACTATCGGCCTTAAGACTGCAAATCAGAATTGTTGTTGTTTCCGTTATTTTCATCATACATTAACAATATTTACAAAGGACTGTAGTTTTTTTTTTCGTTCCTCTACAAATTGTTTCTCCTTTATTTTATTAACTTATGTGTTTTTAGTAAGTTTTGACCCTGTCTTCGACATCTCAATTAGTTCTTTCCTGCCACAATCCATCTTTCTTTCATTCTTTTTTTCTATTTACAATTTTTTGTGGAAATTTTAAAAAAGTAGAAGATACTTTTAGAAGCCAAGATCAGACAGCTTTGAATACCACATTTTGAAGAAGTGCCGAGAACTTTCTCAAGATCAAAGCAATAATTGTTCCTTCCTTCCAGTCAGGCAGACGGCGACTATCTTCGCTTATACTCTACGTAAATAACTATCTAGTTAAGCATACTGCGAAAAACTTTTTGGGGCTGAAATATTGTTGTAATGTATTTGCATTGGTATTGTGCAAAAATATTAGCAATATTTAAAGGCCTGCTGTCCATATTCGGAAAAGTTGGCAAAAGTCGATGTTTACATTTTTAAAGTCAAGAGGGCTAAGTGTTTAAAAAGGAAACACCTAGAGACTACGTAGTATTATGTTTAAAAGACTACCAAACACCAAAAGGTCTTGTGCTGATTCGTAATAAGGAGGGTAGTCTAAAAACATGAACGCTCTAGAATTTCAGAGGGCTACATTTGACGAAAGGCCGTTTACACATAATTAAAGTGTCTGCTATCTAAAAAACTGATGGGAACAAAGGCTGTTTTAAAACGTGTTTTCAGAACCTGTGTTCCCCAGCATTGTCAATGTGATACAACTTTGTCCACAGACTCTGATGGGGAATGTCAGAGGATGGTTGGTTCCAGACAACGTAGTCACTGCAAGCATCCTTCCTGCTGCTATAAATTACACAGGCAAAGAATCAGACCCAGACAAAGTAACGAGGGGAAAGGGTTAATACAGACAAGAAGAAAAAAACAAGTTTTGAAAAAGAGTTAAAGATGAAAAAGAAATGAGCACGCACACAGAGCAGAGCACATCACATCACAACCCCCCCCCCCCTCCACACACACACACACACACACACACACACTTATCCTCCCCCCCCACCACACTCTCTCTTTCTCTGTCTGTCTGTCTGTCTGTCTCTTTTCTCTGTCTGTCTGTCTGTCTGTCTGTCCTCTCTTCTTTCTCTCTCTTTCTCTCTCTGTCTCTCTGTCTCTCTCTGTCTCTCTCTGTCTCTCTCTGTCTCTCTGTCTCTCTGTCTCTTCTTCTCTCTCTCTCTCTCTTCTCTCTCCTCTCTCTCTCTCTCTCTCTCTCTCTCTCTCTCTCTCTCTTCCTCCTCTCCTCTCTTTCTCTGTCTCTGTCTCTTCTTTCTCTTCTTCTTCTCTCTCTCTTCACAGACCTACTTTTACAAAATAATCTGCTTCTATGAAAACACAATAGTGATGTGAAAACTGTGCTACCTATCTTTGAGATAGCGTCTTCTCTTTTTATGACAAACATTGCCCTATAGACTTATGTATGCTTCTTCTCATTTCACTGCCTTTCACCATCATTACAGTTCACATGTAGACTTACTGTAATGGTTTTTTTCTATCTCTAATATCGATACATATTGGATGTTTTGGCAATGCTTTCTTTTCTCTTTTCCTCAACTTTTTTTTGAAGGAGCATCAAAATGATTTGGCTGATACACACGTGATAGGTTTACCCAAACTGTCAACTTAAGAGGTCGGCTAGCATTCCTTTCACCCTGACATTTCACATGCTTCTTCTGTAAGCAGCTCAATGCACACAGACGCAGGTATGGCTACAAGATAAATCAACTAATTTACATCATGGTTTCAAACTTTCTTCTTCTCGACAATTCTTCTTCTCCACAATGTTCTCTTTTTCCTTTTGTTGTTGTTGTTGTTGTTGTTGTTGTTGTTGTTGTTGTTGTTGTTGTTGTTGTTGTCTTCTTCTTCTTCTTCTTCTTCTTTGCATTCTTCTTCTTTGCATTCTTCTTCTTTGCATTCTTCTTCTTTGCATTCTTCTTCTTTGCATTCTTCTTCTTTGCATTCTTCTTCTTTGCATTCTTCTTCTTTGCATTCTTCTTCTCTTCTTTGCATTTTTCTTTGCATTCTTTTTCTTCTTTACATTCATCTTCTTGTGGTAAAAAAACCCAAAACAAATGAAAACTAAAGTTTACAATTGGATTTAAAACTTTGGGGTAAATGTGTTTTTTGTGGACTTTGCTGTTTCTAACAAAAGTTGGCTCGAAGTAAATGAACTATTTTACAAAGCAAAGTTTTTCTTTCAATACTCTTCCAAACAGGATTGTTTGTTCTCTTTTTTCTGATAACTTTTTTTTTGTTTGGGTTGGCTTTGTTCAGTGCCATAAAACACCTTGCTAAGGCTGTTGCTGCTGCTCTCCCTCTCTCCCTTTCTCTCCCTTTCTCTCCCTCTCTCTCTCTGTCTCTCTCTGTCTTTCTCTGTCTCTCTGTCTCTGTCTCTGTCTCTGTCTCTGTCTCTCTCTCTCTCTCTCTCTCTCTCTCTCTCTCTCTCTCTCTCTTCTCTCTCTCTCTCTCTCTCTCTCTCTCTCTATTCTGTTTGAAACATCTAGGATGTTTTATGTAACTTTTTTTTTCTTCTTTCTTTTTATCTTATTTTATTTTATTTTATTTTTAGTTTTTATTGGTAGTATATCTCCCCCCCCCCCTCCAATAAGGATATTAGTTAAATCCCCCCCCCCCCCTTTTTTATCCAAATGTATGATTTATTTACATGTATAACTTTTGACAGATGGTTGTGGATTGATGTTTTTAGTTGTTTATTTCATCTTGTTCTCTTGTTTGCTCCTTACCTATTAACACTTTTCTTTTCTTCCATAGTCAAAATCTTTTTATTGTGACTTCTGATTTTGTCTTCTGAACGAGTGCATTTTTGTTACCTTACCATATATAGTGTCCTTATTCTTGTGTGTTGTTTGGTACTGCGTAAAGTTTCATTGTTTAGTATCTTTTCAACTTGATGTATCCCTGAAAAAGGGCGGGGACTGGATGTAAAAAAGCACACGAGTGCTTATCTACTATCCTCGAATAAAATACTTTGCCTTGCCTTGCCTTGCCTTGTCTCTCATCATTGATTCTTACTTCTTTTTTATCGTTTCTGACTGAGTGCCTTTTTTATAACATTACCATAATATTGTATCTCTGTCTATTTCTTACCTGTTGTTTGATACTTGGTAAGGTTTTTTGCTCTTGGTAATTGGATCATTATAATTGTTTCTTGTTTAGTTGACGCTATCTTTTTATCTTGATGTTATCCCTGAAAAGGGCGGGGACTGGATGTAAAAAAGCACATGAGTGCTTATCTATTATCCTCGAATAAAAGAATTTTGCCTTGCCTTGCCTTGCCTTGCCTTGCCTTGCCTTGCCTTGCCTTGCCTTGCCTTGCCTTGCCTTGCCTTCTCTCTCTCTCTCTCTCTCTCTCTCTCTCTCTCTCTCTCTCTCTCTCTCTCTCTCTCTCTCTCTCTCTCTCTCTCTCTCTCTCTCTCTCTCTCTCTCTCTCTCTCTCTCTCTCTCTCTCTCTCTCTCTCTCTCTCTGCGACCCTGTAGTGTGTTTTGATCTCTGACAACAGTCGATTTTAAGTCATACTTTATACAACAGTTTATTTTTTAAGTAGCAACACTGATATCTTCTACACACAGAGTACACCGAAGACTGCTGTGGTCGCTATGCGCCATCACTTTACTGTTCCCACTAGGTAGAACAATATCAATATTAATGCTGGTGCATACGTGTGTATAGATCTTCATTCTCCTCAGAGTGAGGATTTTCACTTTGCCTGTCTCTCTTTCCTGTCTGATTTCCTGTGGAAAAATACAGAAAAAGCATTCTGTTATCAAATGTGCAGTTAGTAAAGTGCATATCTTTTCTCTTTTTTAAACAAACAAAATTTAACAATATACGTGATTGTTGGCAAACTTCATGATATTGCATAGATAGATAGATAGATAGATAGATAGATAGATAGATAGATAGATAGATAGATAGATAGATAGATAGATAGATAGATAGATAGATAGATAGATAGATAGATAGATAGATAGATAGATAGATAGATAGATAGATAGATAGATAGATAGATAGATAGATATCAGGCTTGTGTGACCCGGGTTTTTTTTTTAGCTTTTTGTGCAAAATGCTGTGACAGATGAAATATACCTTTTGTTAATTACAACAAAAACATACCAAACGAGGATAGGATGAGTTTCGAGTCCCCCTGAAAAATACAGTGCCGTTTTTTCTTGATAAAGCTAATGTTTATGAGACAAGACAAGACAAGACAAGACAAGACAAGACAAGACAAGACAAGACAAGACAAGACAAGACAAATTCTTTTATTCGAGGATAAAAGATAAGCACTCATGTCCTTTTTTACATCCAGTCCCCGCCCTTTTCAGGGATAACATCAAGATAAAAAGATACTAAACAGTAAAACTATATGCAGTACCAAACAACATAAAGGAATAAAAACATTATATATAATAAGGTAATAAAAATGCACTCATTCAGAAGACGAAAATCAGAAGTCACAATAAAATGATTTTGATTATAGAAGAAAAGAGAAGCGTTAATAGATAAAGAGCAAACAAAGGAACATAATGAAATAAACAGCTTAGCAACCAAGAAAAGTCCACCTAAAGATATTTAGCTACAACATTGTTACAACTCATAACAACAAAATAAACTCAAAAGCAACTAAAGATAATACAATGATTATAATGACAACAATAAGAAAAATATCAACAATAGTAATAAATTATGATAATAATACACATAAAACTCATTCCTACACGTAGGTTACACACACACAAACACACACACACACACATACATACATACATACATACATACATACATACATACATACATACATACATACATACATACATACATACATACATACATACATACATACATACATACATACATACATACATACATACATACATACATACATACATACATACATACATACATATACGCAACTCACTCACGCATGCACGCTCGCACGCAAATGCACATACAAATATCACACACACACACACACACACACACACACACACACACATACACACACACACACACACACACACAAATGCACACACACACACACACACACACACACACACACACACACACACACACACTTACTCACACTTATATTTATAAGCACATATCCGCAGGCGCACATGTACTTGAGGTGGTGGGTTGTTTTGTTTTTTGTTTAAAAAAAAAATTAGTCATAAAAAAGAATGATAAAAGTCAAACAATCATATTAGGTGACAATATTATCCTTTTTTTTACATTCATACTTCATATAAAAAAGAAGAAACAAAAGCAAACAGCAAAGTTAAACAAGAAAAAAAACAAGAACAAAACATCAAAAACTTGAGGTACAACCTATCAACAACGACAAAAAAGTCATGCAAATCATAATATGTTAGTACAAGGGGAGATGACAAATAAACACGATTATCCATACACACACACACACACACCTCCCACACACACACCCAAACACACCCACCACACACACACACACAAGTTCGCGCTCATGTCATCAATAAACTTCATTTTAAAGGAAGTATATGCCTACTTTTAATCAAGTCATGTAACGGAACACAAAAGGAATCCATCTGCTATAAGGCATATATATTAGGACATACATATTCTAGTACCTGAATCTTATGATTATGCATTTATGGTCATAAAAATCATGTTTATAACCATTTTGTAATCATGATGGACATAGTTATTCAGCTTACTTGAAGATGAAAAGATTATACAAAATCAACTGCATTCAACATATGATTATTAAATAGTACAAATAGTGAATAAGGTATTTCTCAATATGGATGGTAACATGTTTAGGCAACAAGAGAGAGAGAGAGAGAGAGAGAGAGAGAGAGAGAGAGGAGAGGAGAGAGAGAGAGAGAGAGAGAGAGGAGAGAGAGAGGAGAGAGAGAGGAGAGAGAGAGAGAGAGAGGAGGAGAGAGAGAGAGAGAGTACACAGTACATTTTTAGCCAGGTAGTGTTGCGCACAATTTTCAACTGACCAATAATATCATCACTTAACACTCCCTATCTTTTACTTATGCATATATAGAGAATATACCATAATTATGATAAATGTGACGTGAAAATAAAATATCAAAAATTTACTCTTTGAAATCAGTTACAAGCGCACAATGATAAGATACATATAAAAACATTTACACACACACACACACACACACACACACACACACACACACACACACACACACACACACACACACACACACACACACACACACACACACACAGGAAGAGAGAGAAAGGGGGAGAATTTATATATATCCAACAGGATGAGTACTGGTTCATTAGTTTTGATGCATCAAGTGCATTAGGTGATTTTTGAAGGTCGACAATGATTGGTGCTGTTTAATTGAATCGGGAAGGGAGTTCCACAGTACAGGGCCTGAGTATAGCAAACTGGACTTGAACAAGTCTATTCTTGGGATTGGGATATTTGGCTTTTCAGTATTTCTGGAATGATTCATTGGGAACTTATCTCTTAAGGATGTGGGGACAGCTCCTGCCATCATCTTAAACATCAGGATGCCCTTGTTATATTTTAGTCTTTGTTGTAGGGGGAGAACACTTAACTGAGTGAAATCCACGTCAAGTAATGTTGTTTTCTTCAGGAGGATAAGTTTGAGAGCACGTTTATACAGACTTGATAAGGGTTTCATAGTATTTGCACTGGCAGAATTCCATAGGGTTGAGGCATAGTCTATTGAGGATTGTATATAAGCTTGAAAAAATAATTTCCTTGAATGGCAGTCAAGGAAGTATTTGATTTTAGTCAACTGGTATACTCTTTGGGACAAGTATTTGCATAGGTGAGATATGTGGTAGAACCAGCTGAGATTTTCATCAATTGTCACTCCTAGAACTTTGTGATGAGAGGTTTGTTCGATTGCTTCCTTTTTTATATGTATTGGAAACTGATTATGGGGTAAATTTTGTCGCTTTTGTCTGGTGGTGATAAGCATGCATTTTGTTTTTTGGGGGTGAATAGACATGTGGTTCAGATCTGTCCATTTGACAAGATCATTACAGCTTTGTTGTAATATGGTTGCAAGAGAGTCAATGTCATTATGGCTTGTATGTATGGTTGTGTCATCAGCAAATAGTTCACATTTGGATGCAATATGTAGAGGAAGGTCATTTATGTATAATGAAAAGAGAATTGGTCCTAGTATAGATCCCTGTGGTACTCCATAATGAATGGGTTTTAGATTGGATGTGGATGTAGTTGTTGAAACACACTGTTGTCTGTTCTTGAGATAAGAAGCGAGTAGTTCTAGACTATTTGATGATATATTGTACAGGTCTAGCTTTCTGACGAGAAGTGTGTGGTCAATTGTATCAAATGCTTTTTTGAAATCTACAAATAATACTCCACAAAATTTATTTTCATTAATGTTTGTTAGCCAATTGTCTATAAGACTAGTCAGTGCAGTATGACACGAGTGATTTTGTCTGAATCCTGACTGATTAGGGTGGAGTAGGTTGTTAGTTTCTATATGACTGACTAAGTGTTTATTAATATGTTTTTCCAAGGGTTTTGAAAGAAGGGATATAATAGAGATTGGCCTATAATTTGAGGGATCTGAAGTGTCACCAGATTTGTAGATGGGGATCATTTTAACAGTTTTGAAGGCATTGGGAAAATAGTTCTTTTCAAGACATTGGTTATATGTATATGTGAGAGTGTCTGTGATAACTGGCGCTGAAAGTTTTAGAATTCTGCTGTCTATTCCATCAATACCTCGTGTCCTTGACTGTTTTAGGTGAATCATGTAATTATGGACCTCAAAAAACAGAAATAAATGGTATGTGGAGTTTTGAGGGAATATGCTTTTCTTGGCAGTATTGTTTTATGTGTTTAGGTTATTGGATTTCGAATTGTCATTGCTAACAGCATTAGTAGAAACGTTTATGAAGTGATTGTTGAGTTGTTCAGCAGTAACATCTTTGATTACATTTGATTTGGAAGATGATTGTTTGTTTGTTATTTGATTAATGGCCCTCCAAATGATTTTTGAGTTTTGATTGGAGGATAGTAAATCTTGGAAATATTTCTTTTTTTCTCGACGTTTCTGTCGAGAGAGAGAGAGAGAGAGAGAGAGAGAGAGAGAGAGGAGAGAGAGAGAGAGGAGAGAGAGAGAGAGAGAGAGAGAGAGAGGAGAGAGAGAGAGAGGAGAGAGAGAGAGATGAGAGAGAGAGAGAGAGAGAGAGAGAGAGAGAGGAGAGGAGGAGAGAGAGAGGAGAGAGAGAGAGAGAGACTGAAACACTGATACACTGAAATGATTTAATGTACATTGGCCATGGACCACAATACATTTCATGGGCTTGGGGTAAAGTCATATAACTGGCAAAGCAAAATGCACAAAAGGTTTGATTCATAACTGATCAAAGAAGCAAAACAGAGAGAGACGGGGAGAGAGACATAGAGAGAGAGAGACAAACACAGACTCAGACACAGACACAGACACACAAACACACTTACACACACACACTTACACACACACACACATACACACACACACACACAACACACACACACACACACACACACACATACACACACACACACACACACACACACACACACACACACACACACACACACACACACACACACACACACACATGCAAATCAACAGCATGGATTATAGCAGCGCAGATCACTCATCAGCAAAGCCCACATTGTGCACAGATAGGGAAAGCAGAGCAGTATCATAGGCAACAAATGACGGCTTGCCACATTAGAACCAGGATCTCTGTCCTCCACTGATCTCATTTTACCACACAGTTCCCGCCCTTAGCTGAGGTGGAATATTCATTAAAAGGGCTGTCTTAAACATAAACTCAAGACATATTTTGTCGGTGTGTCTGCGAGATCACCAGTTATGCGCACCGGTAACAAACACATAGCCAGCCCATAACAATTACACAGCCCGTAACAAAGAAGTTGCTTGACCACGTTGCCTTCAGTTTTGATTAATATGGCCGTTTGTTTTCATGCCCTTTATTACACTGTTCACAGGTCAGAGAAACCCTGGGGGCTTTCCTGTTTACTCAAAGCAGATTTCATATCAGAATCTCGTTCTTACGTTTAATGACTTGTGCAGAGCGTTGTTTTTATATAAAGTTTTCAGGAGACCCCTTGGCACTTTCTATAGAAACCACATTAGCAATGAAGAAGTGCACAACATAATCCAGCAAACCATTGGTCCCTACGAAAATCTCCTATCAATCGTTAGAAGCATAAACTTAAATGGTATGGGCATGTCACAAGCTCAAACGGACTTGCAAAACAATACTGCAAGGCACTGTCCAAGGAGGAAAGAGTCAGGCCAAGGAAGAGATGGGAGGACAACATCAGCAAATGGACAGGTCTAGAACTCAACAAAACTTTGAGAAAGGCAGAACAGAGAGAGGAATGGAGAAAGCTGATTGGCAAGTCTTCATGGGTGCCCCCACGGTCGCCATGCTAAAGGATAGATAAATAGATAGATATATACATAAACACATAGATACATACTAGGTAGATACATAGATACAAAGATACTTAGATACATAGATAGATTGTCTAGCAGGTTTACTTGTTTGGTTGGTGATTTGAGTGGATTTATCCGTATCTGTTATAAAACATGATATCATATTTGATTCATTTTGTGATAAATGACTTGTTCAAAAAGGTTATGAAAGTACGTGGTAATACCATTCTTCCCCCTCTCCTAACCCCTCCCCCACCCCCCAAAAAACAAAAAAAACCCACCTCAAACAAAACCAAAACAAACAAAGTTAGCAAGGAAATGTAAGAAATTCTGCCTGTTGTGGGGTATATATCTCAAATGGCAGAAATCTTATATGTACCATAATCATTTTGCTTGGTTTGCTGGTGGTTTTGGTCCTTGCTTGCGTGCGCATATTTGTTTGCTTGTTTTATCGGTTGGACTATATTCCTGAATTAAACCCAGAGAATTGATGTTATTTGTGGTATTTAAACTAAGATGGCGGCAACTAGTATCAGGCACAGCTCATGCCTGTAGTGTAGCTCTGTTAAATTCCAGAGTATCTCGTCATCGGGTGCGAAGTTTGTCCTTCTAGTTTTCCTTCCCAAAATGCTCTTGAATAAACACAACCGCGTTACAGGGACTTCTGGCTGCAAACGTTAAACTGGCCATTGGTTTCCTCTTGGGTGGGTGACCATTCATGTGTCTTTGCTGCAGCAGATTTCCCTAGTTTACGTAGCTGTAAATGAGTACCTCTCCTCTTTTACTACAGGAAAAGTAAAGCAGCAAGGGAGAGGAGATGGGTGCTGTCCTCAAAATGCTTGCCCTTTGAGAAGCTGATGTCTCTGACACTTCGTTCCGTAAAAACCGTACAGAGTATGGGAACATTTTTATCTTGTTTTCCATCACGTTATTTCTATTGAAAAACCCCCACAAAACTATTTCATTATGACTGATAAGTAAACTAATGACAGAAACGACAAAACAAAATGAAAGAAGGAATTACATCAATGAATGAACAGAAATTTGAAGGAAACGGTGGATAAGCAGATAGATAGGCCTACACACGCGTTTAAGTGGAGAAATGAAAAAAAAAATGACAAGTAACTTAGTAAAACAATAAACAGCAAATGAACAAATGATTAACTAACTAAATAACCAAATAAATAAACAAACAAACAATACAAAAATGACAAACAAGAACAACACTTCCGTAAAAAAACAGTTTGAACGTACTGTGCAATTAAGTTTCTTGTCAAATGCTGGATGTTTAACTCATAAGACACAAATGAACAAAAACACGCTGAAAATTAGTGTATCCGTCTTCTATTTTTGCTGCTTGTCTTTGTTCCACTTATTGTTCTTGTTCTTGTTCTTGTTCTTATTCTTCTCATTCTTTCTTCTTTATTTTTTTTTCTTCTTTCTGTAGTTGCTGCATTTTCTTATTTTATTAGCTCATGTATTTCTTTTTTTTTTCAGAATGCTTTTAGCATGGTATTGCTGCACTAAGATGTCGTTATTCGATTACGAATTACTGTTTATTTATTCGTTTGTTTTACTTTTTACTTTTTATGTCTTCATCTGCTCATTTATGTACATTATATTTGTTTGAATACATATTGTTTGTGCCTTTTCTTCGTTAATGTGCACTGATTTCTGCTTGCAAACCAGAGCACACACACATAGTGTGCATATAATCACACACACACACACACAACACACACACACACACACACACACACACACACACACACACACACACATAAACACACACACACACATAAACACACACACACACAGAGTCTAACCCAAACACACACCCACAAACCCACCCAGCCACCCACCTACACATACACACACATGAATGTTGACCCACAGCAAAACAAGAAAACAAAAGCAACTACATGAAAACCAGGAAAATGAAGTCACATCCCAGGCTACACTAAATGGGATCATGCAATCAATTCTGCCCTCTCTTTGCCGAGGGAAAGGTACGAGATAAAAAGAAAAAACACAAACAAACAAACAAAAATGAAACAAATAGCACAGCTGCTTCTCTTTGCCACGTTCTCTGCCCGACAATATATGTATTTTCACCACGTGTTTTCCATGTTGGAAGGCAGAATGTACACAATGGTTTATCTTATCCCACAATTGTTTTTTTTTTTCTCTGAGAACGACGTTTAAGGTGCACATTTGGCCGTGTTAACTTTACAACGATGCTTTTTGTATATTCTATGTCAAAATGCACTATAGACATGTACAGGTTCTTGTTTTTCACGCACTTTCTTATTTTTACGATCTTCACGGATTTCACACTGGTTCGTAGGAAGTGGGATGTTGTTTTGTATAATGCTGATATCGTGAGGATGGTATGACATAATCTGTTATTTCTCTTCCCAGGAGGTTTATAAACAGCTAATATATGTAGATCGCCGTATAAACAGTACCTGATTAGCAGGAGGGTGAAACACACACATTCGTTCATTTTCGATGTTTGATATTTCACAATTCTATTTGTGGTGAGATTCTTAATGCAAAAAGAAATAGCTATCAATTGAAAACAAATCTTTATTTTGCAAATGTCATGGCTTTGTATTCCTTTTCTTCTCCTTTGACAAAGGTCAAATAAAATGCCATTGGCCTTGAAACTGACTTCTTTTTGTGTGTGTGTGTGGGGGGAGGGGGTACTTTTTTGTTTGTTGGTTGTTGGTTGTTTTTTTTGCTGTTTGCTTTTTTTGGTTTCTTCAGCCTGAGCTTCGAAGTTTACTTATTGTGAGATTTTGTGTGCGCGACTGTTTTACCCACCATTGAAGGTAGTAGTATTCCTATTGCGAAGATGGTGTCTTAACACAATGCTTGTGTGCATGGTATTATGTTTAAAACTTTGTCATTTGTTCCTACTGGCACAAATAGGCCTACTCTTGCGTAAGGTGGAACGGGTTTTTATTATGCGAACATTTGCATACGGAGCCTCAGTTTATAATCTCATTGGAAAGACTATCCAGCCCCATTCGTTTTGCTTGGAACAAAAGAACGACTGATCATAATTCCATGGTTCCCCCTATAGGTTAGTCAAGTGAAAACACGTTTATCCCTTGCATTCCTTTATTGTGGGTTTACCATGGTTTCCCTCTTCCCATCTCCACCTCCTTGTCTAGGGGTTTTGCTGCCAGTGTTTCTCTGCAGTCCGTTCTTCACTACTTTCTTTTTTTCTTTTTTCTTGTCTTTCTTTGCTTTTTTACTGTCACAGCTTTCCTCCTATTTCTTCTCATTATTTTCTTTGTTTTCTGTCTTTTCTGTTTTTTTTTTTCTTTTTCTTTTTTCTTTCTTTATTTTCATTTGTGAAGCAGAGAGTGACAATTTCTGAAATGAAGATCAAAGAGAACAAAACACGGTATTTGGAGGCAGGAGCCGGGATTTGGACAAGATCAAAGGACCATCTCCCTGTCATGTGTCTCTTTCAGCGGGATGTTAATTACCTTCTCATATACCCTGCAGAAATAGCTGGTTAGATTTAAAAGATACTAATAACAGGATGGATACACGTTCAAAGTATCATGTTGTTTGTTAGTATAGTACAAACTATCGATAACAAATTGTTAAACGTATTGCTATCTTTAACCTGAAAAAAAATCATCGCACTCTTCACTTTGACTATTCTTCAAAATAAAAACAGCACAAAGGTGACTGTGTCCTCTTTAAACCTAGTCAAAGTGTTTCAAATCTTTCTAATGTCACAATTGTGGTGTTCTTTTTCGAGAAGGTGGCTAGTCTCTTGGATATGATTACTTTCTTTTAACTGCAATGAGTGAAAGTGGGGAAGGAATTATACGTATTCTTATCAAAGTTATCTAAAAACTGTAGATGATGGTACGTTGGTCTTTTTTTTGCTTGGTTTGATTAAAATGCAAGTTCACACCTGAAATAATTTCTCAACGCAGTTTTGTTTGCGGTTTACGTTTCTTCCAAGGTTTGTGTTTGCTGGCATTGTAAATGGATATCAAGCACCTTGTGCCTGATCTTTTGACAGACAATGCCAAAAGAGAGTTGCTTTCAGACACTGGGGTGAGCCTTTTTCCTCTTTACTGTAAATTATGTCAACAGAGTGACAGAGATAAATAGAATATAAACAGAGTGTTAACAGACGCAGCAACATACATGCAATTCGGAGGGAGTAAATATAGAAGCAGATAGGATTTCACACACACACACACACACACACACACACACACACACACACACACACACACACACACACCACCACACGCACAAACACACACACGCACAATCACACATGCACGCACGCACACACACACACACACCACACACACACACACGACACACACACACACACACACACAGACTCACAGACAAAGACCCACAGACACACACAGACACAGACACAGGGTGAAAACAGACAGAGGAGATTGCTCACACACACACACACACACACACACACACACACACACACACACACACACACACACACACACCACACACACACACACACACACACACACAGCTGAACATAGACAACACAACACAAAAAACAACAAAGAGAATAGAAAGAAATAGAGAAAGAAAGAGAGAAAGAGAGAAGAGAGAGAGAGAGAGAGAGAGAGAGAGAGAGAGAGAGAGAGAGAGAGAGAGAGAGAGAGAGAGAGAGAGAGAGAGAGAGAGGATTTGATTTATTCTTTTATATCGAGGATAATGGAATAAGCACTCTTGTGCTTTTTACATACAGTCCCCGTGTGTATGCAATTTTGCAAATGTCATCCGTTCCCACGGCACACGATGGCCTACTCTTACGAAAAGCGGAACAGGATTTAACGTGTGCGCAAGATGTTCTGCGTGCGTTCGCACACGGGGCCTCGGTTCAAAGTCTCATTCGAAGGAGAGAGAGCGACCCAGCAGAAGTGCAGGGCCCCTCTGGCTGGTGGCCCGACGGCGGCCTAATATTGATGGGGTCCCTGTGGACTCCTCACCCCGAGGGTGAGACACAACGAATCAAGGCATTGCTGTAGCGGGGAGATTGAAATGAGCGGCGTGGGAACAGCAGGACGGGATTCAGAGAAGACGAGGCAGCAAAAATTAAAAAAAAGATGGATGAAAGGCCCAGATCAAATAAAAGCAAAAAACAAACAAAAATCGAAAACTGATTACGGCAAACTAAAACCAAAAAAAGAGTCTTTCCTACATTTTATTTCATGTATCATGTTATTTTATTTCTTTGATATAAAACATGCAAAATCGAAATAAAAATGTTTTTTTAAAAAAAAAGACTCTTTCTGAATGACAGACGGATGTTTCGAATGCAGAAATATAACTCATTCTTTTTTACATAGAAGGGAAGATACACATCAAGGAGCTGTTGCCAGGTAGGCCTGACCGTCAAAATACAATACATACTTTTCATACATCAATCTGAGTATTTGAAAAGTGTATCCAATCATATCAAATACTTAGTTTTTCTGCACACAAAATACCCACCTCAACGCAGGCAGGCAGCAGGCATTCTTCCAGACGAGGCAGTGGGTAGCTATACAGACATATATATTTGCAACGAAAATGCCGATAAAAATTTTTAATGATTGCACAGACAGATTGGCAGACAGAAAGACAGACATACACACAAAGATACCTGCAAACAAAGATACCTGCACACCACACGGACACACACACACACACACACACACACACAAAACACACACACACACACACACAAACACACACACACACACACACACACACACACACACACACACACACACACACACACACACACACACGGGATAGCCTGGTGGTCAAAGTGATGCGCTTGTGATTTGCTGACCCGGGTTCCAATCACGCTCAAGGGATTTTTCCTCTGACCTAACATCGGTGTCACTCCATTCCCCATAAAGTCTTTCGGATGATACTAATACATCGACTTCCCGTGTGTGCACGCACGCAGAACAGCTAAATACACATTAAAACCCGTTCCACTTTTCGGAAAAGTAGGGTATTGTGTGCGGTTAGAACAGATGACAAAATTAACAAAACTCCATACACACGCGGACTAGATTTAAAAAGTACATGAGCGCTTAATCCATTATCCTAGAAATAAAAGAATGAAATAAAGATCAACAAAAAGCAAACACACACAGACACACATACACAGACACACAGACACACGCGCGCGCGCGTTCGAGCGCCCATATACAAAAGAAAAAATAAGTTTATTAATTGACAAAGAAGAAGAAAAAGAAGAAGACGAAGAAGAAAGAAAGAAGAAGAAGAAGAGAAGAAGAAGAAGAAGAAGAAGAAGAAGAAGAAGAAAGAGAGAAGAGAGAAAAGAGGAAGAAGAAGAAAAGAGAAAGAAGAAACAAGAACAAGAACAAGGACCAAAGCAAGAACAAGAAGAACAATAACAAAACAAGAAGAACACAAGAACAAGGTAGGGTGGACGCTGTACATAAAAAATATGATGTTAGCAGCTCATAAAACTGTTTTTTTTTCTTTTTTGTCATTTTCACGACTATAAGCCTCTTTGCCCTCAGTAATATACACGTTGTAAGCCTAAACGAGTTTTAGTTTTTTCTTATTTTTTTCCCTTTGATTCCTTTGTTGTTATGTTGGTTTTTGTTTTCTTTGTGTCTTTTTGGTCGGTTTCCATTTGGGGTTTGTTTCTGTGTTTAGTTTCTATTCTTTGGATCGAGTTCCAAAGCGCCTGCTTAGATTTATTTTACGTCATAGATACTTTGTGTGGGATTTTTTGTTTTAGTTTTTTGTTTTTTTTCCCTTAGCTTTCAGTGTCCAAGGTAAAGTTTTTCCTTGAAAATGCTTCTTGTTGTTCTTGTTTTTCATCTCTTCTTGTTCTTCTTGTTCTTTGTTGTTGTTGTTGTTCTTTTTTCTTTTTTTCTTTTCTTTTCTTCCTTGTTCTTCTTCTCTTGTTCTTCTTCTCTCTTGTTCTTCTTCTTGTTCTTCTTCTTCTTCTTCTTCTTCTTCTTCTTCTTCTTCTTCTTCTTCTTCTTCTTCTTCTTCTTTTTTCTATTCTTCTTTGTATCTTTCTCATTTTTCTCTCCTTCCTTCTTTTGTTTGTTTGTTTGTTTCCTTCTTCTTTTTTTGCCCTGTGTCTGCAGGTTTGTCTGCTTTGGATTCTTTTCTGCCGCTAAGTCTTTTTTTTTCTTTCATTCCATTTTTCTTTCTCTTTTTGTCTTTGTTTCACTCTCTCTGTCTCCTGTTTCTTTTCTTTCGATTGTTCTTCCTTTCCTTCTTCTCTTCTTGCTTCTCATCCTGCCTTTCATGGTTCTCCTCCTCCACTTCCTTATGCCTATTTTTTTAATAACGAAAGACACAGAAAGAGACAGACAGACAGACAGGCAGACACAGAAAGAGACAGACAGACAGACAGACAGCAGACACAAAGAAAGACAGACAGAGACAGACACAAAAGACAGACAGACAGACAGCGAACAGAAGAGACAGACAGAAGACAGACAGACAGACAGACAGACAGACAGACAGACAGACAGACAGACAGAGAAAGAGAGAGAAAAGATAGATAGAGAGAAGAGAGACAGAGAAGACAGAGAGAGAAGAGAGAGAGAAGAAGTAAGAAGAGAGAGAGAAGAGAGAGAGAGAGAGAGAGAGAGAGAGAGAGAGAAGAGTAAGAGAGAGAGAGAGAGAGAAGAGAGAGAGAGAGAGAGAGAGAGAGAGAGAGAGAGAGAGAGAGAGAGAGAGAGAGAGGAGAGAGAGAGAGAGAAGAGAGAGAGACAGAGAGACAGACAGAGACGAGACAGAGAGAGACAGAGAGAGAGAGAAGTTTTCATGTAAACTCCTTAGGGACATCTGGCTATCCTTGGCTACTAGAAACGTCAAGTTTTCTGCCGGTGCTAATGCACCTTTTACAGAACTGAGACCCGTCGACTTAAACAGTTCAATCATGGAGAAAAAAGGTAAAGCCTAAAAAATCCCTACACACAGACAAATATAGAAAAAAACCTACAAAGCCAGACAAAGAATGATAATACACAGAGAAGAAGTAAAAAACAAAAAAAAAAACCAGAAAACAAACTAAGACAGATGAACCAAACAGAAAAAAAAACAAAGAAAAAAGACACTAACACAAATTAACCAAAAAAAAACCCAAGAAAACTCCGACAAATACCAACCCAGACTGAAAGCCAGAAACAACGAAAAAAAAAAAAGAAGAACTGAGATAAACCACAAACAGAAAAAGAAAACACTGTCGTCCAAAGATCAAACAGACAAAAGGAAAACAAAACGCGAGCTACAACATGCACGGGCCTTTTGATGCTCCACAAAGACAGGAAGATGTTACGCTAAGCCGCTTTAATCCCTTATATGCACATGGCATATAAGGCAATGCAAAAAAAAAATGTAGTCCAAAAAAAACGGAAGGACAACCAAGTAAAAATAGCAACAAACATAAACAAAAACACTAAGATAAAAAGGGAAATTTAGCCCAGATATAAAAAAAGATATTCCCGCCACAAAAGACAAAAACAAAGCAACACAAACAAGCTCACGAAGAACATGAGTGGACAAACAAAGGAACACAGACTAACAACATGAAAGAGACTCATCCATCAAAGAGGGTAACAGTAACAAGAGACAAATCCAATAAGACAAATTAGAGCTAGAATAGATGATAGCAAGAAGAAGAAACAAAACAGGTGGCAATAAAAAAATGAGTAACAAAACTGTACAACCTTAAAGCAGAAAAATAGGGAAAAAAAACAGCAATGAATAATAACAAAAAAAAATAAACAAAACAAATTAACAAAATAAAGGGGGGGGAGTGTAACAGTCAGCCACAAGACAACAACATCAACAACAGTAATAACAACAGCATCAGCAGCAGATCTCTGCTGATAAACAGCACACACCATATTACATTTTATACCCATAATCACAAACATTACTAGCAAAACAATAACAAGTGTTCATTTTATTACAGCTGCTACAAGCTATTTAATCTACAACTTGATTTACTGAAACCTGATACTATACTATCTAAATACTACTATACTAACTCTATAAAACATGTCTTAGTACCATGATTATGATTATTTTCATCATCACTATGATGATGGATGATGATGATGATGATGATGATGATGATGATGATGATGATTTTTTTATTATTATCGTCGTCGTCGTCGTCGTCATCATCATCATCATATCATCATCATCATCATCATCATCATCATCATCATCTATCATTATTATCATTATTATTATTATTATTATTATTATTATTATTATTATTATTATTATTATTATTATTATATCTATCATTATCATTATCATTATTATCACCATCATCATTATCATATCATTATTATTACACAAAAATATAAAGTAGATAGTCTAGCTAGGGATGGGGGGAACATTAATGCTGTCACCATAATTACATACTATTTGTTGCACCTCTCTCTCTCTCTCTCTCTCTCTCTCTCTCTCTTCTCTCTCTCTCTCTCTCTCTCTCTCTCTCTCTCTCTCTCTCCTCTCTCTCTCTCTCTTCTCTTTCTCAGCATGTCCTGTACAAGGCTAAAAGCATCGCTAGTCTCTACACTACTCTGTTTTCTACCCCCATAGTGACTTGCTTTCCACTTCCTGCCATTCCCCCATGGATCGATACCAGGTCAAAACTTCGCAAAATCCGTATAATTTTCTGCCGCTGATTTTGGAGAGGTGTAGTGATGGGTTCTTAGTCCAGTTTCGCACATCAGGTAGCGTTCTCCCTGAGGGAGCTAAGTTGGCCGCTAGATCCAGGTAGTTTCAAGGTCTGTAAGCACAGCTTGCCCACAGGGGGAGAGACCTGCAAATCACATTGTCGCTCCACCATGAAACATGGTCATGGGCTTTTTAGTTTTAAGCAGTTTTTACTTGTAATTTTTACAGTCCACGCAGACACACAGACACAGTCACAGTCACACACACAGACGGAAAGACAGACAAAAACTCCAAAAAGACATAACACACACATACACAAACAACACATACACACACACACAACACACACACACAACACACCAAACACACACAACACACACACACAACACCACCCCACACACACACATATGTAGACACAAAGCGTGCACATAGGTATACGTGCGCATGAACACTTGCACACCGACACACATTCATTGACAACATAGGGATATCAAACTTGTTGAGCTGCTCAATTTGATCAATCTGAAAAGAAATACAAATGACAGCAATTACTGTCACCGTGGTGACAATCTGAAGCTTGATAACTTTGCTGGAAGAAAATAATGCTACAGCTCTACAATAGCCAACACAGGCATTTAGATTATGCTTAGCAAAATACACAGCAAGTGCTCTTGAAAAACCAAAACAAATCATCCAGCCACCCAAAGAGCAACTAAGCAAACAGCTTAAGGAACAAACCATTTACACACGACACAGTCTTCATGATTTTGAGGACTATCATCTGGCTTGTTCTCACTATTTTTTTTAAAGCAAAAGGGTTTGAGTTTATATCTCATCATCCACTAGGCAACATAAATTGTTTGAAAAGGCTGTCTTTCTAGTGAAGCAGAACAATGACATCCCAATGTGTGAACTGTATTCTAAAACAAATGTGACGCTCCACCACATAATGAGACGGAGTGCACATGAGGTCAATTTTTAGTTATTGACATGTTATTAAAGTGGCTATCAAATACAAAAAACAGATTGAAAATCGGACAATTCTGTGCAACATTATTACAAATTGAAATGATAGACTGCAGGAGGTGACAAAATGAGAAACGGGCAAGTTTATTTTAGTTACAGGTTGTCAGAATGAGTGCTTTGGTATTTTCAAAACACATTTAAAAGCAAAAGGAATAACAATGATACCTTGATATTTCATTATAAGATAAATAAACAGATCTAGTTTAATAATCAATCAAAATCACAAAATTGACAACTTGACCCCCACCTGCCTTTAAAGGCTCCTAGCGCAAAATTGGGTAATGTGCTAAGCGACTCATTTCGTGGTGGAGCGCCACAAATTCGATGTACAAAAAAGTTCCTCCTAGGAAATCCCATTTCCTTACAGATACACCAATGTCAATAACGATACTTTATTACCTCAATGAGCAAAACAAATTCATATATTCATTGAAAAAAGAAACGCTTTATTAGTATTTTCAATCTATATTCAGCTGCTTCGTGTATAAGAAATATGCTGCAATGTTTTATCTCGCATTTGTACGAAACAAATACATTGTATTGCAAACGTATAACAATGCCTCACTATACAATTCGAAACAATGCCATGCAATATAATGCAAGACAATTGCAACATATAAAACACAAACAGAACATAACAACCAGCTCAAAATTGATACAGGCACATTCTGTCTCCCTTTTGATTTGATATCAGTGTAATGTCATTGTCGCGAAAGCCCATCCACGGAACGTCATAACATTTCTCTTCACAGAGGCTGCCAAAGACAAAATGACAACAACACGAATAAAACGGTTAGGGACAATGAACTGAGGCCATTGCCCAGCTTACACGAGTGGGATGTGCACATCAATTTGGCCATGTCTTCCCCGAGGGAGAGACAGGAGATGGAGAGGAGGATAAAACAAGGCCTGTGTGTGCCGTGTTCTTCGCCTGATGACATCCTCCCTTTCTCTGCCTGTTTACAGTGCTGTAGGCCACACGGACTGCTTGCCCTCAACATTTTCCCTCTCCCCCCATTTTCTGGTGATTTAAAGTTTTCTGTTTTAAAACGTGATAACTTAGACAGACAAGTGGTTTGGGTGTTGTTGATTTTGTTTGTTTGATACTCGCTTTCTAGCCTCTGGGGTTTTTTCACCTTTTTTTTCTCAATTTCCTTTCTTTAAAACCTTTTAATTTCAGACTTTTCTTGATTATACAATAATACTTAATGTGTTTCTATTGCCTGTGTTCAAACTGGATCACCATAAAAGTGATCAAAACGTCTGTATGTCAAACATTTCACTGATAGTAGATTTAACAGCTCTTGCCGCACAAAAAAAGAAAATTTAAATGTGTGCCTGTGGTAAAAAGTTAAACTAAAGGTGTCCAATAACCTGTGTGGTCACAGGGAGCTAGGCGTCAGAGACCTCAGCTTCTCTAGGGGCCAGCATGTTGAGGGTGGTGCCCATCTTCTCTCCCTCGCTGCTTTAACTTCCCTGACCCTAAAGAGAGCAGTTACCCATTTACAAATGGGTGAACTGGGGGAACTGTACTGTAGCCAAGGCGCACAAATGGTCACCCATCCAATTGGCAACCAGGCTCGATGCTGCTTAAACCTCCCTGGGGGAAAGCAAGTGGTCTGACCACTGAGCTATCCCGTCCCTTGTTCTGTACACTATTATATTTGCTAAAAACAAAACAAACCTAACACTGTAAATTCTAAGAAAACGAGAAAGGATGTACTGGACAAGAGAACAGGACAAAAGTAATCCAAAATACTGGCAAAAGCATAGCAAAAAGTTAAGGTGCAGCCATATATATATAATATATATATATATATATATATATATATATATATATATATATATATATATATATATATATAATATATATATATATATATATATATATATATATATATACAGTATACACACATAGACACACACACAGCATACACACACAAATATACACACACAAACATACACAAACACACACACAAACATACACAAACAAACACACGCACACATACATACACAAAACACACACACAAACACACACAAACACACACATAAACACAAACACACACACATCAAGTGCATACATAAAACCAGCTGTTTGTTTCTTTTCTTGTAATTTTTTAGATATATTAATGTTTATATGTTCTTGATCCTCTGGGAAAAACCCATGCACTTGTTTGATGATGTATAACATATAGTCCTCGTTGAAAAACGTATTCACATTATTGTAGTTGTTTATAGAATTCATTTCTTTATTTTTTTTATTTTTTTATCATAAGATAGAAAGTTCCCTCTTAAATCATCATAATATAAAGCA
>CM060326.1:23542919-23547919 GCA_030674155.1 Stramonita haemastoma | reverse complement strand
TGTATGCAAAATTTACAAAAAAATATTTTTGTGTTTTTTTTTATAGTTTGTTACATATGGTTCCAATCTGTACTATCTGGTAGCAAAATCATAACATTTTACCTTTGCACACTGCTTCTTCTGGTAGATCTAGAACATTTTATACATGGCCTCAAGCTTTCTTTGAACAGCATAGCTTAACCATGTACATCAATAGTTCTTTGGTTTTGCCAAACATGTTTAAATTCAATTGTGTAGAGAATATTGTTTACTGCATTGAACCAAATGTCACATGTATTCTTCTGATACAAATCATCGTATGCTATGTATGTTAATGAGTCTGGTTTTGATTCCATCAAATGGATCCAAAAGGATATTATCTGACATGATGTTAAAGGTCAGTGGACATCTTCCTAATTCACATAAAGCGGGTAGTACTAATTTTTTTTTAAGGAACTCCCAGTATTTTATTTTTACAAAATGTTATATGAAAATGTTCATACAGAAACTGATTTGATAAATATGTCTTAAACAATTCATCAATATGAAATTCTGTCTCCCCATGAAAACAAAAAGGAAACCAAACTTCTTCTCCATAACTTACAACAGGGACTATTAATCAATGAGTCAAAAAAACACATGATTATAGTAGTCTTTAAATTATGTCCTTGAAATGCTCTTTTAAAGGCGTACAATGCTTTGTTGCTTTGTTTTACTAACTGTTTTTGCGTTGCTTGAAACTTACCATCCTGGTGAAAAATGACACCTAGATATTTATACGTTTCTACTGTCTCAATTACATGCATTCAACATTGAAAATAAAATAAAAACTGTTACCATTGTTTTTGTTTTGTTGATCCTTAAACCCCAGTTCGAAATGTACTCATGCAATGTATTCAGTTTAGTTTGAAGACCTATTCAGGTTGTTGATAGCAATGTTAAGTCATCAGTATAGAGTAAACAAGGAATCCTATCTCTTTCAAGTATATATGTCTTTCCCTGA
The DNA here is from genome assembly GCA_030674155.1 of Stramonita haemastoma. Lineage (NCBI taxonomy): Eukaryota > Metazoa > Mollusca > Gastropoda > Neogastropoda > Muricidae > Stramonita > Stramonita haemastoma. The sequence continues at coordinate 23,546,937 of CM060326.1, read as the reverse complement.
TGCACCCCTCTTTTCACTATGATTTCATCTGTTTGTTTTCCTTGTATTTTTGTAGCTGCTGTTGCATTTGAATATATGTTTTAATGACATTAAGCGTTTTAAACTGTTCTCCATATTTCGTTTAGCTTTATTAGAAGACCCTGGTGCCACACATTATCAAAAGCTTTCTGAAAATCTACAAAGCAGCAATAGTCTTTTAGTTTTTACTTTTAGTACTTTATCTACTAAGTTGTTAAGTAGAAAGATATGGTCCATTGTTCTGCATGTTTGTCCTAAATCCAGCTTGTTCTCTGACAATACTATTGTTATTTTCTAAATATTCAGATATTCTTTAATTTAGTATTTGACCCAAAAAAGGTTATCCAATAGTGTTTGTTAACGTGCGCGCGCGCGCGCGCGCGCGTGTGTGTGTGTGTGTGTGTGTGTGTGTGTGTGTGTGTGTGTGTGTGTGTGTGTGTGTGTGTATGTGTGTGTGTATGCAAAATATACGCTTGTGCTTGCATACGTGCGTGCACGTACACATGTAGTTGTGCGTGTGTGTGTGCCTGCGTGCGTGCGCATGTTTGCGTGTGTGTGTGTGTGTGTGTGTGTGTTGTGCGAGCGTCAGCGTGTGCGTGTAAGCCTACGCACAGAGTGTTTACCTTTTAAAAAAAAAATATCGCCCAACTCCTCACTTGATATTACGGCTACCACTGTTTTCGTGAAATGATGCAAGCAGGAGCACTTCCAGCTTCCTGATATCAAGAATAGACGCCATATCTCGAAGCTTAACATCTCCTTAGCCAAAACAAAGGTCTACTTTATTTGTCTTCTTCATCCTAACCCACCACTGTCTCAGACAATACAGATGCGGTATGACCTTTGCAGAATGATCAACGCGCGAAAGCATTGTCTTTAAGCAAGTGTAATACAACACTGCTGTCTACTACACTGATAGCCAGCCCCGTTGTCTTCCACAGAGAGTCTACTCTAGTCGTGGGTGGAGGATACTGATATGTCTGGGGTTTTGTTGTTCGAGAAACTGTTTTGCGTGGGGTTTTTTTGCTTGGTGTTTTTTTGTGTGTTGTTTTTTCAAGTGTTGCGCGTTCATCCCACTGAGAATTTTTTTAACGTGTGGGAGGGGGGGGGGGGGGGGGGGGGGGGGAGAGAGAAAAAAACACGAACCAACGAAAAAAGGTCACTCATTTACTTGGTAGCTATGCTCAATGCGTTGTAACTCATCAGTGCCGACTCCACACCCCACAAAGTCCTTTGGACGAGACTATAAAACGAGGTCCTGAGTGCGAACGCATGCAGAAACATCTTGCACACACATTAAAACCCGTTCCACTTTTGGTAATATAGGTCATTGCATGTCAGTTAGAACGGATGACAAAACTTATAAACTACTTACACAAAGGAGATTGGATGAAATATAAAAAAGCACACGAGTTCTTATTCCATTATCCTCGAAATAAAAAAAAGAATAAAAAGTGATCTTAATTTGGGGAGAGCGAGTGTTCTGACCACAGTGCTATTCCGTCCCAGTTTCTGTTTATAGCACGGGTACCTAACGAAGAGGTAGTATGGAAGAAAAGATTACAGTTTGTTGGTTTTGGTATTCTTTTTCTCACTAGTTTGGGGTTTCTCTATACATGTATCATGACAATTATTATGCTTACTTTGATCTTCGATAGTTTAAGATGATAGGATTTGAACGTAGAGATACATTTTCCAACAAAACGTTAGATGGATGACACTGGGTACGGGTGATAGCAGATGGTTGAGGAAACAACATTGTTCTGTTGTGGGGATTTTTTTGTTGTTTTTTTAGTAATTGGTCGTCTGAAACAAATAATACTATGTCTTATGTTCTGCTCTTGTCCATAGACTTAATGATTATGGTCATGCAAAGATTGGGGCCATGAAGAAAAACATCGCTAAAACTGAATATAGCAACACAATGATTGATTTTAAACATGGTCAACATGCTCAGACTTGCATGATGACTGCTTTGTGCACACGTGTCACGAAAACAAAAAGCACAGAACTAAAGACAAACAACATGTTTACCTATGTTTAAAAAAGGTATAAAACACATAGAAACTAAGAGTCAAAGCACTATTTATTCTCCAAATAAAACAAATAAAACAATTCAGTAGATTAGATCCTCTGGGTAAACCTCTTAAAAATAAAATACAAAAAAGGATTTTTAGGCCTGTATTATTTTGTTATAGGGGATTTTTTTTTTGCCTTTTAGTATGATATTTAATTCACTCGCATTTTTCCACTAAGAGAAAACGACAACAATAAAACAACATCACTCAAGGCTACCTACAAACATTTACATATCTCCTTTGTTTTTCAAAATCAAAGAAAGTTCTGGTATCAAAAGGAGTTTTTGTTGATTTTGTGCTTCAATTTTTTCCTTATGTTTCTTTTTAGGATTTGTTTTTCGAAGGACGCTTTGGATAGTGTAGAAGATTACTTTCTTTGAAACCAAATCATGTAAGATAAAAATTTATAGGTCATGAGTTTTTAACATCACTATATTATTTGTTTCGCTTTTGTTTCTACTTGCTTATCTGTGTTATTTTGTTTGATGTTTATTGTTCTATTTCATCGATTTCATTTTTGATTCTATCTTTTTGATCATATTTTTTTCTATTATTTTCTTTGCCGTTATATTCTTTGCTTGTTTGCTTTGTTTGCAGGCAAAATATATTGTCATTTCCATGCACTGTCTTGCACATGGGTGTGATAGTGTTGACACACGAATGTTGGTTTACAGTCCTGAAAATAGCGCAGGTGAGAACAAGACTAGCGGAATGTCTTTCGGTTCCTTTTACCTTATTCTTTTGCTTGCGTGTTCTCTACCTGCCTACTTGTATGTTTGTCAACCAGTCTCCTCTCTCTCTCTCTTCTCTCTCTCTCTCTCTCTCTCTCTCTCTCTCCTCTCTCTCTCTCCTCTCTCTCTCTCTCTCTCTCTCTCTCTCTCCGTTTCCCTCACGTACACACAGAAACAGACACACACGCGTGCGTGACAGCGCACACAGGCAAGCATCATTGTCATGCACATACACCCCCCCCCACCCCCACACACACGTGTGCTCATGCCTGCACGCCTGCAAGGGCGTTCATTCACGGACATACATATGCACGCACGCACCCACAAACATAAACATGTACTAACACAGATAATTTAACCTTCCATAATACGCACACTTCCAATGAACCCTACTTCATCCATTCTTTAGGTACATGCTTTCAACTCCATTTTTTGGTGTTGATCCTCTTCTCTCCTTTACCCAGTTTCCAATGTTCCTGTGCCTTTCTGAGAGTGATTTCGGGAAAAGACTTTGGAATTTGGATCTTAGTTACTGGTAAACCGGTCTTTTTATGTGATGGTCAGTTGTTTAGTTTTATTTCCTTCACCGCTAGTTAATAACCAAGGGTTAGATAAAAGAAACCCCGACAGTAATTTTAAAAAGGATTTTTATGTCACCTGCTGACAACATGTAGCAGATACACTGGACGTGTCATTTTGAGGTTTGCATTACGTTAATTATAAAGCCGTTTACCCCCCCCCCCCATCTCTCTCTCTCTCTCTCTCTCTCTCTCTCTCTCTCTCTCTCTCTCTCTCTCCTCTCTCTCTCTCTCTCTCTCTCTCTCTCTCTCTCTCTCTGTTCAAGTCACTTTTGATTTTTTTGACATCGTAAGCTTTATTTTCTTTGGACAAACACACTTTGTAATCCTTATATCCCGTGGATACAGACATCAGTGTTCTTTTTATACACAGTCACAACACGTGTATGTTTGCACGTACTCAGCAACACACACACACACACACGCACACACACACTCGCACACACACACACACACACACACACACACACACACACACACACACACAACACACACACAGAGTAGTAGTTGCACACAGCTACATATCCACAGAGAGAAACATACACAAACAACCCCCATACCCCCGCCGACAACACACACACACCACACACACACACACACACACACACACACA
>CM060326.1:23522919-23535419 GCA_030674155.1 Stramonita haemastoma | reverse complement strand
ACACATATTCTAGTAGTCAGAACATTATGCGCGCAACTTGACGACCCAGATTCGATTCCCGTGGGAGAGGATTTTTCCACTGGAGTTAACATTAGTGCCGACTCCACTCCTCCCAAAAGTCCTCCGGATGAGACTATAAACCGAGGTCCCGTGTGCTAACGTACGCAGAACATATTGCGCACACGTTAATCCTGTTCCGCTTTTCGTAAGAGAAGGCCATCCATTGTGTGCCGGTGGGAACAGATGACAAGATTAACAAAACTGCATTCACACTGGGACTGGATGTAAAACAAAACAAAACAGCCCATTAGTGCGTTTTCTATTGTCCTCGATAAAAAAGACTAAATATAAAAGATCTGATAAATAAATAAATGACTGAATAAACACATACACACACACACACACACACACACACACACACACACACACACACACACACACACACACACACACACACACACACACACACAACACACACAGTCACACAGTCACATACACAAATGACAAATATTTATCCAAACACCTCTTGCTCTTTTCCAATTGATATGAATTCGACATGTATCTCTTGCAGGTGTTCATTTTTGTTTCAATAGCTTACTAAAGAAAGAAACGACAATAATACACTGATATTGATACAGAGGACGTGGAAGACATCACTTTATGCAGAGGATGTGTAAGACATCACTTTCTCACTTTCTTCTCACAGCAACTCTGTGTGTGGTGTGTGTGTGTGTGTGTGTGTGTGTGTGTGTGTGTGTGTGTGTGTGTGTGTGTGTGTGTGTGTGTGTGTGTGTGTGTGTGTATGTATGTATGTATGTATGTATATATATATATATATATATATAGATACATACATACATACATACATACATACATACATACATACATATATACATACATATATATGTGTGTGTGTGTGTGTGTGTGTGTGTGTGTGTGTGTGTGTGTGTGTGTGTGTGTGTGTGTGTGTGTGTGTGTGCTTTGTTGTAGTTTTTTTTATATAGTGATTTTACGCATGGAAGCTTCAGAATAAGAAAGGTCTCCACATCTGTTCACTAACTGTAATGTTTCATGTATTGATATAGACATCGAGTAAGGAGTTTAGTAGTAGTAGAAGTCGTAGTGGTAGTAGTAGTCGTAGTAGTCGTAGTCGTAGTAGAAGTAGAAGTAGTAGTAGTAGTAGTAGTAGTAGTAGTAGTAGTAGTAGTAGTAGTAGTAGTGGTAGTAGTAGTAGTAGTAGTAGTAGTAGTAGTAGTAGTAGTAGTAGTAGTAGTAGTAGTAGTAGGCACCCATCAGTCTCGGAAGACTATGCAGCTGCGCTCTAATCTTTAGAGGGCAAAGCCTGGGTAAGTATGGAGGGCAAGCTGTTACCCATGCAGCAGACCCCCAATCTTCACGCCACTGGAATGATCCATTGGAAAGGCAATGACCGATACGAATAGTTCCAGTACCGTCGCAGGAGCCACCAGAACGTTGCCGTATACAGCCCCGAGCCGCCTTGGGGACTCGAACTCCCCGATTTTTCCTTAGGGATGGTGTCTGACATCAGTGTGCATGCTTTTTTTGTATTTTGTCATCCACTCCTTCCGGCACATAATGGCCTGCTCTTCTAAAGGCGGAACGGCGTTTTAACGTGTGCGCAAGATGTTATGGGTGCGTTCGTACAGCGGCCTCGGTTTATAGTCTCATCTGAATGGCTTTGACATTCAGTGGCAGGAAGGTCGCAGGATGGTTAAGACGTTCGCCTGTCAAAAAGTAAACCGTAAGGTTCTTGGTTCGATTCCTAGCCTCACCATTTCTTCCCAGTTTGACGTAAAGAGACTGTTGACATGAATATGCATTATATATATATATATTATATATATATATGTATATATATATATATATATATATATATATATATATATATAATATATATATATATATATATATGTGTGTGTGTGTGTGTGTGTGTGTGTGTGTGTGTGTGTGTGTGTGTGTGTGTGTGTGTGTGTGTGTGTGTGTGTGATCTGTGTGTGTGTAACACCTGTCTTTGTTTTTTACCGTCCATTTCAGTTTTATCAGAATTAAGATATGATAGGAGGGGGGTGGGGGTGGGGGGTTATAGCTTTAAAATCTTGGTGTGAAAGTAAAACAGTTCAGTTGATTATATGACAGTACTCCTCCAGGTTAAATCTCAAGAGAAGATTAGCTTCCGGTTCACAACAAACAACACATTTTGAAAAAAAACAACTGGACATAGCAATATCGTACTTTATATTATGTTAAAAATACCTAACCTTTGATAAAAAAAAAGCACGGTCTAAGATCACTCTAAATAAACAACATATCACTATTTACTTCCATCGAAAAAAAGTTCAGAGAAAGTTCAACAACATCAAATTTATTTATTCTAAAAATGGACTTTCACAAAAACGATTCAGCTGATTAGATCCACTGGGTGAACTTCTTACAGAAGCAAAAAAAAGGAGTTATAGCTGGTGTTATTTGCTTTTTCTTCTCAGATAAAATGAAATTGAGTCCACTCTTACAGCAGTGTGACTAAAAAAAAATTATTACAAAAAAGTTGCATTCTTCAAGGCTGCTTCAATGTATCCATTCATCCTGTTTGTTTTTCAAGTTTTGAAGGAGAACTGATATCAACGTGGCTTATTTTTTGCTTGGTGCATATTTTGTTTCTTTTCCTTAGTTTCATAGGTTTTTAGTTTTTAAATGAGGTTTTTAGTTCTGCAGTAGAAGTATTCTTAGAAACTAATCTACTTTAGATAGGGACTTATACGATTTTATACCAATTACACACACACACACACACACACACACACACACACACACACACACAGACACACACACACACACACACACACATATATATACACACATATCACACACACATATATGAAAGAAAAATGTACACATGTATATATGTTTATATGTTTATATATATATATATATATATATATATATATATATATATATATATATATATATATATATATATATATATATATATATATATATATATATATATATATATATACGTATATATATATATATATATATATATATATATATATATATATATATATATATATATATATATATATATATATATATATATATATATATATATACACGTATACACCATGACCATAAATCCCTAGATGTTCACTGTCTTGTGCCTCTCCCAGAATCGAGCTTTGCACAGTGTGCACTGATATCGAGTGCCTGTTTTGACTGCAACACTTTGAAAAAGGAAGAGGAAAATAGATAAGAGAACACAAAATGAAGAAGGAAATTTAAGGGATTGATATTGCACAAGACTTAAAAAAACGTTTCAAGTAATTAAACTGGGCAGCAACAACCTCATCATTTCCACATAAAAAGGCACACAACCTGAACAACAAAATGAAAAATGCAAATTGAAAGAGACAAACACAAACAAGGAAAAAAGGATTAGACGCAGATAAATTCTGAAAAAGTATACACTAAAAACAGCAGCAGCAACAACAAGGGAAGAAGAAGAAGAATTGTGAAGAAGAGGAAGAAAAGAAGAAGAAGAAGAAGAAGAAGAAGAAGAAGAAGAAAGAAGAAGAAGAAGAAGAAGAAGAAGAAGAAGAAGAAGAAGAAGAAGAATTGCAAAGACCAGGATAAATTATGCTTCTGAGTTTGGTCATGTAACCTTGAGTAGAATATACAAAGGAAGCTTGGCTGATTCTTTTAAACAAAAAGTGCACGTAGATCCTCATGGGCAGGGCATTTGAATATTAAAGGTAGTTAATATTTTATCTTTGCGACATGGACATATTTTTTGGTGCACTTTCACTGTCCCGATGATTATTATTGCTAGAGGAAGAATACCAAACCTTAATTTGTTCAGGCAACTTTGAAGCAAAAGTACCCATATCCAAAATATATCGTTTCTTTTCAAAATCAGCTTGGAATATTCTATACGTTATGTACCTATCACAATCTATAATAGCCCAATACCATTTTGGTCTGAACACGTCAACAAGGCCCTGTTTGAATATATGTAAAAATGCTTTTATATATATCCCCAACACCTTGTTGCACACACACTATGTCAAAGCCCGTGACATACAGTATCTTTCTTACATTTGAAGCCCAACACAACTTACCAGATTTATCAAGTTTAAGCAGCATTTCATGAGTTTTGTGCGGTACCCTTTCTTCACCCATTTGTAATAGTTTAACCCCAAATCTTAAGCATGCTACATATGTGTATACAGTGGATATCTTTCTAGTTCCTATACACCATTTTCTTTGGGGTCCTGAGGGGAGCACCAGTGAACCTCTTACAAGCAGCCATATGAACCTTCTCTAAAAATTCCAGTCTGGTTAGCCACCAGATTTCACCAGAGCATATAATATCAGTTGGATCTTAGTATGAAAGATCTTTAAGAATGTGCCTGCCGTTATTTTACTTACATTTAAAAATAATAAACTTAGTAACCTTCACTACTGTCTTTTTCGTTTTAGAAACTGAGTGAAGGGTTTCTAATTTTGCACTTTTTATTGTTGTAAAGTTAAACCCTTTTATCAACTTTGGTCCTAGTGTGCCCTGAGCTGTGTTTTGTTCTGTAACCTTGAGTTTCAATTGTTGGTCTAAATCAAAACTTTATCTAAAAATTTGAAATTGTTTTGGGGTACATGCCAAGGTGTATCATTATCGTGAGATCTTATCAAAGATTACGTGAAGCTGTATTCTATTTTTTGTCATATTATTTCTTACCTTTGAATTGCATATTGGCCAAAGGCTGAGGTTCAATATATCATTTCAGATTTGAGTTCAGAGGTCTCTCTCTCTCTCTCTCTCTCTCTCTCTCTCTCTCTCTCTCTCTCTCTCTCTCTCTCTCTCTCTCTCTCTCTCTCTCTCTCTCTCTGTCTGTCTGTCTGTCTGTCTGTCTGTCTGTCTGTCTGTCTGTCTGTCTGTCTGTCTGTCTCACTCACTCTGTCTGCCTGTCTGTCTGTTTGTCTGTCTGTCTGTCTTTCTGTCTCTGTCTCTCTGTCTCTATCTCTGTCTGTCTGTCTGTCTGTCTGTCTGTCTCACTCTCACTCTCACTCTCCCTCTCCCTCTCTCTCTCTCTCTCTCTCTCTCTCTCTCTCTCTCTCTCTCTTATCTCTCCCTGTTCCTCCTCTTCTTCTTCGTCATTTTCTTCTTCTTGTTTACCTCTCTTTAAAAATTATGTTTTTTTTAGTGTTGTTGTTATTATTTTTATTCTTTGGGGCATTTTTTGTCTATTATCTCCTGCGTTTTGCGTTGTCATTCTGTTTTGTTTTAGCATCGTTTACTTCTATGTGTCTTTTTAAGTCGAGGGGAACCGAGATTTTTCGTTGTCCAGTTTAATTGCTTAAAACGTTTTTTAAGTCTTGTGCAATTTGAACCTTTTATACTCACTCCCTGCTTCCCTCTTTCTTTTCCTGTTCAGTTTTTGTTCTTTCCAAGCGATGCAGTGGAGGCAGGTATTTGGGATCAATGCACACTGTGGCAATGTCCTTCCTGAGTGAAGCACAAGAAAGTGCAACATCTAAGGTTTTACGAGCATGGTGGTGTTTTCTTATTATTATTTCTTTCCCCCGTCTCCTTCTGTTAAAACACTTTTCTATTGCCTACCATCCTCTCTCACTTCTTGCTTTAGCCTAGATCACCGATAGTTGCGATTTTATTTTTGGCTAGCATAAATGTACAACTACGCTGAATGTTGTGAGGCATTTGGTTGCGCGTGTTTGCAGGCTCTGAAACCACTGGTATGTATGTGGTAGGGTTTTGTAGTACAAGAAGCCACGAACTCCTTTTTATTTCTTTTCAAACGGGGCTGAAACATTAGAAACAGACTTTTGAATTTCTGTATTTGTTTTATTGACTCAGTAACTGTTTAACTGGGAGGTATATTTGTGTATCAGTATTTTTTTTTTCATTATTGTTGTAGGATGTATCATTTCTTAACAGAAAAACGATAACTTTTGAACTTTCGCATAACAGTCCTTGCCCAATACGATTTCATTCAATTTGTCTCGTTTATAGCTTTCTAACAAGTGGTGGAAGATAATTTCATCGTTTTATACTTCAAATTTAGAAAAAAAAAGTCAAAGCAGTATAGACAAAGAAAAACCAATCATCAAACAGTATAATTGCAGCCGTTTCTTTGAAGCAAATGCCATTATTTTATTTTACATGCTGACGTTTGTTTTTCTCTGTATAATAAAAGTGTCTATTATATCAGGGTACTGTTAATTTAGCATACTAATAATGCTACTGCCGTCCACATTTTTCAACAAATGTCATTATAAAATGTTGAGATTTGGGGGTTATTATTTTTTTCTTTTGTACAATATTTTCACCATTTTGTCAAGTATTGTCTCGGCAGTTATCTCATAAATATAAATAAATAAATGAATAAATAAATAAATAAATAAATAAATAAATAAATATATATATAATATATATATATATTGCTATCAGTAAGCAACTTAAACAAAGCCGAGTTGTATTTTTTTCTTTGAAGTTCCTTTAAATTGTTTTCTCTCTAGATGTATGTTTATGCGTGCCTATCGTGGTTTAGCACCTAACAAAACTTTATCTGGCTGTTTCTCCATCCAGATTTGTGTTATTTCTACTGTTAGTCCTATTTTTAAATGCAATATCACACACACACACACACACACACACACACACACACACACACACACACACACACACACACACACACACACACACACACCACACTTACTAATACGACCGCATTCGGTGGAACAAACCTCATTCTTTGTTTCTGCAGTCCTTAAAAGGTAGATTCTTTTTCGTCTGTTTGGTTTTATTCTCTCTCTCTCTCTCTCTCTCTCTCTCTCTCTCTCTCTCTATCTCTCTCTCTCTCTCTCTCTCTCTGTCTCTGTGTCTGTCTGTGTGTCTGTGTGTCTGTGTCTGTGTGTCTGTGTGTCTGTGTGTCTGTGTGTCTGTCTCTGTTCTCTCTCTCTCTCTCTCTCTCTCTCTCTCTCTCTCTCTCTCTCTCTCTCTCTCTCTCTTTGTGATTTCCAATCACCCCATGCCACTATAAAGAGTACGAATTTTTAGACTAGAAAACTTGGATCTTAATTACAAGGAACCGATTTTTATATCCTGCAGAATTTTTTTTAAAGTTCGTTTCCTTTTTCCTCTGTCTTCGTTCTTTAACTGGTCACACCACGAACTAGGAACAAAAGTGACGATTTTATTCCTGAACAAAGTCTGCGTCATGTGCCGATATCTCAGCATGCCTGTGACACATGATCTAGAGGCTTGTAATGAGTTAATTACAGCGTTCTGCAGGGGACGATTGAGGGAAAGAAGACACCGGGAAAGATAGACAAAAAGTACCCCCCAAAGCTGAAGAGATAACATGAAAAACGTGTACATCTTGACGTGGTAATGTTGGTGCAAACACACTGGAAGACAGTCCAGCCAGTCAGGTGAGACTTGCTGACCAGTGTAGCCCTTGTTGTTGTCCTTATGATCAATCCATGACGTCAAAGGTCTGATGACGATGATGACTGACGTCATTGCATCATCGTGTTCTTTTCCTTGCTTGTTCCTTTCACTTATGTTCATGAACATGTGTATAGGGATTTCAGGGAGACTGAAACATGGGATCCAGACTCCCATTCCGCTAGTTTTCTGAGTGCGTTACAGAATGAACCAACAGAGGTATGCCTTCGTGTGCACCACACACCACTTACTGTGAAACACGCGCACGCCTAACACACAGAGAAATGTTTGTATACATGTACATTAGCACAAATCATGAACGCATCTACCTCACATATACGCACGTATTCACATAGGAAGTAATTCGTAACCCAATTCATAACCACAGGCACACACACACACACACACACACACACACGCACACACATCCTTCGGATGAGACTTTAAACCGAGGCCCCGTGTGCGAACGCACGCAGAACATCTTGCGCACACGTTAAATCCTGTTCCGCTTTTCGTAAGAGTAGGCCATCGTGTGCCGGTGGGAACAGATGACAATATTTACAAAACTGCATACACACGGGGACCGGATGAAAAAAAGCACATGATTGCTTATTCTGTTATCCTCGATATAAAAGAATAAATAAAACAAAACACACACACACACACACACACACACACACACACACACACACACACACATTTACACTTAAACACACACACACACATATACACAGACAGACACAGACAGACAAACAAACACAGACGGACAACCAGAAAGACAGAAAGTGTAGGCCATTGTGTACCGGTGGGAACAGATGCCAAAATTCACAAAACTGCATATATACACGGCGATTGGATGTTAGAAAAACCCACATGGGTGCTTATTCCATTATTCTGGACATAAAAGGATAAACAAACAAATAAATAAATGGATAACTACAGAGACACATAGAGAGACAGAGGGATACAGAGACAGACATACAAAGACTGAGGCAGACAGGGTCAGAGAGAACACTGAAATGGTTTAATTGCACATTGGCCTTGGACCACAATACAATATTGAAAAGAAAATAGGAAAAATGTCTGACATAACAGCACCTATCTGTACTCATTCGCAGAGGCGTGAGATAACCTGGTGGTCAGAGTGATGCGCTCGTGATCTGCTGACCCGGGTTCGAATCTCGTTCAAGAGGATTTTTCCTCCGGAGTGCTGACTCCACTCCCCCAAAAGTCCTTTGGAAGAGACCGGGGCCCCGTGTGCGAACGCACGCAAAACATCTTGCGTACACGTTAAAACATGTTTCGCTTTTCAAAAGAGTGGGCTATTGTGTGCCCGTGAGAACGGATGACAAAATTTACAAAACCGCATACACACTGGGAATGGATGTAAAGAAGGATATAAGTGCTTATTCTGTTATCCTGGATATGAAAAACACACACACACACACACACACACACACACACACACACACACACACACACACACACACACACACACACACACACACACAGAGAGAGAGAGAGAGAGAGAGAGAGAAGAGAGAGAGAGAGAGAGAGAGAGAGGAGAGAGAGAGAGAGAGAGAGGAGAGAGAGAGGAGAGAGAGAGAGAGAGAGAAGGCTAAACAAAGGAGGTCAACGCTGTTGTTCTTAGTATTTCATATTCATTCAATTATGCATCATCCTATTGCAATTACGATGTGAAGACTTAACAACCTGACCTTGATGTGAGAAAACGTCTTTTTTTTCTGTCTTGTTAATGCAGAGATGCATTCCGTAAATTAAAACTAGGGCACCGTGACCTCAATGCATCATGGAAACTACGGCACAAGGTAAACTTGATGCTGTCTTGTTCTTCTGTGCCTACTTTTGTTTTCTTTGCTTTTTCAAAGCTTCAGGCGGGAGATGATCTGACGTAGTGATCTTTCGAGCAAACATGATGCAGCTTTAATAATGGTGGTGTAAACTTTCTTTTATGTCTTCCACAGTTTTGTTATTTTACTGATTTAATACCTCAGGAATTAAAAAGATTATCACTATTGAAAATTATCTTTTACACAAGAGGCAAACCAACGAACCCAATACGATGTCCTCTGATAATTATTTTCCCTTGACATAAACCTTATGATTATGAAAGCTATACCACCGTCTTCAAAGCTGTACTGATATTCCTAACATTATAATAAAAATAAATCACTATGGATTACAGTAGATTGTAGGTGTTGTATGGTCGATGCTTCTTGTACACACGAGATTAATTCACGCGTTAAATCCTGTTCCGCTTTTCGTATGAGTAGGCCATTGTGTGCCGGTGGGAACAGATGACAAGATTTACAAAACCGCATACGCACGCGGGCTGGATGTAAAAGAGCACATGAGTGCTTATTCCATTATCGTGGATATAAATGAATAAATAAATAAGTGAATGAATAAATAAATAAACAAATAAATGATTAAATGAATAAATAAATTTCATTCCTCTGAGCGTAAATATATGGACAGTCGTCATTTGATTTGTATTTTCATTTACAACTATAACATGTGTTGTGTGATCTATCTAGATATGTAGTCTTTATAGATAAATGTTGTCACTGTCCTAAAAAGTGTGTATTTATGTTTTTTTTGTTTTTTGTGACTAGACTATTTCAATGATATCTATAAATCGACCATCTTTAAACAAGACAGAAGAGGGCTGATGTTTTTCATTTGTGTCCTTTGTTGATAATCATAACTTCACATGACATGAAAGCTGACGTCTTAATCCTTATAGCTTATGCAACTCAACGACATGCAAGTGGATCGGTGGTCTAGAGGCAACGCAACTGCCTAGAAATCGAGAAGTCCGTGTCAGAAGTGTGCAGTGGTTTGAACCCCGCTTGGGCCCAAAACTGTTCTCCATCAATTAGACCATGAGTGGTGGTGGGCTGGGGTACTTGTCTTTCAGGTGAATATATAAACTGAGGTCCCGTGTGTTACAAATAATTACCTAGCGCACATAAAGTTAAATCAACAAAACAAAGCACGGTGGCAAGAAAAATGTTTCTGGCAAGGTTATGTACAAAAAACCCACTCTGATAGGGAAACAATAAATTTGCAGACAAGAAAAGAAAAAAAATAAACAATAACGGGTGGCACTGCTCTTGTGGCGACGTGCTCTCCTAGGAGAGAGCAGCCCGAATTTCACGCAGATATATCTGTCGTGATTAAAATGATATGAAAAAAAATAAGTTAAACAGAAAAAATGATATTAGGTTTTGGTTTTTAAATTTCAAATCTAGATCATGACAAAGGTTGCAAAGAAGTTATGCTGTGTGGGACGCTTAGAAAGAAGGTTCCAAATACAATTGTTCTTTTTTGTTGACTGATGTTGTAACCATACTGATTCCTAGCATACGTATGGATTAAGACCCAACATTAAAGCCTTAGGCAGCAGATACGTGTCGTAAAAGAAAGCAACAATTAAAACAATAACATCATAAACATTAATATTAAAATACAACAGCAGTTTTCATCCTTAAATACATGTAGTTAGTTTTTCACTTTAACCATTATTTTTTCAGTAAATAGTGATATCAGATAGATTTGAGAGAGAGAGAGAGAGAGAGAGAGGAGAGAGAGAAGAGAGAGAGAGAGAGAGAGAGAGAGAGAGAGAGAGAGAGGAGAGAGAGAGAGAGAGAGAGAGAGATTTGATTTTTGATTTGAATTGATTTATTCTTTTATATCGAGGATAATGGGATAAGCACTCTTGTGCTTTTTTACATCCAGTCCCCGTGTGCATTAAGTTTTGTATATGTCATCTGTTCCCACCGGCACACGATGGCCTACTCTTACGAAAAGCGCAACAAGATTTAACGTGTGCGCAAGATTTCTGCGTGCGTTCGCACACGGAGCTCGGTTTAAAGTCTCATCGAAGAGAGAGAGAGAGAGAGAGAGAGAGAGGAGAGTAGAGAGAGAGAGGAGAGAGAGAGAGAGAGAGAGAGAAGGAGAGAGGAGAGAGAGAGAGAGAGAGAGTGTCCGTGCGTCTGTGCGCGCTTGCGCGCGTGCGTGTTTGTGTATGTGTAGGTGGGATGGGTATATGAGTGTGCACATAGTTACTGCTCTTCCTGAAAGAACATCACAGTATGGAGATATATCAGTGATGTCTTGTTTTGCACATTGCAGGAATAAAAACAAACAACTAACCTGAACGCACAAAATCATGATTGATACCTTAATCGACACTAAAAGTGTACACGATTACAATTTAAAAGACAGCCGGCCATTACTCTAAGAGAGAAAAACAAGCTGCGAGTAATTCAAACTGTTTGTTCAGTTTCTGTATTAACGTAGACCTAAAAACAAGATCTTGGCTATCATTCTTTATCGTCATGCATTAATAATAACAATAATGATAAAGACCAATGTTATTTTCATTTGCTTCTCTCTTTTAAGAAAAACCTGAATCCAAAAAAATATGAGCCATAAAAACCACTATTTAGCATCTCTTTACAAAATCGTCTACCCGTTTTTCCTCTCGGATTGAAGTGAGAAGATCTCACATCAAACGTGCCGGCTAGACTTTTTTGCGTTACCGATGATCTTTATACTAATCTAATCAGGTCTTTAAGAATTTTTTTTTAAATGACAACTTTGCCCCATTTTTTGTTTTGGTTGACTCGTATTTTGTTTTGCTTGTCCATGGTTTGTTTTATTTGATGTCGTAGAAGGTGATGTTTACTGATGTGTTTTGCTATAAAAGCTTATTTCAACTCTGAATTTCCTGACGTTTATTGCTTTCATGATTCGCAAGTTTGCTTGGGTTTTTTTTTTTCGCCGTTTCTTCGTGAGGCAGTGTGTTTCCGAAAAACAACCCAACAAGAACAAACAATGGTGGCTGGTAGTTTAGGATGGAATAAAAGTAGGGAAAAATATAAACTGTTAGGTGATTTTTCTATCGTCTCTGTTTGGTTGAACGTTTTTAACATTTGCTCTCTCTCTCTCTCTCTCTCTCTCTCTTCTCTCTCTCTCTCTCTCTCTCTCTCTC
>CM060326.1:23518869-23521369 GCA_030674155.1 Stramonita haemastoma | reverse complement strand
ACTAAAAAATAAAAATAAACTGATAAATGAAAACTACACAGTCTTCCGATCATCAGACCTCAGATGCTGCAGCTGTACATTTCTCATGCTTGGGAATTATGATCTTGTTACAGTTTAGCTTTCCCCTGCTTCAGTGTTATGAGGTTATCTTGAATAATTATGCATCCTGACCCAATAGTTACTACACCTGGAAGTCGCTGTGAGATCGTAGATGCACGCTAGATAAACAGTTCGGTTGTTCGGCTGTTTTCAATATATACACGTAGGCAGCAATACACTGACTTCAGAGACTGTTTTATCATTTCATTGATGTTACACACAGTTTCTTCAGAAGAGAATGTGTTCAAGATAAAAACAATCTCGATATAAAAATGTCGATATGATAGTTACAAATTTAAGTTGAAATGTTAAAAATCACAAATATTTTTATGTAGTTCTTTGCACTTTGCCAACCTCAATAAGATACTAAGCCTTGATCACCCCATTGTAAACCAAGAATTAAACTTACCCTTTACTGAGGAGGAAATACAGAATGCAATTACCAGACTTAAATTAAATAAAGCTTGTGGTTACGACCACATCACTAACGAATTTCTAAAGGCGTCATCAACCAGGTTACTTGGAACTTTTGCTAAATTGTTTAATGTAATTCTTCGCTCTGGAAAAACTCCAAATGCCTGGTCCTTAGGAATTATAAAGCCAGTTTTCAAATGTAAAGGAAGTCCAGAAGATCCTAATAATTACAGAGGAATAACAATTTTAAGTTGCTTCGGAAAGTTATTTACTTCAGTGATTAACAACAGGTTGACAAAATATTTCAATGAACACAAGACTATTGGCCAAGAACAAGCAGGTTTTAGAGCAGGTTTTTCCACCACTGATCATTTATTTACACTTCATTGCATGATTGATGTGTTTCTTGCCAAGAGAAAACGACTGTATTGTCTTTTTGTTGATTTCGAAAAGGCATTTGACCGTGTTAACAGAGCTTTTCTTTGGCGGAAGCTGGTCGGTCATGGTGTGAATGGAAATATTTTAAAGGTTATCAAAGATATTTATACTAAAGCCAAGTCATGTGTTGGTGGTGGGAATGAGCGTTCTGATTTTTTTCAATCCACATCTGGGGTCCGTCAGGGCGAAAACTTGTCACCTTTACTCTTTGCTTTGTATTTGAATGATATGCAATCTTATATTATTGAAAAAAATGACTGGTTTACCAACAATGTCAAAGGAAGCCAGAGAACTTGGGTGGGAAAGTGAAAAAGAAAATCTTTTGTTGAAAATGTTTTTGTTATTGTATGCAGATGATACGGCAATTTGTGCTGAATCGAAAGAAGATTTACAGGAAGCTATAAATGCTATGTGTAATTACTGCCATAAATGGAAACTTAACATGAATGTAGAAAAAACAAAAGTGTTGGTCTTCTCTCGAGGAAAGATCAAGAAAATGCCTTGTTTTACATGTTGTGGTAAAGAAATTAAAGTGGTTTTTTCTTTCAAGTATCTGGGGCTAAACCTTAATTATAATAACAGATTTAACCTGGCACAAAAACATTTATATGACCAGGCACGTCGTAGTATGTTCTCTTTGTTAAAAAAATGTAGAAGACTCTTTCTTCCTATTGATATTCAGATAGAGCTATTTAACAGAGTGGTCGTCCCAGTTTTGCTCTATGGGTGTGAAATTTGGACACCATCAATGTGTGAATTAGCTTCTAAATTACAGCTTAAGTTCTTTAAAATAATACTTAAACTTGGAAAATCTACTCCAAGTAAAATGATTTATGGAGAATTGGGTCAGTTTCCTGTGGAAATAACAGCAAAAGTAAGGATGCTATGTTACTGGTTTAAGCTAGTGGATGCAGGAAGCGAGTCCAAGTTTTCAAATATTGTATACAGACTTCTACAGGATATGTATATGGCTAATTCCCACAAATCACCTTATTTAGTTACTGTAGAACGTACATTAAACGAAATTGGATTAAGTGGTATATGGCAGAATCAGTTTGATCTCCGAGTATCATCAGAATGGTTTAAAGCCAAAGTTACATGTAGTTTGCAAGATCAGTATTTACAGCAATGGTATTCTCATGTGGACAATGACGACATCTTCCTCAATTATAGACTATTTAAAAAGTGTTTCTGCTTTGAACATTACTTATCCATTCTTCCTCGTACCTCATTACTAACTTTTATTCATTTTCGAACGTTAAATCATAGACTTCCCATCCAAACAGGCAGAATAAGTAGTATTCCCAGAGCAGAGAGAGTCTGTGATAAATGTGAAGATAGCGAGTTAGGAGATGAGTTTCATTGCTTGTTCAAATGTAAATTTTTTGTGCAGTTAAGAAACAAATTTATCCCAAAATATTATCATAAAAATCCAAACGTTATCAAGTTCCATGAACTGTTTAGCTCTAGGAGGAAATCTTTGCTTATTAAAGTTACACAGTTCCTGAAAGAAATAATGAAAAAACACTAATTTGATATTTCTTCATAA
>CM060326.1:23486369-23501369 GCA_030674155.1 Stramonita haemastoma | reverse complement strand
AGCACATGATTGCTTATTCCATTATCGTGGATATAAATGAATAAATAAATAAGTGAATTAATAAATGAATAAACAAATAAATGATTAAATGAATAAATACATTTCATTCCTCTGAGCGTAAATATATGGACAGTCGTCGTTTGATTTGTATTTTCATTTACAACTATAAAATGTGTTGTGTGATCTATCTAGATATGTAACCTTTATAGATAAATGTTGTCACTGTCCTAAAAAGTGTGTATTTATGTTTTTTTGTTTTTTGTGACTAGTCTATTTCAATGATATCCATAAATCGACCATCTTTAAACAAGACAGAAGAGGGCTGATGTTTTTCATTTGTGTCCTTTGTTGATAATCATAACTTCACATGACATGAAAGCTGACGTCTTAATCCTTATAGCTTATGCAATTCAACGACATGCAAGTATGTGGATCGGTGGTCTAGAGGCAACGCAACTGCCTAGAAATCGAGAAGTCCGTGTCAGAAGTGTGCAGTGGTTTGAACCCCGCTTGGGCCCAAAACTGTTCCTCCATCAATTAGACCATGAGTGGTGGTGGGCTGGGGTACTTGTCTTTCAGGTGAATATATAAACTGAGGTCCCGTGTGTTACAAATAATTACCTAGCGCACATAAAAGTTAAATCAACAAAACAAAGCACGGTGGCAAGAAAAATGTTCTGGCAAGGTTATGTACAAAAAACCCACTCTGATAGGGAAACAATAAATTTGCAGACAAGAAAAGAAAAAAAAAACAATAACGGGTGGCACTGCTCTTGTGGCGACGTGCTCTCCTAGGAGAGAGCAGCCCGAATTTCACGCAGATATATCTGTCGTGATTAAAATGATATGAAAAAAAAGAAATTAAACAGAAAAAATGATATGAGGTTTTGGTTTTTAAATTTCAAATCTAGATCATGACAAAGGTTGCAAAGAAATTATGCTGTGTGGGACGCTTAGAAAGAAGCCTCCAAATGCAATTGTTCTTTTTTGTTGACTGATGTTGTAACCATACTGATTCCTAGCATACGTATGGATTAAGACCCAACATTAAAGCCTTAGGCAGCAGATACGTGTCGTAAAAGAAAGCAACAATTAAAACAATAACATCATAAACATTAATATTAAAATACAACAGCAGTTTTCATCCTTAAATACATGTAGTTAGTTTTTCACTTTAACCATTATTTTTTCAGTAAATAGTGATATCAGATAGATTTGAGAGAGAGAGAGAGAGAGAGAGAGAGAGAGAGAGAGAGAGAGAGAGAGAGAGAGAGAGAGAGAGAGAGAGAGAGAGAGAGAGAGAGAGAGAGAGAGAGAGAGAGAGAGATTTGATTTTTTATTTGAATTGATTTATTCTTTTATATTGAGGATAATGGGATAAGCACTCTTGTGCTTTTTTACATCCAGTCCCCGTGTGCATTCAGTTTTGTATATGTCATCTGTTCCCACCGGCACACGATGGCCTACTCTTACGAAAAGCGCAACAAGATTTAACGTGTGCGCAAGATGTTCTGCGTGCGTTCGCACACGGAGCCTCGGTTTAAAGTCTCATCCGAAGAGAGAGAGAGAGAGAGAGAGAGAGGAGAGAGAGAGAGAGAGAGAGAGAGAGAGAGAGAGAGAGAGAGAGAGAGAGAGAGAGAGAGAGAGAGAGAGAGAGAGAGTGTGTCCGTGCGTCTGTGCGCGCTTGCGCGAGTGCGTGTTTGTGTATGTGTAGGTGGGATGGGTATATGAGTGTGCGCATAGTTACTGCTCTTCCTGAAAGAACATCACAGTATGGAGATATATCAGTGATGTCTTGTTTTGCACATTGCAGGAATAAAAAAAAAAAAACTAACCTGAACGCACAAAATCATGATTGATACCTTAATCGACACTAAAAGTGTACACGATTACAATTTAAAAGACAGCCGGCCATTACTCTAAGAGAGAAAAATAAGCTGCGAGTAATTGAAACTGTTTGTTCAGTTTCTGTATTAACGTAGACCTAAAAACAAGATCTTGGCTATCATTCTTTATCGTCATGCATTAGTAATAACAATAATGATAAAGACCAATGTTATTTTCATTTGCTTCTCTCTTTTAAGAAAAACCTGAATCAAAAAAAAATATGAGCCATAAAAACCACTATTTAGCATCTCTTTACAAAATCGTCTGCCCGTTTTTCCTCGCGGATTGAAGTGAGAAGATTTCACATCAAACGTGCTGGCTAGACTTTTTTGCGTTACCGATGATCTTTATACTAATCTAATCATGTCTTTAAGAATTTTTTTAAATGACAACTTTGCCCCATTTTTTGTTTTGGTTGACTCGTATTTTGTTTTGCTTGTCCATGGTTTGTTTTATTTGATGTCGTAGAAGGTGATGTTTACTGATGTGTTTTGCTATAAAAGCTTAGTTCAACTCTGAATTTCCTGACGTTTATTGCTTTCATGATTCGCAAGTTTGCTTGGGGTTTTTTTTTTCGCCGTTTCTTCGTGAGGCAGTGTGTTTCCGAAAAACAACCCAACAAGAACAAACAATGCTGGCTGGTAGTTTAGGATGGAATAAAAGTGGGGAAAAATATAACTGTTAGGTGATTTTTCTATCGTCTCTGTTTGGTTGAACTTTTTTTAACATTTGCTCTCTCTCTCTGTCTCTCTGTCTCTCTGTCTCTCTGTCTCTCTGTCTCTCTCTCTCTCTCTCTCTCTCTCTCTCTCTCTCTCTCTCTCTCTCTCTCTCTCTCTCTCTCTCACTCTCACTCTCCCTCTCTCTCATTCTCACTCTCTCTCTCACTCTCTGTCTGTCTGTCTGTCTGTCTGTCTGTCTGTCTGTCTGTTGTCTGTCTGTCTGCCCGTCTCTCTGTCTGTCTGTCTTTCTGTCTGGCTGTCTGTCTCTCTTTCTCTCTCTCTCTCTCTCTCTCTCTCTCTCTCTCTCTCTCTCTCTCTCTCTCTCTCTCTCTCTCTCTCTCTTCGTTATTATTTTCTGTTTACCATTTTGTGTCTGTATTTAATTCTCATCACTTCATAAAACCTTTCTTTGTTTTCACGGCCAAGCCAGAAACTCGCCCCTACATTTGCCATTAATCTGTGTATTTGTTTTCTGCGCTATTTACCCGGATATCATAATCACACACACACACACACACACACACACACACACACACACACACACACACACACACACACACACACACACACACACACACACAAGATATATATAATATATATATATATATATATATAATATATATATTACAACATACAATATATATATATATATATATATATATATATATATATATATATATATATATATATATATATACAGACAGACAAAGAGAGAGACAGAGACAGTAACAGAGAGAGACAGAGACATAAACAGAGAGTCAGACAGAAAGACACACACACACACACAATGACAATGACAATATTTTATTGTCTATAGCATCACAGCCCTTAGACAAGGGGGATAATCAAAAAACAAGAATGGAATCAATTATTTCACGTACACACACACACACACACACACACACACACACACACACACACACACACACACACACACACACATACACACACACATACACTGACACATACACTGACACACACACACCACACACACACACACACACACACACACACACACACACACACACACACACACACACACACACACACACAGATAATATAGGATCGTTTTGAAATAATCTTACAATAAACATTTTTATCTTACTTCCTAGATTTCTTGTTTCCTTAATTTTTAATGCTAACACAGACACACAGACAGACAGAGAGAATCAGAGAGAGACAAACAGAAGACAGACAGACAGATGGAGACAGTGACAAAGACAAAGATACATAGAGAGACACAGAAAGAGAGAAAGATTTATTTATTTATTTATCTATTTATTTATTTATTTATTTATTTATTCTTTTATTCTTTTATATCGAGGATAACAGAATAAGCAATCATATGCTTTTTTTCATCCGGTCCCCGTGTGTATGCAGTTTTGTAAATCATGTCATCTGTTCCCACCGGCACACGATGGCCTACTCTTACGAAAAGCGGAACAGGATTTAACGTGTGCACAAGATGTTCTGCGAGAGGAAGAGAGCATGGCCCTGTTAGCTACAGAGAAAGACAGACATTGATGTAGCAAGGATCGTCAAATACTCAACCAGGCCTACACGTTTACAATATCCATCCTTTCTTTTCAAGTTCCAAGGCCATCGGAAATGATGATGATGAAACCACTGCTTCTGGCAGGCAGAATCTTTTAACCAGCGGCAACAACAGGCAAGACAGTATAACGAAAGCCTACAAACAATTCCTTGAGGTCTCTCAGCTTACAGATCCTTGCAAAGAAATGTGTCGTAAGATTTAATTTGGTAGGGCTATCTCTGCAATGGAAAAACTCGGGGTAATCTGGTAACGAGAGAAAAAAAAGTGGTCAAGGGAAGAGAATTGGCTTGGAAATGGAGACCATAAAAAAAAAGTTTTAAAAAATGAGTGGAGAACATGAAAAAAAACCCAGAAGCACCACGACTGGTAAACCTCCGTGTTCTTTGGAGAGATTTTGGTTTGGTGGTTGTATTTAAGAGTGACCTGTGCGCAGTGAAATTCGATTCCTTATATGTCTTTTTTTTCCAGATAAAATTGGAGGGAGGAGGTGGAGTAAAAATTAAAAAAAGACGAAGGAAGAAGGAAAGAGAGAGGAATAATGATGTGAAGGAGGCAGTATAAACAAATGTGAAAGCACATGCCTGAAAAAATAACATTCTTTAGACATATTTGAAGAAGTTTTATCTCTAAATCTAGGCAACCGCCACTTTTTTCTTACCCTCCTTACCTAAAACAAATATCAATAAATAAAAGAGAAGAGTATTTTTCAAAGAAAAGAAGGAGAAACGGGTCAATGCAACCGAAAGAAAAATACTAGGTGAAGACTAAACAAGGCAGAAGGGCAAAACAGTTAAACCATTTGATAACAAGGCACCGTTTGCATCTTGCGACGGGAACGCTGGACACACACACACACACACACACACACACACACACACACACATACACACACACACACACACACAACACATACACACACTACGTACGTACGTACGTACGTACGTACTACGTACGTACGTACGTACGTACGTACATACATACATACATACATACATACATACATACATACACACACACACATACATACATACACACATACATACACACATACACATATGCACACACACAATATACACACACAGGCACAGACACACACGCAGGCACAGACACACACGCAGACACAGAGCACACTCACTCACACACATACATACACACACACACACACACACACACACACACACACACACACACACACACACACACACACACACACACACACACACGCACGCACGCACGTGCACGCACACACACTCACTGTCAGGCTAACAGACAGAGCAGTTATTAGCAAAATAGCTAGATAGTCACTCAGTACACAAGGTTTCTTTCAAATTTACAAGTGCCTCAAAGCAAAAGATGAAACCGCTGCATCTTGCAAGAGGAAACTCTATCTGTCGCAACAGAGGCAGCTAGAGCAATTAACACTTATTAAAAGAAATGATGAAACAAACCCAACCCTTACGGCATCTCAGTTTACAAATCCTTGCAGAGAAATGTGTTGTAAGAATTAATTTGCTAAGACACAGCTTCAACACAAAAAGGGAAATCCAGGTATTGGGGTGGAAGAAAAACACAGAAAAGATAGAAGGAGGCTTGGTAATGAAATAGGCTTGGTAACAATTACAAAAACTGAACAAGAAAGAAAAGCAGAGACAAAACTACGTTGGGAAAACCTCAGATGTTAGGGTTTTTGGTCTTTGTATTTAAGAAGAACCTGTGCACATTAAGAATTGATTCCAAATACCGGTCTTTTTTATAGAGAAAAAGGCCGTTGGGGAAAAGAGAGGGAGAGGAAAGAGAAACAAGGAAGAAAAGGTGGGATTTGGAGGTGTATCAGGGAGTGAAATTGCACAAACGCACGGACATAAAACATACTTCCGAGTAAGAAACACAACTGGTTTTTTGTTTAAATTATAATCAGCGAATCCTGGCCCGCAAAGCTTCTAGCTCCCCTCTCCTGAAAAGAAAGAAAGACAGGTGCAGGTAAAGTGGGTAGCAAACAAAATGCAATAAAACAAAAGCAAGAAGAAAAATTGAAAAAGAAAGAGCAAGTAAAAGCACACCTATCCACACACACAGTTAGAGAGAAAGAAACACAGAGAGAAAGACAGAGGGAGAGAGACAGATAGACAAATAAACAGACAGACAAAGGCAGAGCGAGAGAGCGAGAGAGCGAAAGAGAGAGAGAGAGAGAGAGAGAGAGAGAGAGAGAGAGAGAGAGAGAGAGAGAGAGAGAGAGAGAGAGAGAGAGAGAGAGAGAGAGAGAGAGAGAGAGAGAGAGAGAGAGACAGAGAGAGAGAGAGAGAGAGAGAGAGAGAGAGAGAGAGAGAGAGAGAGAGAGAGAGAGAGAGAGAGAGAGAGAGAGAAACACACATCTACACACATACACAAACATACACAAACACACGCCCACAGACACCCACAGACACAGACACACAGACACACAGACACACAGACACACAGACACACAGACCACACACACAGACCACACACACGACACACACACACACACACACACACACACACACACACACACACACACACACACACACACACACACTAAGAAAGGCAAAGTCAGGGACAGAGTCAGAGACAAGATCAAACGGCAGAATTAGATGATTTAATACAGACAGATAGTTATACTTTAGAAATACCATCAACAAGATGATTATCCACATTCTCATCCAACAAAGACAGAATCAGATAATTTACTACAGACAGAAAATCAATCTAAAAAAAAAAGACAATCGATCAACATAGTTACCTACACAGTCAGCCAGACTGACACGTTTCCAAAACTCAACCTTTCTTCTCAAACTATTATATTCATTGGAACTAAAGATGAAAGATACGGGAGGAAACCTGAGCAGCAGCATCAACATCAACAGAAAGAGAAGACAACAAAAAGCCCACAACCTAGCAACAGCCTTTCGGTATCTCAGCTGTCAAAGCCTGGCAAAGAAAGGAAAGTAAGATTAACCTGGGTAAACATCTCCACAGCAGAAAAAATGGGGGCATAGAGATAAGAAAAACAGAGAAGAGAGGGAAGAATAGGCTGGGCGACACAGAGAAAAAAAAATGCTTTGGAGGAAACCAGAGGAGGAAGAAAAAATAAAGACAGAGAATAAGCAGGATTGCCGAATCTCATATGTTTGGAGTTTTTTGGTACTTGTGTTTCAAAAGAACCTGTGTACATTGATGATAGGTTTCAAAAACCTGTCCTTTGAAGAAAAAAAAAAATTGAAGAGAAGAGAGAGAGGAAACAGAGAAAAAGAAGACAGAGGAGGGGGGTGGAGGTAGGGTAGGGGAGACAGACGGAAGAGAGAGTAAAAATACATAAATGCACAAGTGTAGTCCTGACATTATCTTTAACTAACTCGACAAAGAACGAGTTATAATCTATAAAACCGTGATTTGCGACTATCTCTTATCTCCCCACCACCCATTGAAAAAAGACCGGTCCATACAAAAATTGGAAGCAAAATAATGAAAAAAAGGAGAGAAAAATCATAACATGAAAACAGAAAAATAAGTAT
The DNA here is from genome assembly GCA_030674155.1 of Stramonita haemastoma. NCBI lineage: Eukaryota > Metazoa > Mollusca > Gastropoda > Neogastropoda > Muricidae > Stramonita > Stramonita haemastoma. The sequence continues at coordinate 23,493,675 of CM060326.1, read as the reverse complement.
AAACTTTGTTGCAAGTGGCTAGAGTTTTGATAATGTTTGCACGAATCATGCACACACACACACACACGCACATGCGCGCACACACACAAACACACACACACACACAAACATACACACAAAACACACACAGAAACACACATACATGCACACAGGAACGCACACACACACACACGCACACATACACATACACTAACAGCACACACACACGTGCGTGCGCACACACACACACACTAATAGCACACACATGCGTACGCACACACACATATACACATGCACAAACACACATACACGCACGCACCAACACACACATACACGCACCCACGCACACACACACATACACGCACGCACGCACCACACACACACACACACACACACACACAACATGCTCGCATGAGCACGCTCACACGCAATCACCTGCACTCACTCACGCACGCACATATGCGCGCACACATACGCAGACATACACACACACACGCGCGCACACACACACACACACACACTTACACACGCATCCACACATACACACACGCACGCACGCGCGCGCACATACACACATACACACACACACACACACCCACACACACACACACAACACACCAGCACACAACACACAACACAACACACGAGGCACGCACGCACCATGCTTAATACGAAAACCATTTTCTCCTGGATATTTAGATTTTTACAGTCATTCTTTTGAAAACAATGAGAGAGAGAGAGAGAGAGAGAGAGAGAGAGAGAGAGAGAGAGAGAGAGAGAGAGAGAGAGAGAGAGAGAGAGAGAGAGAGAGAGAGAGAGAGAGAGAGAGACAGAGAGACAAGAGAAGAACAGAAGAGACAAAAGACACACAACACACACACACACACACACACACACACAACACACACAAACACATAGGGAGACAGAAACACAGACACGCAGATAGACAGAAAGACAGATACGTAAACACACAGACAGACACACAAACATACATGCATACTCACAGACAGACAAACGCATATACGCAGGTAGCTACCTCAGTGCATTCCATCAGAGAAGTTGAAAGACAAACAGAAAAACAGACAAACACACAGATACAGGAACACACAGGCAGACACACATACAAACACACAGTCAACAAAAGCGCTATACTATCAGCCGGAAGAATGGCTGTTTGTTGTTAATGTTGTTATTTTTTCAATTCTCAACCTCTAATATACTGTAGGTCCATCGTTAAACACAAGGAAATCGCTGCTTCATTCATTATTCATTCGTTCATTCATTCATTCATTCATTCATTCATTCATTCATTCAGTTCATTCATTCATTCATTCATTTATATCGAGGATAAATGAATAAGCACCCATTGTTTATTTTACATCCTGTCCTCATGTGTATGCAGTTTTGTAAATCTTGTCATCTGTTCCAATTGGCACACATTGGCCTACTCTTACAAATAACGGAACAGGATTTAACGTGTGCGGAAGATGCTCTGAATGCGTTTGCACACGGGGCCTCAGTTTATAGTTTCATCCAAAGGACTTGTTGGTGAAGATTGGAGTCAGCACTGATGTTAACTCTAGGGGGGAAATCCCCTCGAATTGGAACCGAACCCGGGTCGTCAAATTGCGAGTGCAGTATTCGACCACTAGGCTATCCCGTTCCCTTCTTGCACAAGATAACCTCAGCAGTAACAGCAGCCAAAAAAAAAAAAAAAAAACCAAGATAAAACATACCATCCAACACAATTCTGAAGCATTTCAGTTCTTAAGAAAGCTTACAAAGAATGTGTCTTAACTTTATTTTATTTGGTAGAACGCATTTACAACGGGAAAAAATGACGATCTGATGACGGGAGTAAAAAAGAAAAAAAGGAATGCTAAGCTGGGTGATGAGGGGGGGAGGGGGATGTTAAAAAATCAGAAGAGGAAAGAAAATCAGAAGCACCACGACTGTTAAAACAAAGATTTTAGTGCGCCTATTTAAAATGAACCTCTGCACATTAAAAATCGATTCATATATCTGTATTTTTTGAGAAAATGAACAACATCAAGAGGCGGTTGAGGGAAGGAAAAGAAAAGAATAAAGAAAAGGAGGATGAGAACGTAAGTAAAAAGCACAAATGATGACACGAATGCGTACACTGCGATTAATCCTACGTTTAACAAAATTAAAAAAAAAAAAAAAAAAAAAAAAAATTAGACAAAAAAACCCTGATTCGATTAAAATCATTGCCTGGTTACTGTCTCTCTCTACCCTTCATCTCATAACTTAAAAGCAATGACAGGAGCACAGTAAAAAGAAAGAAATGAACAAAAAACAAAAAATCCATAAGCAAGGGACGTAGAGAAAAAATGAATGTGTATCTGCTTTGCCTCGATATGTGGCAGAAAAATACAAAAACAAAATAAATAATAAGAAATGTATAGCTACAAGTGGGTGACTAATATATATGTACATTTTTATTCTTTTTTTCCTTTTATATCGAGGATAATGGGATAAGCACACTTGTGCATTTTTTACATCCAGTCCCCGTGTGTATGCAGTTTTGTAAATGTCATCTATTCCACCGGCACACGATGGCCTACTCTTACGAAAAGCGGAACAGATTTCACGTGTGCGTAAGATGTTCGCGTGCGTTCACACACGGTGCCTCAGTTTATAGTCTCATCCGAAGGATTTTGAGGAAGAGTGGAGTCAGCACTGATGTTAACTCCAGGAGAAATATCTCCTCGAACGGGAATCGAAGCCGGGTCGTCAAATTACGAGCGCAATGCTCTGACCATTAGGTTATCCCGTCTCTGAGAGAGAGAGAGAGAGAGAGAGAGAGAGAGAGAGAGAGAGAGAGAGAGAGAGAGGAGAGAGAGAGAGAGAAGAGAGAGAGAGAGAGAGAGAGAGAGAGAGAGAGAGAGAAAGAGAGGTACACACATACACACAGTCATACACACATAGTCACAGTCACACCACAGGCACACACACAGGCACACACAGTGTCAGGCAGACAGAGAGAGAGAGAGAGAACGAATGAATCAATAATCTTTATTTTCTCAAGGGTGACAGATGGGCATTCTCATAGGTTTTTTTTTCATCCGGGCATTTCCTGATTAGGGAATATCAAAATCAAAGCAAAACCCCTTAAAAACAACATCCCCCAAACCGAAACAAACAAAAACCAAAACCAAACCAAATGAGAGAGAGAGGGGGGGGTTGGGGAGGAGAGAGAGAGAGAGAGAGAGAGAGAGAGAGAGAGGAGAGAGAGAGAGAGAGAGAGAGAGAGAGAGAGAGAGAGAGAGAGAGAGAGAGAGAGAGAGAGAGAAAACTTGAAAACTTTGAAAACTTTGAAAACTTTGAAAACTTTCTTTATTCAAAGAGGGTAATAGAATAAGCAAAGATTGCTTTTTTACATCCAGCCCTCGGAAAAGACTCCCCTCCCCCACCTCCCCCCCAACACACCCAAAACAAAAGATAAACAAGCAAACAAAACCCCAACAATATACATGAAAAGTTGCAAATGTACACAATATGAAAATAGATAATGAAAATACTTTCGAACGAACAAGCAAATACTAAATACAAAGGGTACAGAAAAATCAATTTCAAGATTCATGAGAGAGAGAGAGAGAGAGAGGAGAAGAGAGAGAGAGAGGAGAGAGAGAGAGAGAGAGAGAGAGAGAGAGAGTAGAGAGAGAGAGAGAGAGAGAGAGAGAGAGAGAGAGAGAGAATGAACAATGAACGAATGAATGAATGAGTATTTAAAGAGGGTAATGGCATAAGAAAACGTGCCTTTTTATAACCACCCTTCTGGGTGAAAAAGGAAGAAAATAAAAGAAAGGCATAGCAATAACAAACAAACTGCACATATGCATTGTATGAGTGAAGAAAAAAGAAAAAAAAATCCATAACATCATCCAAATACAAGAAACATTTTCTACGCTTATGCTTTATCTTTTACAAAATGAGAGAACAAAATCACAAAATCAGATTAGAAAATAAGAAATATGATTGACTAGAGAGTAGAGTAGAGTAGAGTAGAGTAGAATAGAGTAGAGTAGAGTAGAGTAGAGTAGAGTAGAGTAGAGTACTGTAGAGTAGAGCAGAGCAGAGTAGAGTAGAGACTGACAGAGAAGGGATAGACAGGCAGATGAGAGATAGAATACAGACAGACGGACAGACTAAAGACACTCAGTTTCACAGGCAGGCAGACAGACAGACATACAGACAGACAGACAGACAGAGAATGACAGACAGCTGATAAAAAGACATATGTAAAACATGATTAAATGAAGTCATGGCAAATCATGACTGACATTTTGTCCGATAACAAGAAAACAATATGCTTTTTTTATATAAGACAAGATCAACAGCCAGTCTCTGTCAGCCTTTCATTCATAAGAAAATGTTTCAATGATTTTTTAAAGTTTAGCATAGAAGTTACACTTTTTAAGGATGCTGGCAGGTTATTCCAGTAAGTGCCACCGCTATATACAAGACTACTTTTAAACAGATCTATTCTTGGTTTTGGCACAGTAAGTTTATGGAATGACGATATGTATTTATTTGAAAATGTTTTGCCAGAGTGGGCGGTGCATTTCCATACACTAGTCTGTGCATCATTAAAGCTTTGTTGTATTCCAACTGCAATTTAAATGGCAAAATACCAACTGATTTATAGTCCACGGAAGTTAATGAGCTTGATTTCAATAGAATAAGTTTAATGGCACGCTTGTATAATCTAATCAGAGGTTTTAATGTATTTGCCTTGCAGAACCCCACAAGGTTGATGCGTATTCTATAACAGAACTTATGTGTGCATGGAAAAACTGTTTTCTAGTGCTAAGATTAAGGAAATGTTTTATTTTGGATAACTGAAACACCTTTTGAGATACAACTTTACTTAGATTGGCGATGTGGTCTTGCCATGAAAGATTATGATCAATAATGATTCCTAGCACCTTGTGGAAATTTACTTCTTCAATTTTTTCACCTGAAACATTTATAGGGAACATAGAAGAGATCTGATTCTGTCGCTTTTGTCTGGTTGTTATACACATACATTTAGTCTTTATTGGATTAAGGGACATGTGATTTAGTTCTGCCCATCTGGTAAGCTGATATATATTGTCTTGGAGATTAGATGACAAAATTTGTAAGGAATGATTTTCAGCATAAATTGAATTGTCATCTGCAAATAATTCACAACAAGCATTCATGTACAATGGTAAATCATTAATATATAGAGAGAAAAGTATAGGACCCAGAACTGAACCTTGGGGAACACCATTTGTCACTGTGAGAAAATCAGACTGAGACTTTCCAACAAAGACTGACTGTTGTCTATTTGATAAAAATGATTCTAAAAATTGAAAGGTATTCTTTGATATTCTATATAGGTGTAGTTTCTTTAACAGAAGTGTGTGGTTTATCACATCGAAAGCCTTTGCAAAATCGGCGAAGACAACTCCGGTAAACATATTGTTATTAATATTCAGAAGCCATTTGTCTACCATATTTATCAGAGCCGTGTGACATGAATGTTTTTTTCTGAAACCTGATTGACTTGGATTGATTAGGTCATATTTTTCTAAATGTAAAAGTAAAGATTTTTTAACATGCTTTTCTAAAGGCTTTGATAAGATAGACAAAATTGATATCGACCTGTAATTCGATGGGTCATCTGATGCGCCAGATTTAAAGAGAGGAATTGACTTTAGCCTTTTTAAAATGAGAAGGAAAATAAGCTTTGTCAATACAAAGATTATAAATATAGGTAAGGGTGTCTGCTATTACAGGCGCAGCAATTTTAATTATTTACCATCTAGTCCATCAACATCTTTTGTGGTTGACTGCTTTAATTGTAAGAGGGATGTCAGCACTTCAGGTAAGGAAATAAATGGAATGTCTAATTTAGAGTGTATATTTTTAGACTCACAATATGCTCTTAAATGTTTCAAATCATTACTTTTCCAGTCTTCACACTTTATTAGGTTGTTGGCTATCCCAACAAAATGTTTATTCAGGCTCAAGGATGAAATGTCTTTAACTGTAGTTTGTGCCTTTTTGTTAGTTTTATTTGTTAGTAGATTAATGGCTTTCCAAATGTGTCTGCAGTTTTTTCTGTCCGATACAAGATCTTGAAAGTACTTTTGTTTTGCTACACGCTTCATGTTTGTCACCTTGTTTCTTTGGTTTTTAAAACTCTTCTATCATGAGAGGAGAGAGAGAGAGAGAGAGAGAGAGAGAGAGAAGAGAGAGAGAGAGAGAGAGAGAGAGAGGAGAGAGAGAGAGGAGAGAGAGAGAGAGAGAGAACAACAAATCGTTTGAATTTAAAGCAAATTGTACAATAACGACCAAAAAAAAGCGAAAAAAACACGACCCAATCCGAGAGAGAAACACTAGAAGCAGCAAGAAATACAAACACACAAAAAAGAAGCAGGCCTAAAATGAACAAAGTAATCGACATTATCAAAGGAAATGTATAATATCCTTTACCTCGCTGAGACAGTTTCCTACTCGAATTACAGACATGGAAAAGATCGTTCCGTTTGATCTCCCTCTGTCTGTCTGTCTGTCTCTCTGACTCTGTCTCTGCCTCTGTCTCTGTCTCTCTCTCTTTTAAACACACACATACATACACACATACACTCTCTCTCTCTCTGTGTCTTCTGTTGTCTCTCTCTGTCTCTCTCTGTCTGTCTGTCTCTCTGTCTCTCTCTGTCTCTGTCTCGTCTCTCTCCCTCTCTGTGTGTGTCTCTGTCTGTCTGGTCTGTCTGTCTACTGTCTGTCTCATCTTCTGTCTCCTGTCTCTCTCTCTCTGTCTCTCTCTGTCTCTCTGTCTCTTGTCTCTCTGTCTCTTCTCTGTCTCTGTCTCTGTCTCTCTCTCTCTCTCTCTCTCTTCTCTCTCTCTCTCTCTCTCTCTCTCTCTCTCCCGTTTTGACAGAATGGTCTCCAATTTTTTTATTCTGCGGCACTTTTTTTTTTTCTTTCTTTTTTGAGGTGTTTTTTTTCCGAACTATATACGTTTACCAGTTTGAACGTAGGGTTGGAGGAGGATAGGAATGATAAATATGGCGTTGCCAACGTCTGAACGAAACTTGAGGAGTATACAGTGCTTATGTGTTTTAATGAATAGACTTTATTTACGTACTACTAATACTCTGAGGGCATAGAGGGCGATGTCCTTATTAAGCAGTTGTTGCTGCTGCTGTTGTTGTTGTTGTTGTTTGTTGTTGTTGTTTTGTTGTTGTTTTTTTGTTGTTTTGTTGTTGTTGGCTGTTGTTCGTGTCGTTGTTGTGGTGGTTTTCACGCACCCCAGGGTTTCACCATCAAT
>CM060326.1:23479508-23481269 GCA_030674155.1 Stramonita haemastoma | reverse complement strand
TAGGTTTTTGGGGGTACCCCAAACCCAAAATTTTTTTTTCGGGCTCAAGGATGAAATGTCTTTAACTGTAGTTTGTCCCTTTTTGTTATTTTTTATTTGTTAGAAAAATTTAATGGTTTTCCCCAAATGTGTCTGAAATTTTTTTCGGGCCCCGAAAAAAGACCCTTGAAAGTATTTTTTGTTTTGCTAAAACGCTTCATGTTTTCACCTTTTTTCCCTTTTTTTTTTTAAAAAACCTCTTATCATGAGAGAGAGAGAGAGAGGAGAGAGAGAGAGAGAGAGAGGAGAGAGAGGGGAGAAAAGGGGAGAGAGAGAGAGGAAGAGAGAGAGAGAGAGAGAGAGAGAGAGAAAAACAAATCTTTTTCGAATTTAAAGCAAATTGTACAATAACGACCAAAAAAAAAAAAAAGCGAAAAAAAACACGACCCAATCCGAGAGAGAAACACTAGAAGCAGCAAGAAATACAAACACACAAAAAAGAAGCAGGCCTAAAATGAACAACGTTATTAATATTCAGAAGCCATTTGTCTACCATATTTATCAGAGCCGTGTGACATGAATGTTTTTTTCTGAAACCTGATTGACTTGGATTGATTAGGTCATATTTTTCTAAATGTAAAAGTAAAGATTTTTTAACATGCTTTTCTAAAGGCTTTGATAAGATAGACAAAATTGATATCGACCTGTAATTCGATGGTCATCTGATGCGCCAGATTTAAGAGAGGAATTACTTTAGCCTTTTTAAAATGAGAAGGAAAATAAGCTTTGTCAATACAAAGATTATAAATATAGGTAAGGGTGTCTGCTATTACAGGCGCAGCAATTTTAATTATTTTACCATCTAGTCCATCAACATCTTTTGTGGTTGACTGCTTTAATTGTAAGAGGGATGTCAGCACTTCAGGTAAGGAAATAAATGGAATGTCTAATTTAGAGTGTATATTTTTAGACTCACAATATGCTCTTAAATGTTTCAAATCATTACTTTTCCAGTCTTCACACTTTATTAGGTTGTTGGCTATCCCAACAAAATGTTTATTCAGGCTCAAGGATGAAATGTCTTTAACTGTAGTTTGTGCCTTTTTGTTAGTTTTATTTGTTAGTAGATTAATGGCTTTCCAAATGTGTCTGCAGTTTTTTCTGTCCGATACAAGATCTTGAAAGTACTTTTGTTTTGCTACACGCTTCATGTTTGTCACCTTGTTTCTTTGGTTTTTAAACTCTTATCATGAGAGAGAGAGAGAGAGAGAGAGAGAGAGAGAGAGAGAGAGAGAGAGAGAGAGAGAGAGGAGAGAGAGAGAGAGAGAGAGAGTGAGAGAGAGAGAGAGAGAAGAACAACAAATCGTTTCGAATTTAAAGCAAATTGTACAATAACGACCAAAAAAAAAAAGCGAAAAAAAACACGACCCAATCCGAGAGAGAAACACTAGAAGCAGCAAGAAATACAAACACACAAAAAAGAAGCAGGCCTAAAATGAACAAAGTAATCGACATTATCAAAGGAAATGTATAATATCCTTTACCTCGCTGAGACAGTTTCCTACTCGAAGTACAGACATGGAAAAGATCGTTCCGTTTGATCTCCCTCTGTCTGTCTGTCTGTCTCTCTGACTCTGTCTCTGCCTCTGTCTCTGTCTCTCTCTCTTTTAAACACACACATACATACACACATACACTCTCTCTCTCTCTCTGTTCTCTCTTCTGTCTCTCTGTCTGTCTGCTCTCTGTCCTCTCTGTCTCTGTCTCTGTTCTTCTCTCTGT
>CM060326.1:23462008-23477008 GCA_030674155.1 Stramonita haemastoma | reverse complement strand
GTGTGTGTGTGTGAGTGTATGTGTTGGGGGTGTCTGTGTGTGTGGTGTGTGTGGTGTGTGTGTGTGAGTGTGTGTTTTGTGAGTGTATGTGTGTCTGTGTGTGTGAGTGTGTGTGTGTGAGCGTGCTTGCGCATGCGCGTGTGTGTGTGTGTTGTGTGTGTGTGTGGGTGGGTGGTGGTGCGTGGCGTGTGTGTTGTGTGTGTTTGTATTTGCCGGCGCGCGCGGCGCGTGTGTGTGTGTGTGTGTGTGTGTCTGTGTGTGTGTACCTGTCTGTCTGTTTATCTATCTGTCTGTCTGTCTTCATAAATCTCGTTTTACAGGCTATCGTTGCCACACGTACAGCAGTAATCACAATATCAATTAAACTTCAGGAAAACACAAATCAAAAAAGAACACAAAAGCCTAGAAAGTATAAATATTCTATCGCATTGAAATCAAACCGCAGACGTAAACAGAGAACATACATTTAGCTCGCGATCAGGGAGCTTGATAGGTTTGTGGTTAGAGCGTGCGCTCGTGATGTGACGATCCTGTATAATAACACTACCGCGACACCCAGTACCCGGGCTTGCTTTTTGCCCATAGAGTTAGCAGAGTGCTAAACGACAATCCCGTGTCGACTGCACGCACATCTTATACATACAGTGAAACTTATTCTGCTTTTGGCCATTGCTTGCCAAAAGGAATCGGTGACAAAATCTATAAACCAAACTTTACACCAATGTCGCGTTTAAACAACATCCGAAGTCATAATGTGGTTACCTAAATATTGGTCAAATATGGCTGCATACGCATAAAACCTCATAATTTGTTAATCTCAGAGCTCTAACAAGGAAACGGACCTTCCCTCACCCCCGCCCCCCCCCCCCCCCCCCCCCTACCATCCTAGGAACAAAAAAAAAATCAGAAAAAACAAACAACAAAAGCACAAGGAAAACCCACGCTAAATATCAAACAAAGCAAATAAAAAAAAAAAACTAAGATTTTGCTCGAGTGAGGTGTGCTGAGCTGCACACGAAATAGGCCTACAAGTATTAGGAACACGATATGTGTAGCAGCTTGGAACAGATGTTTACGATGAAGTAAACTACACTACACGAAATTGCCCATGTGTGTGTGGTGTGTGTGTGTGTGTGTGTGTGTGTGTGTGTGTGTGTGTGTGTGAGTGGTGCTTGTGTGCGTGCTTGTGTGTGTGTGAGTGCAATGTTTTTTAGCAGGCCAAACGTTAGAATTTTAAGAAGTTGACTGGCAAACCCATTTTTGTAATAAAAGAAAATGTCAGAACAAAAGAACACATCCACCTTGCAAATAACCAGGAAGGCACAAATCTACAGGGAGAGATGTCACTGGTAAGATTACATGGATAAGCTGACTGAAAGGCACACATTTAAGCATACAGACAACTTGCATAATAATTATGTAACTTTTTTTTACACAAAGGAGTTCTAGTTCATAATTATGCTACCATTTTTTCTGTTGAACAGAAGTATCATTTATTTTAGAATTGATACCATAATCAGCGTGCTTGCAGTATTTGTGGTGCATTTTGATGAAAAAGTTCACTTTGATGAGCAAATAGAATGATCCCATAGGCCTATTATACGATGGTAGTAGTGAGAGGCTACGATTTTTTACACACCAACATTAAAGAAACCTTATCCCTATGTAACTGTTTTATGAACTTCAATCATAGATTAGGTCATAAACTGATGTCATCAAACCAAATGCCATGAAATGAGATTATCTGTAGCATAGGTAAAACATCTTATACCCCAATTTTACACACAGTTGTCAAAAACACATTTTAAGACTAAAAGGTCTCTCAGATACTTAGCTTTCATGATGTTACACCTTTTGTAAATGATAATATCTAAAGATTCATATCTGCCATGTCATGGTATTTTTATACCAGGGCTATAATATCAAAATTGGTATTACAAATAACAAAAGACACCTATAAACTTGCTGTGTGTTAGTAAACGAAGACATAGGAACATGCACCCATCAGAGAGCATACAACCTAAAATATGGCTATGTGGCGTCAGGGTAATTGATTTCGAGTGGAACTTGATGAGGTATCTATCCTGGATGCCTACTTTGCACTTGCTGTACCTGTGCTTTGTTTTCATGCCTACAATAGGCACAATTCAACTTAGTGAGTCAGGGCTCCATAAGCTGGGTCCTTAGTTTACCTTCCCCATGCAATCGGTATGGCTCAAATTAAAGGACATATTCAAGAGGAGTCATTAGAAACAACCTTGTAGCCAAAACATTTTTGTTTCTCTCAGATGAATTATGGTATCACTGATTATCATTACTGAGATTATGGGTCTTGGTGAAGATGAAATAAGTCACAAACCTTTCATATAGCATGCTGACTTGTGGCCAAATTTTGCTCAGTTTGTCACCTGCATCAAACTGTACATTATTGCAGCAATGAAAATACGGCATCATTTCAGTGAAATGATCCTTGGCATGTCTGAAAAATTCGCTCATTATGAACATGAGCATTGTGGGCTCTGTAGAGATTATGTCTAGGAGCTTGGTTGTAGCCAGACAGATAAAAACTCCCAGCAGTATTCATACTTTATCTTGGTTGTTGTAAAGAAATATTTCCCTTTGATGAGTCGATAGAATCCTGTTCTTGGCAGTCATTGAGATAACATAAAAAATACCCCAAACAACTAGACAAGATCAAAAGGCATTCTGTTTGCTTTTGCTGGTTTAGCCTTCTGACCACATCTTGCTTTTTGCCTGTTTGACAAGTCAGATGTCTCTGTTTTCAAGAAGCTGTCACTTTCTGCTTCTTTGTGTTTAGTTGACCCAGATGAGTATCTTTTCATTCTCCTTTGCTCTAGGCTGCTGTGCTTTGTGGTGATGTGCCAGACGTAGATGGTTCAGTGGTGTCTACAAAGTCAGTGTCTCGGTCTATGCTTGTACTGTCATTGACAGCTGTAACAGAAAAAAAGACCTACGTGTTTTGGAAGTATGAAAACAACAGTATATAACATGCAGCAACATAAGCATTCATATTAACTGCTTTTCTCTTATTCCTTTACCTTCATACTGTCCATTTTATTTGTGCATTTTCTGTCCTCATTACCCTCTAATTCCCCATACAGGCATCAAACATACTACAATCTGCACCAAAAATCAATTCAGTTTCCTCTGCATCAACTGTGCCAAGTGTAGAACCTACACTGTATCTGAGGTCAGATACAGCCTGAAGACAGCTGGTTTTGGTTCAGATCCAAAGACACTGCATTATAAGCATCTTTCTAGTTTCTCACAACTGTTTTGATCTGTTTCTTTGCTAACTGGGGGTAGTTTAAAGTAATTATTTGCCTGATAAGATGTACGATCATCTTCCAGCATAATGAAAACTTGGTGAAATTTGAAGGTTTGAAAAAAAGGAAACTGGAAAATCGTTGTAATAAGACATTCTAACTACCTCATTTAAGCTAGCTCAAATTTAAAAAGTGCACTTTATTCACTTAGCCTGTATGGTAAAATTTACCTGATTATGTACAATTGATATGAATAGACACACTTTGTCAGTCATACCATTGCAAGATGCTTAAAAAAAAACCAAAATACTCTTCTCATACCTCAATCCCACATTTGGGATCAAGCTTAAGACATGGGCCACAAACAACTGATCAGTTTCTAAAAAAGATCTAAAGGATATAATTGTAGATTAGAGACTAACCTCAATTTTGTTTAAAATGTTACAAAAATGTTTATAGATTACAAACTGTGCACTAACCTCTCTGATAATGTCTTGATTGATCCAGAACTGGGCATGGTCATGCAAATGACTGTTCCTACACAAATGAGTAAAGGGATATTAGCCACTATTTTAAATACTTTTTAAAGCCCACTTGAACTAACCATGCATTCACACATGGTAATTAAAACACTACAACAATGCTCTTGGCACATGTAAGCTGTTTGACGCTGACATGGGCTTCTCTTTTATTTTCAATCAAGAAATATATGTCTGGCTGTTTAGATAAACGAATTTGTTATGTAATAGTTAATAGTCTTTGTAGAACAAGCAATAGCTATGCCTTATTTTTAAGTGCATCCAGGAGACAATTGAGACAATTGTTGTTGTTGTTGTTGTATGTGTGAATGGTTATTGTATGTGGTGTGTGATGTGTGTGTGTTGTGTGTGTGTGTGTGTGTGTGTGTGGTGTGTGTGCATGCCAGTGCATGTGTGCATTTGTCTATGCACACACACACATATGCATGCATGCACGCATGCACATGCACAAGTATGCACGCACACAAACACACACACACATACATCCACAAACACACACACACACAACACACAACACACACACTAACACACACACTAAACACACACACTAAACACACACACACACACACACACACACACAACACACACACACACACACACACACACACTCACACATGGTGCATGCACATACACAAACAAACACACACACAAACACATACAAACACACATACATGCGAACACGCTCACATGCCCCCCTACACACACATGCACACACAATGCCTGGCCATTTTTGAGCCTCTTGTAAGGTGTGACAAAGACAATTAGGAGAGGTGTATTGATGTGGCCACTAATGACCAGTGCTTACAGAGTTTGGCAGAGGCCCCAGACCCAATTAACACAACTAGTCCAGGAGATGACAGCACCTGTGACACCTTTCCACAATGATTTGGGCTGTTTTTTTGTTTTTCTTTTTTTTTGGTTTTATTCTAGATTGTTGTTGTCGTTAAGTGTGTGTGAAATGGTGTATTTGTATGTGTGCATGCGAGTGTGCATGTGCATGTGTCATGCACACACATATTACACCAATAACACACACACACACACGCAGGCATGCACGCACACACACACACACACACACACGCAGGCATGCACGTACACACACACACACTACACACACACACACAGCACACATCACACACACACACACACACAAGCATGCACCACACACACACACACACATATGCACGCACACACACACAGTACACATCACAAACACACACAAACATACACACACACCGCCTGGCCATTTTTGGGCCTCTTGTAAGGTGTTACAAAGGCAATTAGGAGAGGTGTATTGACTGGCCACTAATGACCAGTGCTCACAGAGTTTGAAGGAAGCCAAAACCCAATTAACACAACTAGGCCAGGAGATGACAGCACCTGTGACACCTTTTCACAATACTTTGGGCTGTTTCCTTTTTTTCTCTATTTAGTTTGGTTTTGTTCTATATTGTTGTTGTTGTGTTGTTGTTGTTAACTGTGTGTGAAATGGTATATTTCTGTGTGTGTGCATAGGAGCATGTGTGCATGTGTCTATGCACACACGCACACACACATGCACACACGCATGCACACACACACACAACACAACACACAAGCACACACATACACACACAGCACACATACACACACACACATACACAAACACACACACACACACACACACACAAACACACACATTAAACACACACACACACATATGCACATACACACACACACTAAACACACACACTAAACACACACACTTAACACACACACACACACACACACACACACACACACACACACACACACACACACACCCCACACACACTCCCTGGCCATTTTTGGGCCTGTTGTAAGGTGTGACAAAGGCAATTAGGAGAGGTGTATTGACTGGCCACTAATGACCAGTGCTCACAGAGTTTGGCAGGCGGCCCCAGACCCAATTAACACAACTAGGCCAGGAGATGACAGCACCTGTGACACCTTTTCCACAATACTTTGGGCTGTTTCCTTTTTTTCTCTATTTAGTTTGGTTTTGTTCTATATTGTTGTTGTTGTGTTGTTGTTGTTAACTGTGTGTGAAATGGTATATTTCTCTGTGTGTGTGCATAGGAGCATGTGTGCATGTGTCTATGCACACATCCACACACATGCACCACGCATGCACACACCACAAGCACACACACACAACACACACACACAAGCCACACATCACACACACATACACAAACACACACACACACACACACACAACACACACACTAAACAACACACACACACATATGCACATACGCACACACACACACTAAACACACACACTAAGCACACACACTTAACACACACACACACACACACACACACACACACAACACTCCCTGGCCATTTTTGGGCCTGTTGTAAGGTGTGACAAAGGCAATTAGGAGAGGTGTATTGACTGGCCACTAATGACCAGTGCTCACAGAGTTTGGCAGGCGGCCCCAGACCCAATTAACACAACTAGGCCAGGAGATGACAGCACCTGTGACACCTTTTCCCAAAGCTTTGGGCTCCTACGTTTTTTTTTCTCTTTTTAGTTTGGTTTTGTCCTATATTGTTCTTGTTGTTATGTGTGTGAAATGGTATATTTGTATGTGTGCGTGCGAGCACATGCATGCATGTGTCTATGCACACACACACATATTACACCAATAACACACACACGCACAAAACACACACACACACACACACAACACACACAACACACACACACAAACTCAAAACAAATAGCAGAAAGAATAAAAGAGAAAGAAAGAAAAATAAAGTATCCACTGAAAAACCCAAGGCTGCAAAAAAAGAGCAAATATTGTAGCTGGGACTGAAGCAAGCAAATGATCAGCAAATCAGGCCAGAAAAGCAAAAACAAGAACCTAACAAAGAAAAAAAGAAAACCCCAAAAGATATAAAACCAAATCCCAGAAAGGAAACAAAAAGCATGCAGAAAAAAAATTCCACTACTGTAACTATAACCTTCAACAAATATGCGGGAAAAAAACAGAAAAACATACTAAAAAAAAAGTCCAGAAAGTGGGAAAAAACGCTTAAACTTTAAAGAAACAGACCATGTATCAATGCTTTATCAAATATTTGATATATGAAGTGGGTAAAATAAACGATGTAAAGACAGTGGCAATATAACAAGGTAATAAAGACATAAAGAAAGAAAAGACCAAAAAATAAAAGAGGGATAAAGAAGGAAAGAACAAAAGAAAGAAGTAAGAAATGATGAAAGAAGGGATAAAAAACGAAAAACGTTATAAACAAACAGAAAGAAAGAAAACAACAACAACAAATAGAAATAAAAGGAGAACGAGGGATGAAAAAAATGTATAAAATGGCAGGGAGAACGATTGACAGACAGGAAGAAAGAGAGGAAGTAAAAAAGAAAAAGAAACCTTAACTAGGACAAACAAACAACTTAAAAACAAAAAAGGTAACGAAAAAGAAAGAAGTAAAATAATAATGAACCGCCCTTGCTCCCCTGCGCGAACACACTTACACCACAGACACTGACACACACGCGCGGGTGCCTGCGAGCACATTTGATCAGTGGTGTAGAGGTAACACGCCTGCCCAGAACACGAAATGTCCAAGTCGGAAATGTGCCGTGGTTTGATCCCTGTTTTGACCTGAAACTTTTCCCCTACTCATTAGAATATGAGTGGTGGTCTGGTTGATAGCCTTTTGGATGAGACCATAAACTGAGGTATCGTTTGTTACACACTATTATTAGCGCACGTAAAAGTACCCATGGCAACAATGGAGGTGTCCCTGGGCACAGTACTGTTTAATAAAAGCCACTCTGATAGAGAAACAAATTCAGCCATATACAGGAAAAGAAAAAAAAATGAAAAAAACCCAGGGCAGTGGTGCTCTTGTGGCGTTAGCTCCTCCCTGGGAGAGCAGCCCAACTTTCACACAGGGAAATCTGCTGTGAACTGAAGTGGTAGGACACTGAAAATGAAAACAAAAGAACCTTTCAAATAAAAAACAAATTTCTGCAACAAAGCTTTTATCAAAGAATGGATGTCAAATGAATTCAACTCAAATCAATTCAAGTCCACAAGTGTAAAGTCGAGCCAGCTCAAAGCAAAAGAGTTAATCCTTCAATGGATAGTAGCCGCAGAGGATGCACAAACTCAACAAGGTATAATAAGCCAATACAATGTTTTTCAACGTGTTGTCTCGCATTGCAGTGTGTCTGTTATAGAATGTATTGAGACGCATCAGTCAGCGTCTGTAGGAGTCCGTTACAGAATGTCTGAATTTTATATGCTGGTTGTCTAAATAGCTGTACAGTACATGTCCGTCTTATTAGTCTCCATTCTAGATGTCTGTAACATAATTATCAGAGGTTTGCATTTCAGATGCTTTACTTTACAAACGACGTCATACAGTGGGTGTTTATGTTTTATTCACAAACTAGCATGTTAGATGTGTATTTTCCGTGAATTTGACTTGAAAAGACGTGTATCTAGATCAAGTACAGTCTGTATCTTGTTACATATTCATAGTTTACCTGGCTCTTTGTCACATATCTCTTGCCTTCTTATGTGTTACTTCAGGTGTCTGTATTTGGATGCCTCTCCTTAAAACCTTTGTGGTGGTTTTTTTTTCCACCCTATCATTTAGTAGCCGACACCTGCGTGCATGTGTTTGATTTTATCTTCAAACTGGGAAGAAAGATCAAGGCTGGGAACTGTATCTTGGCCCTGACAGTATACTTGTCAGGCAGGTGAATGCCGGAAACTGTCCCTCGTCCTTCCTTCCTTCAACATGCGTTATCATTGCATTCCTTTGCGTGTTCTATGGAAGAGTCCATTAACCAGGCGGTAGCAGATACACTCGGAGCATCCTACCCACACCTCACACACCCATACATCTTCTGCAGAAGATAGGTTGACAGTAACATGGATGAAGTGAACATACCAAGCATGCAATCTGTGACCTAGGGTTGTACAGGCTTCTCCAGTTTCAACCTACCCAAGACATGTGACCTGACGTTCATTTGCATTGGGATGACCCAGCGATATGGCCTGTGTAATTGTCGGATTTATAAATAACATGATTGGATTGGATCAGACTGATTGGAATGACCCTAGGATGATTTCTCTGGGAATGGCAGGATGTAGGTAATGAGTAAAATGTTGTGAACAGGAGGATGTAAGCAAGGGATGTATGAAGTCACAGTGTGTTATGTGAACAGTTATGGTTCTGAATGGCAAAAAAAGAACTATGCAGATGCAGCACAAAATACACTCCTAGCCATGGTTCTAGTTGCTTTTTGTTACTGCTTTCTTTGGTATTACTTCCTTTTTTTTCTATTTTGTACTTTTTTTTTTACAATGCATTTATAGTTTTTTGTAATTTATTTTTGTTTTTGCAACAGCGAGCACGTGTTTGATTAAAGCTATTGCGTAGGAAGTGTGAAAGAATTTTGTATGTTATGACATGAAATAGGAACTCAAAACAAAGAAAAAAACATCCGTTTTAACAAAACTGGCCAGCAAAAAAATAAAGACACGCAATTGTTCTGCACTGTTCATCATTTCCCAGTCACGCAGGAGAGCACGGTTTTACCGAATGACAAGATAATTATCTTAATTTTGAAGTTGTGTTTACGCGTTATGTTATTCTGTTATTCTTTCCCTCCCGACTTGAAACATGTGTTTTTATCCGACAAAACAGACAAGCTGAAGAGAGGCAACGTAGGCCGCTGAACAGGAAACGAAGGTTCCAAGTGGACACGAAATAAATCTCTTTTTATATTCTTACCTAAAAATGTCTTCTTCTTTTTTTAACCAGTAAAACTGTTTTTGAAAGAGCGCAGGAAGTTAACAGGTTATAAGAGTTCTAGAGAGTTTTCAATCAAATAACTATAGACATTTTTATAGATTTCATTTTGGGGGTAGCCAAGAAAAATGTCGTTTGTATTGGGGTATTTTTTGGTATTCTCTATACCTTTTTGTGAGGGTGAAGATTTAAAGGTGGCACGTAAACAGGATGCAGGATGTCTTTTTCCAAAGCTAGATTTAGTTGACAATTTTTCAAACTGAAAACTGTTGCTACTTGGGTTATAGAGCTTTTTTTTTTTTTTTTTTCGAATATTATGGGGTAAAATCTTTGATTACGACATATCTTATTTACCATACCACTGTTGGTTTCAGTGCACATGTGAACGGATAATTGATGTTGTTGCTGATGCTGTTTTGCATTCCAAAGCTTAACAACCCGAGGGAGGCCATGCAATATACTCTCAACCCACACTCCCGAGGATCACGCAAATACCGTAAGTACGCACAATATCGGCATAGGAGGTGGCGTGTATGACAGTTATTAATATAGGAGGTGGGCGTGTATGACAGTATATCAGTATAGGAGGTTCGCGTGTATGACAGTATATTAGTATAGGAGGTGGGCGTGTATGACAGTATATCAGTATAGGAGGTGGGCGTGTATGACAGTATATCAGTATAGGAGGTTCGCGTGTGTGACAGTATATTAATATAGGAGGTGGGCGAGTATGACAGTATATCAGTATAGGAGGTTCGCGTGTGTGACAGTATATCAGTATAGGAGGTGGGCGTGTATGACAGTATATTAATATAGGAGGTGGGCGTGTATGACAGTATATCAGTATAGGAGGTGGGCGTGTATGGCAGTATATCAGTATAGGAGGTGGGCGTGTATGACAGTATTTTAGTATAGGAGGTGGGCGTGTATGGCAGTATATCAGTATAGGAGGTTCGCGTGTATGACAGTATATCAGTATAGGAGGTGGCGTGTATGACAGTATATCATATAGGAGGTTCGCGTGTATGACAGTATATCAGTATAGGGAGGTGTGGCGTGTATGGCAGTAATATCAGTATAGGAGGTTCGCGTGTATGGACAGTATATCAGTATAGGAGGTTGCGTGTATGGCAGTATATCAGTATAGGAGGTTCGCGTGTATGGCAGTATATCAGTATAGGAGGTTCGCGTGTATGGAAGTATATCAGTATAGGAGGTTCGCGTGTATGGAAGTATATCAGTATAGGAGGTTTGCGTGTATGGCAGTATATCTATATAGGAGGTTCGCGTGTATGGACAGTATATCAGTATAGGAGGTTCGCGTGTATGAAGTATATCAGTAAGGAGGTTGCGTGTATGGGTATATCATATAGGAGTTGCGTGTATGACAGTATATTAGTATAGGAGGTTCGCGTGTATGACAGTATATCTAGTATAGGAGGTTCGCGTGTATGACAGTATATTGTATAGGAGGTCGGGTTGACAGTATATGTATAGGAGTTCGGTATGACAGTATATGTATAGGAGTTAGTGTATGACGGTATATTGTATAGGAGGTTCGCGAGTGTGACAGTATACCTGTATAGGAGGTTCGCTTGTATGACAGTATATTAGTATAGGAGGTTCGCAAGTGTGACAATGTATCTATATAGGAGGTTCGGGAGTATGACAGTATATTAGTATAGGAGGTTCGCGAGTGTGACAGTGTATCTATATAGCAGGTTCGGGAGTATGACAGTATATCAGTGTAGAGGGTGAGCGTGTAGGACACAGTACATCGGTATAGGAAGTGTGCATGCATGACAAGGTACACTGATAAAGGAGGATTGTATCACATAGAACGCTAAGCAGCACCGAGCTCATCCACGACTTGGATGGGTGACCATAGGTGGCTTATCCCCCCCCCCCACCAGGAAAGTGTGCAAATCCAGAGATCATGGGTTTAAATCTAAGTCAGAACTCATCACATACATAAAGGGGCAGCAGAGAGATATCCAGAGTCATAAACTGGATGTGGTCCGGCCAGCATAGAGTGTAAGGAAGATTAAAGGCCCGAAACACTTATTTGAAGGGGGTTTCTCCTCTGAGGACTCTCTGCTGCCACGCTCTATGCTAGTTTCTTACCACTAAGCATAGGAGACTTGCGTGTATGACTGAGTATATTTTTTATAGCAAGTTTGAGTGTATGGCACACTATGTCGGTTTGGGAGGTTTGAGTGTATGACACACTATGTCAGTATAGGAAGTTTGAGCGTGTGACACACTATGTCGGTATAGGGAATTTGAGTGCATGACACACTATGTCAGTATACGAAGTTTGAGTGTATTACACACTGTGTGGGCATAGGTAATTTGAGTGTATGACACATTATGTCGGTGTAGGAAGTGTATATGACACACTGTGTTGGTATAGGAAGTTTGTATAACACACTATGTCGGGATAGGATTTTTAAGTGTAAGACACATTTTGCCCATGGCTACAATCACAGCAAGGGGTGTCAACGCATTTTTATGGATTAAAAAAAGAAAGCTTTAGAAAAAAAATCAAGCACAGGCAAACACAATATGAATTTTTTTCTCAGAAGCTATTATTGAATGTAGGTACACAATGCGAGCAAAGTTATAGCAAACAATCTACCCCTCATGCACACAGACAAACAAGCACACAGACACAGACAGATATAGACGGGCGCACACACACACACACACACACACACACACCACACACACACACACACACACACACACATACACACACACACACACACGCGCGCGCGCCGCGCGCGCGCGTACGCGCGCTCTCGCTCTCACTCTCTCTCTGTGTCTCTGTGTCTCTGTCTCTGTCTGTCTGTCTGTCTGTCTGTCTGTCTGCCTGTGTCTGTTTGTCTGTCTGTCTGTCTGTCTGTCTGTCTGTCTGTCTGTCTGTCTGTCTGTCTATCTGTCTGCCTGCCTGCCTGTCTGTCTGTCTGTCTGTTTCTGTCTGTCTGACTGTCTGTATCTGTCTGTCTGTCTGTCTGTCTGTCTGTCTGTCTGTCTGTCTGTCTGTCTGTCTGTCTGTCTGTCTGTCTCTCTCTCTCTCTCTCTCTCTCTCTCTCTCTCTCTCTCTCTCTCTCTCTCTCTCTCTCTCTCTCTCTCAAACACACACACACACACACACACACACACACACACACACACACACACACACACACACACACACAAACACACACACATACACACACACAAACATACACACACACTATGCTCTCTCAGTTGAGTCTGCTGTTATTGACAGAAAGCATGTTTCCCTACTAGAGGTTCTCTGCTGAATAAACCAAGTACACTTCCAATCTGGCTGAAATTTGAAGCACTCTCCTCAGACCTTACGCAGTAAGATTGCATGCGGCTGGAAAAAAAATACTCTAAACTTTCATTATCAGCTGCGCCCAAAACTTTCAAAGCATAGATATATTATACGCACGAACAAACAAACAAACAAGCAAACAAAGAAACAAACAAGCAAACAAACAAATTAGCAAAGCAGCCATACAGCAGACAAACAAACGAGCAACTGTGACTGTGGAACATGTGTTGCTATTTTTGCTTGTTTCCCATTGTTTAACACTGTTAGTGTCTGTTTCTTTGCTTTAATGACATTTTCTTGTCAAATATCAAAAACAAATACACCTAGGTTATTAACAAAAGCTTCGTAGATTATTGTTGTTTGGGAGACAGAACCAATTTTTGTTTTCATTTTTGGGGGTGTCATTTTTGTTGGAAAGCTGTCAACAAGAACTAGCCACATTAAAGAAAATGTTGCCTATGGATTAAAGCTATAAACAAAAGAGATTCTTTGAAGCAGGTACTTTTATCTTTTTTTGTTTGTTTTAATTTTCCTAAAGCTACGTTGTTTGGGGGGGGGGGGGTTGCCCATATAATGCCGCTTTATTTTTTATGAAGCTACTCTGGTGTGTAATTAACCGGTGTTTAAAAAAGCAACGCATTTATCCATGCAAACATGCACGCCGTGCCTACACGTGTAAACGCACACACAAACATACAGGCGCGCACACACACACACACACACACACACACACACACACACACACACACATTCTCTCTCTCTCTCCCTCTCTCTCTCTCTTACTCTCTTCCCCCCCCCCCTCTCCTCTCTCCTCCTCTCTCTCTCTCTCTCTGTCTCCCCCTCTCTTTCTCTCTCCAGCTCTGTCATCTGCTCAAAAGCCGCAACACTTTAGCCTGCCACAGTGTCAGAGATACTGTGTGTTACCCAGTTTTATTGTGGAGATACAGGGGAAAGGTCAAGCCCTTGCCTTGGGAGGCTTTGTTTTTAATGTTTCTGTCAAACTTAGTGCTACTGAAACTATCTCTAGACCCAAAGTCAGAGGCAATCAGAAATATGGCAAGCAGGGGAGGGAAAAACAAGAACAAAGGAAAAAGTTTCTTGAAATAACAAAACAAATGTTTTTTTGGTTTGTTTGTTATATATTGGCTTTAAAGTGTTTTTTTTTCTCTCTCTTTGTGTGTGTGTGTGTGTGTGTGTGTGTGGTGTGTGGTGGGGGTGTGTGTGTGTGTGTGTGTGTGTGTGTGTGTGTGTGTGTGTGGGGTGTGTGAAAGCATGCACAATTAACACACAGTACTACTTGTTGGCGAATGGAAAGAGCATTGCACAACTTTCACCGTTTTTCCTTGGTGTCTACTGAATTTTTTGTTATACTTTTGTTTGTATCTTTTGTTAAAAATTAGGATGGAAATAGCAAGGGTCAACAGCCTTAGGGAACAAGCTAGCTATCGTAATAATGTACCTGCGAGGAACGGTCAGCAGTGCTAAGCTCATGGTCTGTCCGTAGGCAATGTGCAGTGATTTGGCCACTGACCGTTAAAACAGTGTATTGACCAGTTGCCTATTGTTTAAAAAGCGTGGTTGTGGACAGACAGCAAAACTATGAATCAGAGACAATAGAGTCAGATATTCACACTAATTCTTCCCGCCTCTCTGCTTGTTTTTATTTATTTATTTATTCATTTATTTATTTGTTTATTTATTATTTTTTTTAAAAATTAATCGCTTACTTATTGATTCACTCATCTATGTTTTTATATCAAGGATAATGGAAAAAGCATTCGTGTGCTTTTTTACATCCAGTCCCCGTGTGTATGCAGTTTTGTCAATGTCATCTGTTCCCACTGGCACACAATGGTCTATTCTTATGGAAAAGCGGAACAGGATTTAACGTGTGCACAAGATGTTCTGTGTGGGGGGCCTCAGTTTATAGTCTCATTTCTGCCAGCCGCATGTTGCTCTGTCTGCCTGCCTGTCAGGCCCTTTGTCTGCCTGTTAGTATTATTGTGTCAGGGCAGGT
>CM060326.1:23449508-23457008 GCA_030674155.1 Stramonita haemastoma | reverse complement strand
ACACACACACATACAAACACAGCAGACAAAAACACAGACAGACAAACACACACAAAGACACAGATACACACACTACACTATATTATACACACACACACACACACACACACACACACACACAATAATATTATATATATATATATATATATATATATATATATATATATATATATACTTATATATATATATACTATATATCATATATAATTCATATATATATATAATATATATGTATATATATTATTATATAAATAATATATGTATATATATGTATATTATATCTATCTATCTATCTATCTATTATTATCTATCTATTATATATGTGTGTGTGTTTGTGTGTGTTAGTGTGTGTGTGTAGTATGTTTGTGTAATTTTGCAGTATGCAGTATATACTGCACACTAGTTTATGTATTTAACAAATGCTGTGCTTTTTTCTTGTTGCCATTGTCCTAGATTACTGACATACTTGTTAAAGATACTCCTTAACTGTATTACTTTGAACTTCTTTTACAATAGAACTTATGCTTAGCTTTCCTCCTCTTCTGTATGTTTGATGAGTCGAGTACGATGAGAGTAGAGAGAGAGAGAGAGAGAGAGAGAGAGAGAGAGACAGACAGAGACAGAAGACAGACGACGACAGACAGACAGACAGACAGAGAGAGAGACAGAGAGACAGAGAATAGTACATGGCAAACTAATAAAATCATAGATGTAGACAGAGAAACAGACAAGAATAGTTTATGACGACGATCGAGCAACATAAATGGAGTAAAGTCACCGCTGACATGTATGTTGAGTCATTATCTTAACGATTTGTCCATACATAGACAAAAGTTTTGCCCAAAAGAGAACAAATGCACCCAGGTAACTCAATGCACCGTAAAGATCAAGCACTTCGCCAATAGACGCATTGCAGAAGCAATCAACCCCGAAACAAGCGTTACAACCTCCTAAGCAGCTGCGACTGTGTGCAACCACGCATAACATAACACCAAATACAGAGAGACATTAGGCAGAAGACAGAGCTATACACCACCAAGCGGCGAATCGGCTGACTTACAATGACACGCGCTCATGCACAATGCGCACACACATATAATGGCACACACTAACACACATAGCATACATACACACACATTCAACACACACAACACACACAAACACACACACACCACACACACACACACACACACACACACACACACACACACACACACACACACACACACACGAAAGAGAGAGAGAGAGAGAGAGAGAGAGAGAGAGAGAGAGAGAGAGAGAGAGAGAGAGAGAGAGAGAGACACACACACACACACACACACACACACACACACACAGACAGACAGACAGGCCGATGCAGAAACAGTGAGATAGAGACAGTGGATGGGACAAAAAGAGAGAAATAGGGGAAGACAGTGACTGAAAATGATAGAAAAAAAGAGAATATTTGTAAAGAAAAGCGGGGGACAAACATGGACACAGAGAAAGAGACAGAAACACACAGAGCTAGACCCCAAAACACGAACACTGATCTAAGGTAAAATTTAAAGAAGAAAAAACAGAAAAAAACATTTTTTTTGTAAAGGATGAGACCATGGGAGAGGGGGGGGGGGCGGTTTAAACTCTTCCAAAGGGATGTTTTGTCCGCTGAACATAAATGTGACGCTCCACCACATAATAAGTCGGAGTGCACCAGAGGTCAATTTTTAGTTATTGACATGTCATTAATATACAATAAAGGGGCTATCAAATACAAAAAACAGATAGAAAATCAGACAATTCTGTGCAAAGTTATTACAAATTGAAATGATAGACTGCAGGACGTGACAAAATGAGAAACGGGCAAGTTTATTTTCGTAACAGGTTGTCAGAATGAGGGCTTGGGTATTTTCAAAACACATTTAAAAGCAAAAGGAATAAAACTTCTGCCTTGATTATTTATTATAAGGTAGATAAACGGATGTTGTTTAATAATCAATGAAAATCTCAAAATTGACAACTTGACCCCCAACTGCCTTTAATGGCTCCTAGCGCAAAATTGGGTAATGTGCTAAGCGACTCATTTCGTGGTGGAGCGCCACAAATATAGAGAAAGTTGCGGTGAAGATTGATGTATATAAAAGAGTGTAGATGTTCAGTTTTTCTTCTGTATTTTATAGCCTTTTTTCTTGGTGCACCAAGTGTATAATTTACTTGTGTTTTGTTTCCAGATTCTTCAGGAAAAAAAAAAGAAGCCATTCCAAAAGCTATAAATCTTTTTCTGACCTGCAGCTAGCATCTATGTAAATAATACTTTCAGACATGTTCACACCTCCCAAGAGGCAGTCTAACGTGCACTGCTCGCACGTGCGTGAAGACTCGCGTGCTTATGTACAAGTGCTGGGGAAAAAACCCACACATACACACGCATACACTCATGCACGCGCGGGTGCGTGTGCACACACACACCACACACACACCACACACACACACACACACAAACCACACACACACACACACACAATCCCTCTGTATGTGTCTGTCTCTCTGTCTCTGTCTGACTGTCTGTCTCTGTCTCTGAATCTGTCTGTCTCTGTCTCTCTCTCTGTGTCTCTCTGTCTCTGTCTCTCCCTCTCTTTATCTGTCTCTCTGTCCCTCTCTCTATTTCTTTCTCTCTGTCTCTCTGTCTCTGTCTCTGTCTCTATCTGTCTCTGTCTCTGTCTCTGTCTCTGTCTCTGTCTCTCTCTCTGTCTGTCTGTCTGTCTGTCTGTCTCTGTCTCTGTCTCTGTCTCCTCTCTCTCTCTCTCTCTCTCTCTCTCTCTCTCTCTCTCTCTCTCTCTCTCTCTCTCTCTCTCTCTCTCTCTCTCTCTCTCTCTCTCTCTCTCTCTCTCTCTCCAGCGTTCGGATGAGACAATAAACGGAAGCCCCGTATGCGAACGCACGCAGAACATCTTGCACACATGTGAAATACTGTTCCGCTTCCCATAAGAGTAGGCCATCGGTGCCAGTGGGAACAGATGACAATATTTACAAAACCGCATACACACGTGGATTGGATATAAAAAAGCACAAGAGTGCATATCACATTATTTTCGATATAAAAGAATAAATTAATTTAAAAAAATAAAGCACAAACACACACGCGCGCGCGCACGCACGCACGCACGCACCGCGCACGCGTGCACGCACACACACACGCACACATGGGTTCGAATCTCGTTCAAGAGGATTTTTTCCCTCTCTAATGTTAATATCAACGCCAAATCGACTGACCACTAAAGTCCTTCGGGCAAGACTAATACTTAAGGTCTCGTGTGCAAATGCATGTACAATATCTTCCGCACACGCTAAATCCAATTCCACCTTTTGAGAGAGTAAGCAACTGTGTGCTGGTGGGAACAGATGACAAAGTTTACAAAATCCCGTACACATAGGGACTGGATGTAAAAATACACATGAGGGAGTATTCCTTTATCCTCGAATTAAAATAAAATGAATACATAATAAAATAAAATAAACAAATGAATGAATAAAGCACACACACGCACGCACGCGCGCGCGCTTGCACACACACACACCACACACACACACACACACACACACACACACACACATAAACACAAACACGCGCGCACGCACACACACACACACACACATACACACACACACACACAATTGACACAACTGCACACACAAAGGGAATGAATGTAAAATGCTCTTGAGTGCTTATTCTATTATCCTTGCCACGAAAGAATAGAATGAATAAATAAATAAGTAAATAAATAGATAAAACGCATACACTAACTGGCGGGTTTTATTTTGTGTATTTTCATATCCAACTCTATCAACATAAAGGTTTTCCCTGAAGGGTTGATGGGGTTTGGGTTTTTTAAAAATATTTCTTTCTTAAGAAAGGGGGGGGGGGGTATGGTTCTATTTCAAGGAGGGACAGGGTGAGCTCAGAGGTCAAGCACTTGACGTTGATGTTACCCGCCAAGTCCAATCAGAGAGAGAACAGTGTGGTCAATATCACGATAGATTCCTGGAGCCAGACCATGTAGAAACAAAGATGGCACAGGACAGTAGGGCAAACATGGTGAGCTTCGCTGGCATAGACAACGGGCTAAGACAATTTGTCGGGTTGGATTGTCGTGCACAAAAAATATTTTTTGTTTGTCTTTGTGATGTGTTGTTGTCTGTAGCGATTTCATCTGCCAGCTAAAAGGATAGTTCGAATTTGTTAGAAACAAGTCTTTCGCTGGACAGAACTTTTTTTTTTTTTTTTTTTTTTTTTTTTGGGGGGGGGATTTTCTTTTCTAGTAGGGTAGCACATTGTAGTTAAACATAGCGTAAAAATAACTGATTCTAAGTTTTAGAGGAATGACGGTTTTTGTGTAACAGTTTAAACACTTGTTTGATATAACATTTTACTTCATTGTGCTAAAGTAAAGGTAAAGGTGTCCCTTAAGCTATGTGGTCACAGGGGAGCGAGGCATCAGAGACCTCAGCTTTTCTAGGGGCCAGCATATGGAGGGTGGTGCCCATCTGCTCTCCTCTCTCCATTGTGCTAAACGAACAGTAATTAAAACATAGTTGTTAGGAAACGACATGGGCCCCATTGTTGATCATTACAAGGTATTCTAACATTACATATACTGACTTCTCACTCCAGCACGCTTTAGACCAGATTAATGCCTTAGCCGCTTATTTGATTGAAGCATAGCATCGTGTCTGTGCTCCTAAATCAAGGCCAGGTGCTTTTTTCTTCCGGCCGTTAACATCCGTGCCTATTCCACTTCCACCGAAGTCCAGATAAGGCTATGAATATACCGAGGTCCTGTATGCCAACAATCGCAGAACATCGTGTACACACGTTAAAACCTGTTCGAACTTTTGGAAGAACCGCATGCATATGTGCACTGGATAATAAAAAGTGCATTAGTGCATAGGCTAAATTGCATTAGTGTCCACAAATTTTGTCTGTGCTTTCAAATGAGGTGTTGGAATAATATTTTTCTTGCTCATAACTATTATGCAGAAAATCTCCTCTGCGTAAAAAGAAAAAAGAAAGAGAACATATGTAAATTTATTGACATAAACTGAGTGCCGTGCCTAGGCCTATTATAGAAAGTTGTTAAGCTTAAATAATGTTAAATTGGTAAGATCATTAAGTCAAGAGAAGCACTTGGCACAACAACCTATGTTCTTCTTCAGAGGAGAAAAATACAATCTGAAGTCCATAAGGCACACAACAAACTATGTTCTTCTTCAGAGGAGAAAAAACAACAATATGATGTCTGTGTATAGCTATATGGTGTGATACTTTCAAACGGTCATACACACAATCATACACACAATCGTAGCAGCCTGTATTCACTCACTGTCTTACAGCGCGATTATAAGACAGAGTGCACGTGCTGGGTGACCCCTAGAGTGTTAAGCTAGGAAGCACACAACTATGCACGAACAATGTCTGTACTATAAAAACCAATAATGTTCGTAACATGTGTCCCTTGCGGATTTTCTGGAACAGGCAACTGTCTAGGCACAATAGATTCTGCATTAGTGTCCCACAAATTTTGTCTCGTGATTTCAAATGAGGTGTAGGAATTATATTTTTCTTGCTCATAACTATTATGCAGAAAAACTCCCCTGGTTTATTGTCATTAAATTTGTGTTTCCGAAAGTTGACCTTTGCAAACGTTGTTGATCAAATTATGATTAATGCAATGTATGAGATAAACAAATCGACGCATATAAAAGAAATTTAATACATAAATAACTTCAACACACGAAAACAAATATACACAGACTAGATAACTATCTAAAAGCATCAAATACCCTAGTGAATCGACAGAAGTAACAGAATAAATGTAAGGAAGTTGTTAACGAACGTATGCACACGTATGCATACGCGCGCGTGCACACACACACACACACACACATACATACACGCACACATACACGCTCACACAGAGAGAACAGTATCATCATTCTAAACCTTCTATGCTTTTTTTTAAAATTATGAAACCCGTATTGTAATTGCGTTCTTTTGGTTTAGATGCCTGTACACTTTAAATTTCAGAAGGAGGAAAAAGGTTGTGACAGGAGCAATGTTAAACTAGATTAACCTTCTTAGCGAGAAAATCCAGCATCCAAAATATTGTAGGCAATATAAAAGCACACTTTTCTTGAACAAGACAAAGCATGTCCTGCCTGTTATTGTTGCTGCTTTTCTTGTTAATGTAACCGCTGTTATTTGTAACAATTGTAGTTGAACGGCCGTTGTGCATTTTTAGACGACCCATTTATATATTGTAAATAGAATTGTCTAGTTTGGGAGTCGTTTTATTTTTCTTTGATTTATTTTGGTTGTTTCTACTCAGGGATGTCTAAGTAAAGTTTGTCTTTTGATTCTAGGTCTCATCAGTTCAATAAGATTTTAGTGTGCGCGTGGGTGGGCGTGTTTGGGCATACGTGTGTTTGGCATTGTGTGATGTGTGTGTGTGTGTGTTGTGTGTGTGTGTGTTGTGTGTGTGTGTGTGTGTGTGTGTGTGTGTGGATAGAAGAGACAGACAGAGACAGAGACAGAGAGACAGAGGGAGAGGGGGAACACAGTCCAGAAAGACAGACAGATACAGAAGAAATGGGGTGATGGGTAATCTCATTGAAATGTACATGCATAAACCAAAGAGAGAGAAATGTTGCGTGTTATGTGCTACGAAAACATAACTATATACCCCAGAAAAAAGCGTTTCTCCTTGTTTTCTATTTTCTTACAAGCCCTAGAAAAGTTGCATAGACTCAGAAATGGACTGAATATAAACAGCTGTCTTCCTGTACATCAAGCAAATAAGTTCATGGTGAGTAGGTCGTTGAGGCTGTCATGTACTTGGAGCATGCTGCAACAAGATGAAAGACAATCTTGACCTAAAGATCTTCTGTGTGTCAGTATTTAAAGGCGGGTCTCGATGGTAGCGCTCGTAATGCTAATAGATATAGAAAACACAGCGTTTGTGGTGTTTTTGTAGTGTGCATTAAATACAAGGTACAGACTAGACAATTAACATTCTGTCTCCGTACTTGTTTGGTCCTTGAAGAAGTTTTGAGCCCAAACGGGATACATACATACATACATACATACATACATACATACATACATACATACATACATACATACATACATACATACATACATACATACATACATACATACTACATACATACATACATACATATATACATGCATACTACATGCATACATGCATACATACATGCATGCATACATATACATGCATACATACATACATAATACATACATACATCATACATACATACATACATACATACATACATACATACATACATACATACATACATACATACATACATACATACATACATACATACATACATACATACATACATACATACCATCCACCCACACGCACGCACGCACGCACGCACGCGCACACACATTTAGATATTAACACATGTTTTAATCCTGACCAATATTATTCA
>CM060326.1:23434508-23442008 GCA_030674155.1 Stramonita haemastoma | reverse complement strand
GTGAAGGATATAAAAACTATCTGATTCAATTATACATTTAAATTCGCAGACACACACACACATACACACATACACACACACAAACACAACACACAACACACAACACACACACAACACACACTAACACTAACACTAACACACTAACACACACACTAACACACACACATACACACACACAAACACACACACACAAACACAAACATACACACACACATACTCACCCCCCCCCCACACACACACAGACTAATACACTAACACACACCAACACACACAACATTTAAAAAAACATCCACAGAGATAGAGATGTAGAACAACAACATCTTCGGGGGGGGGGGGGGGGGGAGGGGGGAACTGAAAACAAAAAACCAACAAAGCAGACTCCAGCTCTACGTCAGGGTTAACTCAGTGCACACCTGTCAAGCAATCAGGAGAGTCATGTAGCCAGTGACACACAAACTGGACAAGACCAACAGTCAGCCTTCCTTCTCAGCTAACCCATTTTCCTCCCTTCCTTCCTTGTCCTTAGCCTCAGTTGCAATGATGATGATGATCTGCTCTGTTTGTCTTCTTTTTTTTTTACATAGCGCCTAGAAACACTCGGACACATACTGACCCAGAAAGATAGACTGATAGAGGGTAGGCAGGCAGGCTCACAGGCACACAGACACACAGACACAGACACAGAAACACACACACACACACACACACACACACACACACACTAACACACACTAACACACACTAACACACACTAACACACACTAACACAACTAACACATACAAACACCAACACACGCAACTTTAAAAAAGCATACACAGAGATGGAGAGGCAGAACAACAACATCTTGGGGGGAAATGAAGAAAAGAAAGCAGACTCCTGCTCTACGTCAGAGTTTAGTCAGTGCACACCTGTCAAGCAATCAGGAGAGTCATGTAGCCAGTGACAACACAAACTGGACAAGACGAACACTCAGCCTTCCTTCTCAGCTAACCCATTTCCCTCCCTTCCTTCCTTGTCCTTAGCCTCAGTTGTAATGACGATGATGATCTCCTTTGTTTGTCTTCTTTTTTTTTTTGGTTTTTGACATAGCGCCTAGAAACACACGGACACACACTGGCGCAGAAAGATAGACCGATAGGCACGCAGGCTGGCATGCAGGCACACAGACACACAGACACAGACACAGACACAGAAACAGACACACAAACACACACACACACAAACACACACACTAACACACACATTTCCCACTGTTGATTAGATTTTTCTTTTGTTGGTTACGGTTATAAATAGTTTTATTGTTAATGCGTTAGATTCTGTTTATAATTTGGAATTTTTACCATTCTGTATTCAAGAATTATGTACATTTTGGGGGGTTTTCTATTATTTTTTTTAAACTGTTCTGTGTAGATTTAGTGAACTAACCCCTTCCCCCACTTCCCAAACCCTCCCCCTCCTACCCCCACCCCCTCCCGACATACACACACTTTTTTTTAAATGTCTAATATCACATTTTGTGAAAAGATGTAAAATGAATCGAACTAACACACACTAACACACACAACTTTTAAAAAGCATACACAGAGATGGAGAGGCAGAACAACAACATCTTGGGGGGAAATGAAAAAAAGAAAGCAGACTCCTGCTCTACGGCAGGGTTAACTCAGTGCACACCTGTCAAGCAATCAGGAGAGTCATGTAGCCAGTGACACACAAACAGGACAAGACCAACAGTCAGCCTTCCTTCTCAGCTAACCCATTTCCCTCCCTTCCTTCCTTCCTTGTCCTTAGCCTCAGTTGTAATGACGATGATGATCTCCTTTGTTTGTCTTCTTTTTTTTGACATAGGGCCTAGAAACACTCGGACACATACCGACGCAGAAAGATAGGCCGATAGACAGGTAGGCAGGCAGGCAGGCTTGCATGCATAAAGCGCGCGTGCACACGCACGCACACGCACACACGCACGCACACACACACACACGGATATATCCGTGTGTGTGTGTGTGTGTGTGTGTGTGCGTGCGTGTGTGCGTGTGCGTATCCGTGTGTGTGTGTGTGTGCGTGCGTGTGTGCGTGTGCGTGCGTGTGCATGCGCGCTTTATGCATGCAAGCCTGCCTGCCTGCCTACCCGTCTATCCGTCTATCTTTCTGGTCAGTATGTGTCCGAGTGTTTCTAGGCGCTATGCAGAAAAAGAGACAAGTCAATGCGTGCACACTCATCCCCAAGGCGGTATAGATCTTCCTGCCGTCCATTTGAAAAAGTCTGTGGGGATATCAAGAGATAAACAGTTTGTTTTCCGGCTTGATTTGCTCTTTTTGTAGGTGTCCTGCTGCATTTTTTACCCTGTCTCTATTTGTTTATCTTTGTGACTCTTGCTTGAGTTTGCTGTCATTAAAACTGAAACTGAAACAATCCAGACTTTCAAAATAAAGCAATAAGTACCAAAAAACCCTGTGATTCCTCCATCTCTCTCTCTCTCTCTCTCTCTCTCTCTCTTCTCTCTCTCTCTCTCTCTCTCTCTCTCTCTCTCTCTCTCTCTCTCTCTCTCTCTCTCTCTCCTCTCTCTCTCTCTCTCTCTCTCTCTCTCCTCTTCTCTTTTTTTTCCTCTCTCTCTCTGTTCTTGTTTGCCTCTTTTCATCATTATCATCATTTGTTTTTTTCTGTTTTTTCTGTATATGCGTGTGCTTTATTGTTATTTGTTACTATTTTTTGTGTTCATTTCTGTCTTTTGTTTCCTATTGCTGTTCCTTTTAGTTTGTTTCGGATTGGGTTTTTTTTTCTGTCGCGATTTTATCACTGATAGAGGCGGGGACTGGATGTGAAATAAGGAAAAAAAATATTCATTGATTAGTTTCAAAACAAAAGTCTGATACTATATCTTTTTTATTTGTAACTGTGTGTGACAACACAAGAAGCGTCATGTAAACTACAAAGTAACGTTGTCACAGTCACTTCGTGGCAGATATAAAAGTTCCTTGCAGACGTGAAAGCTTTAGTTTCCCTCAGCAACTAGTCATGAATCAATCAGCAGCTGATTGAAACATTGTAATTTTCCTGTTCGGATGCCAGGAGCCTGTCAGTACTAAATGGCTTCCTCGCCTTCTGGAAATTGTGTGCTAAGAATTCCCTCTTATCTATCTCTCTCGTTGTGTTTGACTTGTTCAGATTTCTTTCTGGCTCCTCCTTTCTGTCCTATTTTCTGCAATCTCAATCCATTTTTCTGCCTTAAAAACACTTAAAAGATAACAATTCTCTTCTACGCCAAAGTTGTATAATATATATATTATATTGGGCCCCGGACTTGCCAGGCATTAAAATGGTAGTGCAGCGCATTCTCGTTCATATGACAGACTGCAGTATTTTGTATTTTGTACCACTTTTTGTCACAGCAGATTTCTCTGCGTGAATTTTCGGCTGCTCTCCCGGGGAGAGCGCGTCGCCACAAGTGCAGCGCCTATCCATTTTGTTGTTGTTGTCTTTTTCCTGCATGCAACTGTATTCGTTTCCCTATCAGAGTGGCTTTTTTCTACAGAATTTTGCCAGGGTGAACCCCCTTGTCGCTGTGGGTCTTTTTTACGTGCGCTAAATAGTGATGTGTAACACACGGGACCTCGGTTTATCGCCTCATCCGAAAGAATAGCGCCCAGACCACCACTCAGGGTCTAATGGGTGGGGAAAAAAAGTTTTGGGCCCAAACGGGGTACGAACCACTGCACACTCCGACCCGGACTTTTTGCTTTCTAGGCAAGGCGCGTGACCACCTAGACCACCGATCCATCCATCGAGTGGTAGTTGCTGTTCAGTGAGGAAAAAGAAGACAATGGCGGACTGTGTACAGCTTCCTTCCCGGTCAATAGCTCATCACACTGATGAACATGGGCTGTTGATGGCATGCTAGGCCTCCGCAATATGAAAGATAGCACTAAGATACGAGCCTTTTGTCACAGTTTTTATGGTGGCTCTCAAGGATTATGGTCACAATGGAGCAACACAAAGGTGTTGTAGTTGATGTAAGAATGGACTGACAACACCGCTTAAGTGCACGTTTTGTAAATGACGGTTTTTGAGGGGAAAAAAAACAGGTTCAGCTATAAAACTTTGTAGTTTGTGTGGTGTGTGTGTGTGTGTGTGTGTGTGTGTGTGTGTGTGTGTGTGTGTGTGTGTGTTTGTGTGTGTTTGTGTTTCTATGCGTATGTGGTGTACATGCATGCTTTGGTGTATGTGTGTGTGGGCACGCGTGCGCGTGTGTGTAAGTATGTGTGTGTTTGTGTGTGTTTGTGTATGTATGTGTCTATGTGTCTATGTGTCTCTATATGTGTGGTGTGTATGAATGGGTTTGTATGTGTGAGTGTTCGTGTGTGTGTATGTGTGTGTGCATGAGTGTGTGTGCGTGCGCTCACTCGCGCGTGTGTGCTGTGTGCATGTGTTTGTGCATGTGTTTGCATGTGTTTGTGTTGTACTTGTGTGTGTTCTTGTGTATGTGTGTGTGAGCTTCTGCTTATTGGTGTGTAGTGTGCATGTGTGACTTTGTGTGTGTGCATGTGTGTGTGTATGCGTGCGTGTGTGTGTGAACGTGTGTGTGTGCGTGCGTGTGTGTGTATGTGTGTGTGTGTGCTATGAAGCAAGAAAAGAAGAATTAAAAAATTATTCTTTAAAGGATTGTTTTCCTGCTGATAAATCTTCAACATTTGGAAACAAAGATCCGACTGATTTTAGTATAAAAAGTGTTAATCTACAACATCATGGCTAAGCCAAAGACCTGAGTCATAACAAGTGTTATGCGTGCAGCTTAGAGCACCTAGAGCAGATTTCTGCTAAGGCCCATCTGGGTCACTACACTTTACCACTCAGAGGGCTTAAAAAGACAGTGGCACCACTGACAGAGCAATGTTTTATTTATGCATATTGTGTTTGATAGTTTATTGTTTTGATTTTTTTTACAAAAAAAATAAAGATTTGATCTTTCCTGGGAGCTGCTAGGTTGCAAGTGCAACAAAGGTATTTGGGGGGGGGGGGGGGGGGGGGGGCCTGTGTGTGGGGGCGTGCGTGCGTGCGTGCGTAAAATCAAACGGGTGTACCATGTGTAAACCCACATGCCTTTGACTTTTCAAATCCATTTTTGATTACAGAGGAGAGAGTTGAGAACAGATGACAAAAATGGACAAAACGGAATACACACGGGGACTGGATGTAAAAAAAACCCAACACAACACATGAGAGCTTATTGCATTATCCTTAATATGAAGGAATAAATAATTAGATAAAATAATCCATATCTAACAACAAGTTGCCAATAGGACCGAGCATGGCAATGAGCAAAATCAGTGCAGCCTCCCCCTCCCAGGGAGCAGCTAATCAGAGTGATGGGCAGGGGCCACTGGTGCTGTTGTGTATTCATAGCCTGCCCCGGCAACATCAAAGTACAGCCCCGGGCTGTGGCCTTCGTGCCATCCTGTTTTGATGGTCGGTCTCGAGGGTGAGCTTCCCACACCCATGAAATAAAACAAAAAAGGCGTGTGTGTGCCTGTCGTCTCAGGCAGATGCTAAAAAAATCTGTAATCAAATATTGCTCACTTTTTCTTTTCATTTTTTGTGTTTAAAGGTGTATAATGTAATTATGGAGACTTCTGTGCATCTCAAATCTGGTATCGGTACATGCGGTTTTTGTTTAGCACAAGCAGACAGACATAATTATGTGTTTTTCTACCACGATCTGAGTCGAATTGCGTGCAATAAACAACTTTTCCGCTAAAAGATTATTTCAGGAAGGTGGATATTATGATTATTATTGATTTGAAGAGTTATAAAGCTATATTATGTTTTCTTTATTGCGGTATGGTATAATTTTGTTTGTTTGCTTTTTTTGGGTTTTGCTTTAACATTTGTAGAAAAACACACAGCTCCTTATTCTTTCTATCTTTTATAATGTAAAAAAATTGTCACTATCTGATTTTGTCACTTCTTGGTGTCTACATTTCAAGTTGTAATTTTGGTTGCAAACTTCAATCTGTATTCTATTTATAAACTCTCTCTGCATGTTTATGGCATGTTAATAATTCACAATTCACATCTGAAACAATGCAACTCATTTCGTGGTGGTGACAGTGGTGGAAGTGGTAGTTTGTGGTGTTGTGGTGTGATATGGTGTTTGTGTGTGTGTGGTGTGTGTGTGTGTGTGTGTGTGTGTGTGTGTGTGTTTGTGGTGTGTGTGGTGTTTGTGGGGTGTGGTGTGTGTGTGTGGGTATGTGTATGAGTCTGTGTGTGTTTAAAGGGGTAGAGTAGTAGTAGTAGGAGTAGTAGTAGTAGCAGCAGCAGCAGCAGCAGCAGCAGCAGCAGCAGCAGCAGCAGCAGCAGTAGTAGTAGCAGTAGTAGTAGTAGTAGTAGTAGTAGTAGTAGTAGTAGTAGTAGTAGTAGTAGTAGTAGTAGTGTCGCTTGTAGTTGGTGGTGGTGGTGGTGGTGGTGGTGGTGGTGGTGGTGGTGGTGGTGGTGGTGGAGTAAATGTAGTTGTGGTATTAATAAGAATGCTAGATAGCATGATGTGTTTGTATCAGTGACAGTGTTGAACAGTGATAAACTAAAATGTTTAAACACAAATTAAAAACGAGATGCTAACGAAGACGCCTAC
The DNA here is from genome assembly GCA_030674155.1 of Stramonita haemastoma. Taxonomy (NCBI): domain Eukaryota; kingdom Metazoa; phylum Mollusca; class Gastropoda; order Neogastropoda; family Muricidae; genus Stramonita; species Stramonita haemastoma. Next base: position 23,435,378 of record CM060326.1, on the reverse strand, counting down.
GTGGTTTTTATCATTTATGACATGTACTTTGGGGGAGGAGATTGGAGAATGGCCTAAACTTGTAGATAAAACATAAAAATATGCATTCTAAAAAAACAACTTTTTTGAGCGCATTAAAACAGCCAAAATATATATTGTTTTAACTCAGAAGTCTGTGATACTCGATAATTGCTGAGATTTTTGTCTGCATTTCCATTTATACCAAACCAATTAATCATTTGGGAACATCAGCACCTGTGGCTAGGAATGCTGAACAAAGTTAGATTCTTTTTTTTTTTGGCTGCGCATGATTTAAAATATTTTTTTGTTTTGTTTATAACTTATGCTATTCCACTGTTGCCATTGCCTGTCCACGAAACATAAAGTTTTATCGTTATTTTTTTTAAATTCAATTTTCAATTTATTCTTTTTTTCGAGAATGATTGATTAACTCACTCAGGTACATTTTAACATCCAGTTCCCGAGTGTATGTAGTTTTGTCAATTTTATTATCTATTCCCACCGGTACCCAAGGGCCTACTTATTCGAAAAGTGGAACAGGTTTTCACGTATAAACGATATATTCTTCGCGCGTTCCCACACAGCACTTCAGTTTATAGTTTCATCTGAAAAACTTTTGGGGAGAGTGGAGTCGGCACTGATGTTAACTCCAGAGAAAAAAGATCCACTTGAACAAGATTCGAACCTGTGTTAGCAGATCACAGCAGATCCATGATTAACATTCGCAATAATCTACATATTTTATTGAAAAAAAACGGGTTCTTTTTCTTGTGTTTAAAGAAATGTGAAGAAATAAAACAGTGTAAACCATGCGTCCTCCTCTGTTGCCTTAACTTTGGGAGAAAGGTTTTTAGCTAAAACATAAACAGG
>CM060326.1:23417008-23427008 GCA_030674155.1 Stramonita haemastoma | reverse complement strand
AGAACATTGCGCTGGCAATTTGAAGACCCGAGTTCGAGTCCGGTCGAGGAGATTTTTCTCCTGGAGTTAACATCAGTGCTGACTCCACTCTCCCCAAAAGTCCTTCGGATGAGACTTTAAACCGAGGCCCCGTGTGCGAACGCACGCAGAACATCTTGTGCGCACGTTAAATCCTGTTCCGCTTTTCGTAAGAGAAGGCCATTGTGTGCCGGTGGGAACAGATGACATTTACAAAACTGCATACACACGGGGACTGGATGTAAAAAAGCACAAGAGAGCTTATCCCATTATCCTCAATATAAAACAATAAAAAAAGAATCTCTCTCTCTCTCTCTCTCTCTCTCTCTCTCTCTCTCTCTCTCTCTCTCTCTCTCTCCTCTCTCTCTCTCTCTCTCTCTCTCTCTCTCTCTCTCTCTCTCTCTCCCCTCTCCATTACCCAAAGAGGTGGTGGATAATTTTATTCTAGTTCAGTATTATGACAATAAAGTTCTTACAAGAAACTGATATTTTGAATCTCTGAAAACATACCAGCTATACCTTCATACTTTTTGTTGATTTTGTCGAAATTGCATTGTTTGAACATTGCCTTTGTCAAAAAAGAAGAGATGGATGTATGTCTGTGTTAAGGAAAGGAATAACCTAATAAATAAGGAGACACAAAGGAAGAATTGTAATCGGAGAGAAAACTTAACTCGCGAGAGTAGACAAGGAATATTGATGCTTAACCGAAACAAATGGTTTTTGGTTGCAGACGCATTAACAATGTCTGCACTTTTACAGAGAAAATCAAATAAAGCATTTTTTTGTTTTTACATTAACTTAAAACAATAAGATAGAGTTCCAACTAAATCGTGTTTTAAAATTCAAAGAATCTTGATGGCTCTAGTAAAAAGAGAATACAGTGTTGAACGCGAAGACGAAACCTTAAAATGTCATGAAGTTTATTGATAGATTGATTTATGGTTTTGATGGACGGTTTAGTGATTGATTAATTGACTGGCTGATTAATCCACCCATCCATTCATTTGTATTTTGATCATCTTTCTGTCTACCTTTCATACATGCGAGTTCGTGTGTGTGTATGTGTGTGTGTGTATTGTGTGTGTGTGTGTGTGTGTGTGTGTGTGTGTGTGTGTGTGTGTGTGTGTGTGCGTCTGTGTGTGTGTGTGTGTGTGTGTGTGTGTGTGTGTGTGTGAGTATCTGTGAGTGTGTGTGTGTATGTACTTATGTGTATGTGTGTGTGTGTGTGTAGGTGTGTGTGTGTGTGTAGGTGTGCGTGTGTTGGTGTGTGTGTGTTTGTGTGTGTATATGTATGTATGTATGTATGTATGTATGTATGTATGTATGTATGTATGTATGTATGTATGTATGTATGTATGTATGTATGTATGTATGTATGTATGTATGTATGTATGTATGATGTATTATGTATGTATGTATGTATGTATGTATGTATGTATGATGTATGTATGTATGTATGTATGTATGTATGTATGTTGATGTATGTATGTATGTATGTATGTATGTATTAGTATGTATGTTGTATGTATGTGTATTTGTGTGTGAGTGTGTGTGCGCGTGTATGTACAAGTGAGCCGTGCGTGTATATGTTTTTCTGTGTGTGTGTGTGTGTGTGTGTGTGTGTGTGTGTGTGCGCGTGCGTGCGCGTGCGCGTGCGCACGTATGTGTGTACAAGTGACTCGTGCGTTTGTGTGCGTGCGTGCGTGCGTGCGTGTGTGTTATGTGTGTGTAAGTGTGTGTAAGTGTATGTGTGTGAGTGTGAGTGTGAGTGAGTGTGTACGCGCGCGCGCGCGAACGCTTATAATGCACGTTCATGAAAACAGACTCCCGTCTATAAACAACACACTCATGCAAGTACATATTGATCCGAACAATAATCATAAACTTTTTTTCATATCACTATACAATCCTCATAAGAACCGATTCACATTCTACAACAATCTTCTTCTTTTGTTCATGCCAGGAAGGAAACGACCACAGAACGTTCCACCCCAACCTCCAATATGCATAGCAGATCCCGCACACGGCACAGTAAGTAATCAACATCTTCCTCAAAGAGTGGAAGTCACGATCGGCACATGTCATGCATCAGGCGGCTGGCACGGTGCTGGCACTCACTCAGTCCTCATCTCCTCTGCTTCCAGTCCCCGGTGACCAGCCCATCAAAGCAGATGGCCATTCACCGCTGGCCGCTGTTGTGTATTCATGTCATGCACCGGCTGGCTGAAAACAAGGCTCTCAACCCCGGGCACTTTTGTGGCAGTGCTTTAATGGTAGCTCCCTTGAGGGAACAGCGTCCAGCCGTGGCTTAATGAAGTGGAATTGATTCCTATTTTTTTCTTTCTTTTTGGGGGGATGGTTGTTGTGTGGGATTGTTGTCCGTGTAGAATTGTGACCCTTCGGAAATTGCATATCCGTCGTCATCCAAAGTTGAGAGATGGTTTTAGCGTTGAAGAAAAAAAAATGTACTCACGTAGTTGTAGTTTTCATTCCGTTTTTCTCTGTTTTGCTCTGCTTTTTTTATGGTTATGTATGTAAACCTGTTTCTGTTTTGTGTTTGTAATTCTGTGTTTAACAATTGAAGCGAGATTTTTGCTTAACATTAGAATGAAAATACCAAGGAATGAAAACTCAAGGAAATAAAAAATAGGAAGTAAAAGAAAAAAAAAACGACCGAAAGAAAAACAGGGAGAAAAAAAGAAACAAGCAAAGTTATAAACAACAAATGATAAAAAAAAAATTAAGCAGAACTAAGATCATGAAGACAACATATCCATATTTCAAGATTGTTCTTCTTCTGTGGTGCTATTCAACAACTTTCATTTTTGTTCCTGTCCAGACCGTTTTGTGGAAAGCTTAAAGTAAAAGCTGTGAAAGCTAATGAATCCTTTGAGGACTCATTTCACAAGGTGAAACCATCCCCATTGCAAAACAATCATTCGCTCCAAAAATTCACACGCATGTCAGAAAAGACAAAAACAAACTAAATAAACCGGACCAAACAAAAAAAAACCTGCAAAAATCATTAAAGAAGTCCAAAGGACGAAGAAAATAACATAGTAGGGTTTGTCTTTTAATTTTGTTTCCCTTTCTTAAAGGTCTTCCATCTCATGTTTCAAAATTGTATTGTTTTAATGTTTTTGCTGCTGCTGCTGCTGCTACTGATGTTGCTGCCGCTGCTACTGCAGCTGCGTTCTTCTTTATTTCTGATGGTGGTACAATGTTTAATTACTTCTCCATCATCATTATGGTGATCATCAGGACTATCATGATCATTTCTTCTTCTTCTTGTTCTCCTTCTTGTCATTCTACTTTTTCTTTTTTATTTGTTATTCTAAAATGAAAACAATTGATATGTCTTAGCAGATACAAAATGACCATCTCAATGGTATTGAAGAAAACGATCCTTTGCGAAAAACAAGTTATCATAGGTCAGTCAACCTTTGAACTCTACCCAAGGAATGAGGCGGGGGGGAAGTGGAACCGAAACAATGAATATGAATACAAGTGACTTTTTTCATGATTTCTTCTAAGGTTGCAAGATATGCACTAACAGCAACTGTTCTATTCATCAAACCCCTTTATGGGTACTTTCTTGTTCCATTATTTATGGTAAGATCTGTTTCTCTGCTGTGGTTATTGACGCTTTGGAAAGGTGCAGGGCGACTCTGCACTTTACGGTCATTTCAGTTAATGTTGGTCAAGACCTCGGAAGGACCGTTAGCGACTGTTGCACCAATAGTGGTAACTTAACAGTTAGTTAAAGTTAAAGTCTGTCCCGAGCCTAAGGCTCATCAGGCCGGTGCTTATCCCGGTTTCTGTGGCGCTAAGCGACTGAGAGTCATAGACTCCCCCCTGGATAGGACGCCAGTCTATCGCAGGGTTAACCCCCCAACACAAGGTTGGTACCCCTTTTACACCTGGGTGGGGTGAGAAAATAGCCGTAAAGTGCCTTTTCCAAGGGCACAACGCCATAGCCGACAGCTGGGATCGAACCCGCAACCTTTAGATTACGAGTCCAACGCCCTAACCACTCGACTACCGCGGCGGCTAACTTAACAGTAGGCTTGAAAAAAAAAACCGATGCTTTCAGCCCAACTGAGCATCAAAGTCATAACAAAAATGTCACGTATCACTGAACCTTAAAGCGTAAAATGGATAACTTGTCTAGCTATACAGGTAAAAGTACCTACTTTAAACATGTACCTGCAATGCCGTTGTTCATTCACTAAAAGAATTAATCTCTCATGTGGGGAAGACCAATGTAATTTCTATGTGGTGGCAGATCCGCATAAAGGGCAAGTAAAGCTTAAAAAAAAAGATGTCAGTTGATTGATACTAAGCTTATCACAGAGGCATTAGCGTCAGCATCATTAACATCACATTATTGTCGTCATTATCATTATCATCATCATCACCATCGTCATCATCGTCGTCGTCGTCATCATGGTCGTCATCATCATCATCGTCGTCATTGTCATTGTCGTCGTCGCCATTGTCGTCATCGTCGTCGTCGTCTGTCATCACCATCATCACCATCATCATCATCATCATCATCATCATCATCATCATCATCATCATCATTCTTCTTCTTCTTCTTCTTCTTCTTCTTCTTCTTCTTCTTCTTCTTCGTCTCGTCTTTCTGTCGTCGTCGTCGTCGTCGTCGTCCTCGTTGTCGTCGTCGTCGTTGTCGTCGTCGTTATCATCACTCATTGACGCCGTCGTCATAACTGTCATCATCGACACCATTACCATCAAAATCTCCATCGCCATCATCTTGATAAAAAGAAAGAGAAAACAGCGAATAACGCGGCACAGCGAAGGAAACAAAACACCAACGACGAAAATAAATGAAAGAAAAATGAAAAGAAAAACGAGAACCAATAAAAGAAGAATGAAGAGAAAGAGAACAAAAAAAGAAACAAACAATTGTTAAAACAAGAAAGAAGAAAAAAAATCAAACAGCAAACAAAAGAAATGGCACCAAGAGAGAAAGCCAAAAGAGAAAGAACAAAGCAAACAAAAAAATAACACTCATAATAATGCTATCATCACAGAGGAATGAAGACTCCTCCATGATTGAAAAGTGCAGAACCTGAGGAGCGGGATGCTACGTGGAAGACTGTGCAATGGATTATCTGCAGGGAGAGTCCTGTGCACAGTGACGATTAATGGGACTGCAGAGGAGAGTGAGGGACGGGAAGGGAAGGAGAGAGAGAGAGATGAGGCAGAGAGAGAGGAGAGAGAGAGAGAGAGAGAGAGAGAGAGAGAGAGAGAGGAGAGAGAGAGAGGAGAGAGAGAGAGAGGAGAGAGAGAGAGAGAGGAGAGAGAGAGAGAGAGAGAGAAGAGAGACAGAGACAGAGACAGAGACGAGACAGAGAGAAGACAGACAGACAGAAAGACAGACACACACACACACACACACACACACACACAGGCAGACACACACACACACAGACACACAGACACAGACAGACAGACAGACACACACACAGACAGACACACAGACAGACACATAGATAGAGAGACACACAGACAGAGACAGAAACAGAGAGACAGAGAGAGACAGAGAGTGAGACAGACGAAGAAAGAAAGACAGAGACAGAGAGAGACAGACAGAGAGACAGAGACAGACATAGAAAAAGAGAAAACACGCGCGTGTGGTTGTGTGTTGTTGTGTGTGTGTGTGTGTGTGTGTGTGTGTGTGTGTGTGTGTGTGTGTGTGTGTGTGTGAGTGTGTGTGTGTGTGTGTGTGAAATCAACATTAAATTGATGCAAAGTAAGTTACAAAGTTACAGTGAATATAAAAACATGAAAAAACAAACAAACTAGCTTTGCCCCTTGTAAATAGATGCTTGGCCAATCCTGTGAAATATGCAGTCAAATAAAGGCATGAGGGACAACTGAAACACTTGGCTATCTATATAATCGTCATAATCTGTGTCTAGTTGGGACAAAGATTGATTGAAAAGGAAAAATTCCGATTGAGGTTTAGCATATCAAACATGATTTGTAGGCCTCATCACTGCTTCTGTGACTCCATATCTTCTGGAAGAATCACTTGGAGTAGGTTCCACACTAAATCTCCTCACGCAAAGTGATTTAAAAAAGAATTAAAAGTACATTTTGCGGAATTAGAACTTTTCAACTAAAAAAATCCATGCCGGGTATCTTGGTGTTATTCTAAATTTAATAAAGAAAGGGGCAAACTGTTGTGTAAAGCTATAAACAAAAGGTGTTTATGACTGGCATAATTTCGATGGAAACAAGCATTTCCGTGTGTTATTTCTTTTACTTGTTTTTTTTATTTATTGGATTTCCTTTCTTTTAAATGTTTTTCTTATATATATATATATATATATATATATATATATATATATATATATATATATATATATATATATATATCACGGAACAGGGAAGGAGTTATATTAGAAAATACGAGAAACAGGCCTTTTAAATGGTTTTGACATGTTTGTTCAATTCATTTCAGTCTAGATGTAATAAATATATCAAAATAACACAATTTCGAAGCTGATAGCTTTACAATATTGCATGTTGGAGCATATGTCCAATCATGCTGAGAGAATCGTATAACTTTATTTTTCAGGCACATACATCTGTGATTTTGTTTGCCCGACAGTCAATATTGCAAACCAATCGGTATAAGTTGTATTTTATGCATATACGTTTCAAGAAAATTTATGTTAAAATAGATATGTTTGTAAAGTCTGTTCCATAACGCAATATCAGCACAAAAAGCACGTGTCCATTGCTAATGTGTGTAGGCACACACACACACACACACACACACACGCGCGCGCGCGCACACACACACACAACACGCGCGCGCGCGTGCACACGTACACACACACCACACACAGGCACATACACAACACAGGCACACCTACCACCACCACCACCACAACCCCACACACACACACACAATCAGACACATACACTCACACACTTACACAAACAACACATACACATACACACACATGCACACACACACGTACGCACACACAACAACACTACACACACACACACACACACACACCACACACAACACACACACAAACACACACACACACACCTAGCACCCATCTTACCTCAGCTCCCCACTCCCCCCCTATCCCCCAATCACTCACCCCCCCCCACCCCGCCACACACACACACTTTTTTATCCTGATATCGCAGTCACGTTGTCTAACATACAGCAGCAATGGACAGTGGCCACGTGTCACAGTTTCCTGCACGTCTTCATAGGGATAGGTCTCTGGGGGCTAGTTGTCTCTATTTTTTTTTCTTTAGTGGTTATTTTTGGCAACATACATCACTGGACGCTGCAACAAGAGCATGCAGCCAGCCCCTGATGGATGGGTAGTCTGCAGCAGGAAAAAACAAAGGTTCAGAATGATGTCGGAACTGAAAACACACACTTTGTAAAAAGACCACGGCTTCTCGTGGATAAAAAAAGAATGTTAGTGTACACTTTGATCACAGAGAATAAAAAAGGGGTAAGAAGAGAGAGAGAGAGAGAGAGAGAGAGAGAGAGAGAGAGAGAGAGAGAGAGAGAGAGAGAGAGAGAGAGAGAGACAGACAGACAGACAGACAGACAGACAGACAGACAGACAGACAGACAGACAGACAGACAGACAGAGCAGACAGACAGAGATAGAGACATAGACAGAGAGGAAAAGGAGAAGCAGAAAGAGAGACATAAAGAGAGAGAGAGAGAGGGAGACAGACAGAGACAGACAGAGACAGAGAGAGGCAGACAGACTGACAGACAGACAGACAGAGAGAGAGAGCAGAGAGAGAGAGAGAGAGAGAGAGAGAGAGAGAGAGAGAGAGAGAGAGAGAGAGAGAGAGAGAGAGAGAGAGAGAGAGAGAGAGAGAGAGGGATGAGAAAGAGAAGGAGACAGAGAGATATAGTGTATGTGTGCATGCGTGTGTGTGTGCGTGCGTGCGTGTGTGTATGTGTGTGTGTGCTTGTGTGTGCATGCTTGCGCGCGCTCGTGTGTGAGTGTGTGTGTGTGTGTGTGTGTGTGTGTGTGTGTGTGTGTGTGTGTGTGTGTGTGTGTGTGTGTGTGTCCGTTTTTCATGTTTTTGGTGTGTTTGTGTATGTGTGTGTGTATGTGGTTTGTGTGTGTGTGTGTGTGTGTGTGTGTGTGTGTGTGTGTGTGTGTGTGTGTGTGTGTGTGTGTGTGTGTTTTAAGACAAAGTATTATGAGTGTGTGCATGCTTGTGTGTGCGTGTCTGCATGCGTGCATGTGTTTGTGTGTGTATGTGTGTGAGTGGATGTGTGTGTGTGTGTGTGTGTGTGTGTGTGTGTGTGTGTGTGTGTGTGTGTGTGTGTGCACGCAGTGTTTTCCATGGCCTACGTGAATATATTTATTATCCCGGAAAATATAAGATCAGAAAGCCATATTCAATCCAAACAAAATCATTTTGAGAATTTCATTCACTGCTATTTTATAGATATTTTTTTTATTCGCCAATATTTTTGCACACATAAACCAAGCAATCGTTATCAAAACACTCTCAGAACACACAATAGTATTTATCTCATCGTGTCTATCTCCCAAGCGCAAAAAATATATGTAGAGAGAATGAAACGAAAAGTAAATCCGTTTAGCAACAGTACTTTCCATGGGCACATGGGCACAGGAACTATAATGATGAGACAAAAGCTTCTGTTTGTTGTTCCAGACGTTTATCATGGCTGCCCGAAGGGACGGAGAATTCTTCACTTGGATTGGCTGTTTCAGTCATGTACAGAACACGCAGACGCTAGAGGGGAATTTTTCCTCTGGAGTTAACATTAGTACTGACTCCACTCCCCCCAAAAGTCTTCGGATGAGACAGTAAACCGAGGCCCCGTGTGCGAACACATACAGAATATCATGCGCACACTTTAAATCCTGTTCCGCTTTTCGTAAGAGTAGGCCATCGTGTGCCTGTGGGAACAGATGACATGATTTACAAAAACTGCATACACACGCGGACTGGATGTAAAGAAAAAAAAAGCACATGAGTGCTTATTCCATTATCCTTGATATAAAAGAATATAAAAAAGATCACACATTCGCGGCTTCATTCCTTGTAGCTGACAGTAGCTGCAAAGAGTCAGGGAACGCTGGAAATGCGGGATGTTTGCATTGATGTCATAATTATGCATTGGTAAGCTATACATACAGCGTCCTTCCATATTGTGTGATTTTATTTTAATGGGAGTTCTCGGTGATATGTCATAGCTGATTCCGTTTAAAAAAATGACATATTGTCGATTGAAAAAACAACAATAATTATTGTTTAGTTTGTTAGATTACTGTACTGAGCTTTTCAAAGATGTGTGTCTTAGGAAAACTGTACAAAAATCACGTGCAGCAAACACACACACAGACACACAGACACACATAGACACAGACAGACACACAACACACAGAACACAACACACAGAACACACAACCACACACACACACACACACACACACACACACACACACACACACACACACACACACACAACAACACACACACACACACAACACACACACCACACACTACACACACACACACTCATACACGCATACGTTCCACACTGCTTACATATACATAATATGTTTCGTTAAGGAACATAAAAATGGCAAATAATGGGGTGATATTTTCAAAGAGGAAGCAATGACTTGCTTTGAGTGGATATTTTCTTCGTCTGCCCTATTTTGTGCACTGCAAATACACATTTATTAACAAAAGCAACTTTTTTTCTGACTTGTCTAGGATAACACTATAAAAATAAAAAGTTCTTTTCCTTGCCTAAAATGTTATACAGAAAACTCAAATTTATTTATTTAAGCGGAGTGCAGGAAGAACGTTGTCTTTAAAAGAATGCTGTCTTTTACAAAAGTTCCATCTAATTAAACCAAAATTTGACAAACGGGCAAAAATCTGTTTAAACTAAATAAAACAAATC
>CM060326.1:23409508-23412008 GCA_030674155.1 Stramonita haemastoma | reverse complement strand
ACACACACACACACACACACACACACACACACACACACACACACACACACACACACAAACTCGAAAACTATATCCTCGTAAAAACACTATGACAAAACCACCCTATAAGGATACACCTCATACGCGCGTAAAGCTTATCCATCCTGCACACCCCAACCTCAACCCCCAAAAACAGCAACAACAACCCCCCCCAAAAAAAAACCCAAACAAACAAACAAACAAAAACAAAAACAAAAAAAACTAAACAAAACAAAATAACCATACTAGACCCAAGGACATTAAACATTCATCTAATATCACACTATTTAAAGACCTTTAATTGAAGAAAGGAGCAAGGGACATGAAATGTTACCAGTTTATATCCCAAAGAGAGCAAGCAGAGGACTATAGGAAATATCCACATCTAGATAGACCTTGAAACAGGGAAGGGCCAGCCGCTCTATCCATCAGTACCTGTCCTACTTAAGGGCCAATGACCACTTTCTGTAATCAAGCCTCACACAATGCCTGGTGTCCCGAACGGTCTTGTGGCCGTAGGCAGTCAATTATTACACTTTGTTCCTCTTGGTCAGCCGTGATGTTGTGATGGCCTCATTTCTTCTACCCCCCCACCCCCCCTATCTCTCTCTCTTTGCCTGCCTCTGTCTCTCCCTCCCCCTCTCCTTCTCCCCCTCTCCTTCTCCCTCTATCTCCCCTCCCCCCATCTCTCTCTCTCCCTCTATCTCCCTCTCCCTCTCCCCCATCCCTCTCTCTCTCCCTCTATCTCCCCTCTCTCTCTCTCCTCTCTCATCCCTGTCTCTCTCTCCCTCTATCTCCCCCTCTTTTCCTACTCCAATCTTGCTCTGTCTTTCTATCTCCTTTCTCCCCTCTCCTCTCTCCCAACCTCATCTTCATCTCCTCTCCCTCTATCTCCCCCTCCTCCCCTCTCCCCTCTCTTCTCTTCCCTCTCTCTCTCCTCCTCTCTCTCTCCCCTCTCTCTCTCTCTCTCCTCTCTTCTCTCTCTCTCTATCTCTCTCTCTCTCTCTTCCCCTTACTTCAATGCATATAAGGATGGTGCACTGCTTATAATCAAGGAAGTGGCAGGTCTGTTTGCCGTTCTAACCTGAACGTTATTTTACCCTTTCCATTGGACCGTCAATGGTGGTCTGGGAGATGATTTTCCGATGACACAATAGACCGAGATAAAGATTGAATTGAAAAGAATAATCCGAAAATTGCTTTTTTTGGTAAAGAAAATCTCCCCCTGTGAGGGTTGGTCAAACTTCAGGTCTCAACTGAAAGGGGTATACAAAAGAACAAAGACGCAGGTAGACACGCAGACACAAACACAAACACACAGACAGACCTCATGCGCACACACATACACACACGCGCAGCGCGCACGCACGCACACACACATGCACGCACAAACACAAACACATACAACACACACACGCACAAACACACACGTATACACACACGCGCACGCGAGCGCACGCGCGCGCACACACACGCACACATGTTCATCGGCATACACTACTAGGGACACACACACACACACACACACACACACACACACACACACACACACACACACACACACACACACACACACACACAGCAAAGGGGGACGGAGTATCCTAGTGGTCATAACATTAGAGCTCGCAATTTGACGACTCCGGGTTCTGTTCCCGTTCGAGGAGATTTTTCTCCGGGATGTAGAAAAGCACATTAGTGTTTATCTCATTATCCTCGATATAAAGCAATAGATAGATAGATAGATAGATAGATAGATAGATAGATAGATAATAGATAGATAGATAATAGATAGATAGATAGATAGATAGATAGATAAATAAATAAATAAATAAATAAATAAATAAATAAATAACAGCAGCAGCACCACCACCACACACATATATCTACACTAACACACACAAAGACCACCAGCAAGAACAACAACAAAGATAATTATGGACAATGACAGTTATGGTGACATATCCCATTACGGCATTGTCACTAGAAGGAACATAAAGAGAGCATGGGAAAGTAGGTCTGGATTGTTAGGGATTGAGGCTTCAATCATAGGACAGGAAGCTGGATGTCTGGCTCCACAGAAACGTATTGTGAGATGTCTTGAAAGCAACATAGTACCTGTTTATCAGCACTCATCGGTAGTAATAGTAAATGGGGTGATGATAATGACAGTGCTAATGATGGTGGATCGACGATACAGAGAGAGAGAGACAGAGAGAGACAGACAAGACAGAGACAGAGACAGAGACAGAGACAGAGAGACGAGAGAAGAGAGAGGGAGAGGAAAGAGAGAGAGAGGGAGGGAGAGGGAAAGAGAGAGAGAGGAGAGGGAGGGAGAGGGAGGGAGGAAGAGAGAGAGAGAGAGAGAGAGAGAGAGAGAGGAGGGGAGAGAGAGAGAGAGAGGAGAGAGAGAGGAGAGAGAGAGAGAGAGAGAGAGAGAGAGAGAGAGAGAGAGAGAGAGAGAGAGAAGAGAGAAGAGAGAGAG
>CM060326.1:23399508-23404508 GCA_030674155.1 Stramonita haemastoma | reverse complement strand
GCCAAATGTTTGAGAGTAAAAATATCTTGACCCCAAGGCTGTTTGCTAACAACTTTCAAAATGTTAAGGCTTTTACGAGCTTTATCAAGAACATGTTCTATGTGGCATTTCCAGTTTAGCGTTGATGTGAGAAAAACTCCCAAAAATTTAACCAGATTTGTATACTGGATCTGAACATCACCTATTCTGAATACAGGCAGATTCTCAAGACTTGTTCCTTTACTAAAAAGCATCATATTTGTTTTTTCAGGTGAGAGTGCAAGACCGTTTTCCCTCATAAAAGTATACAAACTATCTAAATCAATTTGATATGCCTTCCGTATATGATTTATATCTCTTTTGGAAGATTTCTTTTTCATAGTAACATTAGCCCACATGCATATGTCATCTGCATACTGAACCACTGTGACATTTTTTGTCAAAGTGTCTGGAAGATCATGAATTAAAATATTGAATAGCATTGGCGCAATTACAGACCCCTGTGGGATTCCCATGTCAACAGATCTAGAAGTTGAATAGGTGCGTCCCACTTTAACTTGAATACTTCGACCTATAAGAAAATCTTTGACGTAATTAAAGACATGTCCTGAAAATCCTACTGACTTCAACTTAAAAAGCAATCTAGAATGCCACACACTATCATATGCTTTGCTTACGTCAAAGAATGTGGCCAAAATATTTTTGCGTCTGGCAAACTGATTTTTAATTTGTGTTGTCAACTTAACAATATGATCAACAGTGGATCTTCCTTTGCGAAAACCAGCTTGATTCACTGGTATGATATTCTCTTTATCGCAATAATGTACCATTCTATGAAGGACGATTCTCTCCATTAATTTTCCAATATGGGAGGTAAGTGCTATTGGCCTGTAGCTCTTAATGTTACATCTGGGCTTTCCTTGTTTTAAGATTGGCACAATTATAGACTGCTTCCATATAGATGGTAATCTTCCACTACTCCAACATTTTTGGAACAGAACGCTAAGGAACCATATATATTTTTCCGGAAGATGTTGTAGCATTTGGTTGGATATTACATCCAAACCAACAGATGTCTTTTTGTTTCCCAATACCGAAATTGCATCCTGAACCTCTTGTACAGTAACTGGGGCATTGATGTAATGATCATTTTGTTGTGGTGGGTCTTTATATTTAGATTGCTTCTCTTCTATCTCTCTGAAAGTTATTATATCTTTAGAAAGACTAGATGTTTGCATTGTTTTAGAGAACATATCTACAAAAGCTTCAGCCTTCTCAGCATTGCTAGGTAATGTATCATTTTTTGGATCTAACTGGATAGGATATCTAGGCAACTGTACCCCATTTTTCATTTCGTGTATCTTCTGCCAAACCTTAGGTACATCTTTGTAGTTTGAGACATCTGAAAGACAAAAAGATGACCAAAATTCTTGTTTGGCCTGGGCTATCACCTTATTACTATTGATATTTGCTTTTTTCATTTCTTCGTGGTTCTCTTTTTTACGATCTTTTAAGTATTTCTTAGTCTTTATTTTTTTCATGTCCACTGCACTTTGGCATTGTGGATTCCACCAGATATTTCTACAAGATTTCGCTGAGTGAAAGGAATGGTATTTTGGAATTGAATTTTCAGCTGCAAGCAGCAATATTTTCATAAATTTAGAGTAAAAAGAGTCCACGTCAAAGTCAAGTGCTGTATCTAGATCTAAACTGTACGCATTGAGCAGTTCTTTAAACTTGTCCCAGTCTGCCTTTTTATAGTTAAACCTGGGTACTTTGTCCCTTATCACATCTTCTGCACATGCTTTTTCATTTACAGTAATACAGAGTGGTAAATGATCACTTCCTAAACTATCAGGAAAAGTCTCCCACCTACTGTTTGGGACAAGGGATGGAGAAATGAGTGACAAGTCAATGGAAGTAGATCTATGATATGAAACGTCTGGAATTCTTGTGACACACTTTTCATTGTTAAGCAAACATAATGGAGAATTAACGATGTTTTCTACAAAACGGTTGTTAGTAACTATAGTGCAGTCTTTCTCCCACAATGGAGCATGGGCGTTGAAGTCACCACCAATAAACCATTTCACTTTGGAGTCATCTAATGAATGTAACCAGTCACAATTTTGGTTATTTGGACCTCGTGGAAAATAGACAGAGACCACATTCATTGTTAAATTTTTGTTAAATTTCACACATGCTGCACAGAAGAAGACGTCAGCTGTATTGCTTGGTACAGGAGACTCACAGATGGTATACTGAAGTCCCTGCTGCACATAAATAGCAGTGTATATTTTTTCCCGTGACACAGACTTCGTTTTGTCATAGATAGGTGGGTAATAGAAATTCGGGATATTTGGCAACTGACTTGACGACACATTAAGAGACTGCAGCACTAAAACTTGGTATTTTTTAGATGACAGATGGTCAAGCAAATAGGGTAAATTCACAGTAGCACTTCGGGCATTCCATTGAAAAATGTGAAGTGTCTGATTCATTTTGGCACACACACACCACACACACACACACACACACACACACACACACACACACACACACACACACACACACAAAACAAACAAACAAACAAACAAACAAACAAACAAAAACCCACGGGCGCGCACACACCACACACACAAAAAACTATCTTTTAAATGAAAAACAAGGGGGAAAAACAAACAATCAACCCCCCAAAAAACAACTGATTTAAAGCAAAATGTAGCAATGAATAATTAAAGAAAATCTTAATCAACTGGTACTCCTGAAGCACAACTTATAAACACTTATCGGTGCACTTTAAGCCACAAAAGTGAGGAAAAAAACAAAAATTCGGGATCCCGAGGAACAAATATGAGTGACAAAGTCAATAGTAGTAATACAAGTTTCCACCGGACCAAGACTGCCAGTCTGTGGGCAAGGCATGTCTGCTGAAGGAGGGACAGCCTCTTGGCCACTGGTATCGCTGGCGCTGGAGACCTCTTTTCTTGGGACGTTCCCACAGAAGGCGCTGAAGAGATCGACCAACATTCCCAGCGAGAACTGCGCTGCCACGGTAAGATGGGTGGATACCGTCTTGCATCATGCGTCCCTGACCTGTTTTAAGATTTTCATGGGACACGAAAGAAACGCGAGGATGCTCTAGCAGGGCTGAATTATTGTAAGCATTGAATAAATCTGCTTTTGCATTTAAATCTCGATTACATGTGGGAGAAACTTTGCTTAGCAGCACCTTGATATTTTTATATTTTTCTGACAGAGAGGTGACAATACCAACAAGATCTTTACTGGCTTCTTTGGGCTCTTTTTTTCTTAAATCATTAATGCCCACATGGATCAGAACGACTTCAGCTGAAGACAGGTTAGCATGCTCCATTTCTTGAGTGATGTCTTCAGCTGTAGTAACTTTTTTCATGATCGCCTGAAACCCATAGGATCTGCCCAGCCTGTGCGCATCAATCCGTTTGAAAACAGAATCATGTATTATGAAAGCTGTAGGAAACTGTGTGGTGTTATTTTGAGGAATTGATGCATTTATTGGATATGTATTTTCAGATTTGAAGTGTTCTCTTTTAAGATCTTGATCTTCTTGTCTATCATCTTGTTTGCCCAACACTCTACTTTGGTTTGTTTTATTATTGACTTCTTTTTTCCTTCGACTTTGTACGTCACGTTTTTCATGACGTAAAGTTTGGACTGATGTTTCAATGATCTTTCTTGAAACGTCATTTTCTTTCTTTTTTTGAGTAGGCCTAGGTTTAGCCGGTGTATTGTCTTTACCGCTCATTCGACCTGTACCGTGCTTTCGCGACGCGTTGCTGGTGGCTTTGATGGTCGGAGGTACAGATCGCGCTGCCACCTCAGCGTAGGAAGGGCTGGTGGATCGCGTAGAAAGAGCGGGGACCTCGAGGTCTACTTTGTCTGTTTGTGTGGAAACAGCACTTACCGTTTTGGGACAGTGGCTCTGCATACATAGAGTAGCGTTGTCGCGTCCATCAAGGTTTTTCTGGGTCTTGGCAAACTCTTGAAAGGTTTGTGAAATTTCGTTGATTTTTCTACTGAGTTCTTCTATTTTATCAAATAAACTACTGTTGTCAATGGAAACAGGCTGCTCCTTCGTGTCATCACAACTGGTTGACAAAATTTCTGCATTCAAAACATTGGTAGGTTTGCACTTTGACGAACAGTTAGATGTAACACATTCTTCACAAGAAAATTTGCGCTTGAAATTTAAAAACACTGTGAGCTGGTAGGCAGGAAGCTTGGTACAGTCAATATGAATTTGTCTCTTGCAATCATGGCAACTCAACGTTGAAATTCCAGGTCTTGTCGATCCACAAAAACAATTAGACTTTTGAAGGTCGCCACTTCTATTTAAAACACTTACATCCTGGCAAGTTTTGACAGTCAAACTTGGTGCTGATTTCTGACGTTTCCTTAGGGTGTCTAACCATCTGGACTTACTCATTTTCCTCAGAAATCCCAGAGAAGAAAAATCAGCTGTGCTTAGTAACCGCCATGTTGAATCTCGTCTCTATGTATATGAATATGTATGTATGCATGTATGTATGTATGCATGTATGTATGTATGTATGTATGTATGTATGTATGTATGTATGTATGTATGTATGTATGTATGTATGTGTGTGTGTGTGTGTGTGTGTGTGTGTATGTATGTATGTATGTATGTATGTATGTATGTATGTATGTATGTATGTATGTGTGTGTATGTATGTAGGTATGTAGGTAGGTAGGTAGGTAGGTAGGTAGGTAGGTAGGTAGGTAGGTAGGTATGTATGTATGTATGTATGTATGTATGTATGTATGTATGTATGTATGTATGTATGTATGTATGTATGTATGTATGTGTGTGCAATATTGTATTATCTATAAAGTGTGTATCTTGTTTCAAAGACAGGACGTATAATTTTTCTTACAATTAGTACACACAAACACACACACACACACACACACACACACACACACACACACACACACACACACAAGTATTCACAGCATCC
>CM060326.1:23394508-23397008 GCA_030674155.1 Stramonita haemastoma | reverse complement strand
TTGATGACAGAAAACATAAAAGAGAACGAAAACACTATGAAGAAGAAAACTATCAATTACAAAGCGAAACAAAGTGAAACGAAGACACCTCCACTGAATCTGAAATAGCCAATGCTTTGTAGAAAAGCGGAAAACAAGATGTCACGCAGTTGCACTTGTGCGGGTGGTTTATGTGGTGGGAGAGTGTTGTGTCGCAGTGACCTTTTGTGATGTAGTGGTTTGCAAAACTGTTTGACCCTTCCCTCTACCCTTTATCGTTCTCTCCTTCTATTCTCTACCCATCATACCCTCTTGCCAACTGTCTCTAGGCTTGTTAAGGCGTTGACTGATAGGGACAACTTGACTCATGGTAAAGACGTAAAAAACTGTTTTGTGCGTGCAAACGTCACACAAACAGACATAATAATAATAATAATAATAATAATAATAATAATAATAAATGGAATTTATATAGCGCTATATCTTGCAAAAACAAATCAAAGCGCTTGCATTCAACCAATTCTTGCACATGCAGCCAACAACAATTTAGATTTTTAACAAAGTCAATACACACACACACACACACACACACACACACTTGCACACACACACACATGCACGCACGCACGTATACACACACGTACACATGCATACATATACATGCTCACAGACACATAAACACAGGCACAGACACAAAAACACAGACACACAAGCACAGACAGACACACACAGACACACACACAGACACACACATACACACACAGACACACACATACACACACTCAAAACACACACACACACACACACACACACACACACACACACACACACACACACACACACACACACACACACACACTCATGCATGCATGCGTGCATGCCATCCTATACATTAGACCAGTACTCTTCACAAACCGAACTGTTCACCCTGTTAATTCTAAAACTTCAAGAGAACAAGTGCACAGAAATCAAACAACCCAGCCAATCTTTCTCCCCACCCCCACCATTCACACCCCCAACACCTCCAGGTGGCCTCAAGGACATCAATCAGTCATTGCAAAAGTTACGTCCCCAGGCGACCCAGGAGTGGACATCCCCAATCATGGACGTCACGATCCCCTAAGGACAAGAGGAGGGCACAAGTGGTAATGGCAGTCTGGACGAGGGGGGAGGACGATGACCACTTCCTCAATTAAGCCTCGCACAACGGTCAGCGGTCCAGCGGTTCTCGTCGCCTGAGGCATTGGAGCACAATTACGCTTTGTTCCTCTTGGGCAGTCAGATGGTGTGAGGTCTTCATTTCTTGCTCAGGTCCTGCCTTGAACACTGTGGCCCCTCTGGGTGTACGTTTACGTTCTTTCTTTTTGTAATTTTGTTTCATGCCTTTTCTTTTGATAATCTGTTGGTGTGTTTGCCTGTCTTGCCTGGCAGATGTTGCTTGTGGGATTGTTGGTCTGTCTGGATATCCTCTTTTGGCGTTGTCCTGATGAGTGATATATATCTATCTATCTATCTATCTATATATATATATATATATATATATATACATAATAATACATATATATAAAGAGAGAGAGAGAGAGAGAAGAGAGAGAGAGAGAGAGAGAGAGAGAGAGAGAGAGAGAGAGAGAGAGAGAGAGAGAGAGAGAGCGGCTTTTTTTTTTAAATAAGAAGAGATTTTGTTGAATAAGATTTTATTAACTCTAGCTGTTAAGAAATAGGGCAAAGTATGTATGATGGACTTTTATTATGCCCCTCAAATAACTTTAAAAAAGCAACTCTCTCTCTCTCTCTCTCTCTTCTCTCTCTCTCTTCTCTCTCTCTCTCTCTCTCTCTCTCTCTCTCTCTCTCTCTCTCTCTCTCTATGGGGAGGATAGCCTAGCGGTCAGAACATTGCGCTGGCAATTTGACGACCGGGCTTCGAATCCGGTCGAGGAGATTTTTCTCCTGGAGTTCATCAGCGCTGACTCTACTCTCCCCAAAAAGTCCTCGGATGAGACTTTAAATCGAGGCCCCGTGTGCGAACGCACGCAGAACATCTTCCGCACATTAAACCCTGTTCCGCTTTTCTTAAGAGTAGGCCATCGTGTGCCGGTGGAAACGGATGACATTTACAAAACTGCATGCACACGGGGACTGGATGTAAAAAAGCACAAGAGTGCTTATTCCATTATCCTCGATTAAAAAAAATCAAATAAATGAATCAAATATCTCCAGCTTATGTGTGCGTGCGTGTGCTGTACGCGTGCGTGCGTGCACACACACACACACACACACACACACACACACACACACACACACACACACACACACACACACACACACACACAATTCTAAAAAGTATGTCTCTTATGAAACCTTAATATGATTAAAATATTTGTTTAAAAAATATACTGTATAGATATAAAAAACTACTCAGACTAGTAATTGTAATATCTACTTTTGCAAAACACTTTGTGTCGATTGATGAACACCAGGCTTAGTCAACATAACGGATAATATAAACCGAGGCCCTGTGTGC
>CM060326.1:23384508-23392008 GCA_030674155.1 Stramonita haemastoma | reverse complement strand
ACTTGGCAGTTCCTGGTATTTTGTGAATGCGCGGGTATGCAGCTTTAAGATTGTTCAAATTCAACTTTGATTATTATTTTCATTTCTAAGAGAGCAAAGGATCAACTACTTTTTTACACGCAGTCCCCGTATGCATGCTGTTTATAAAATATGTAGTAAAAAAATGCCAAGAGAGAGAGACACAGAGACAGAGACAGACACAGAGACAGAGAGGCAGAGACAGAGAGAAAGAGGAGCACAAAACTAAAACAATAACAAGAACACTGGAACACTGTGAGTCATCACTGTTTCCTCTGACAGCGCAATAGCATGATAGCGTGTGTTCAATGTATTCAGGAAAACACCAATAGTTTATTTGTTGTTGTTAAGCTGTTTTGATAATAACTCTGTGTGTATGTGTGTGTGTGTGTGTGTGTGTGTGTGTGTGTGTGTGTGTGTGTGTGTGTGTGTGTGTGTGTGTGTGTGGGGGGTGTTTCTTATTTATTCATTTTATCTATTTCATTTATTCTTTTATATCGAGGATAATGGAATAAGAAATCATATGCTTTTTTACATACGGGCCCGTGTGTATGCAGTTTTGTAAATGTCATCTGTTCCCACCGGTACACGATGGCCTAATCTTTCGAAAAGCGGAACAGGATTTAACGTGTGCGCAAGATGTTCTGCGTACTTTCGCACACGGGGCCTCGGTTATTGTCTCACTCGAAAGACTTTTTTGAGGGGAGTAGAGTCAGCACTGATGTTAACTCCAGAGGAAAAATCCTCTCGACGGGGAATCGAACCCGTGTCGTCAATTTGCAATGTTCTGACCACTAGGCTATCCTGTCCTCTGTATGTGTGTGTGTGTGTGTGTGTGTGTGTGTGTGTGTGTGTGTGTGTGTGTGTGTGTGTGTGTGTGTGTGTGTGTGTGTGTGTGTGTGTGTGTGTGTGTGTTTCTTACTATACTGTATGCGTGCTTGCGTATATTCGTGCGCAGGTGGCAGGATGGTTAAGGATGTTAAGGATGTTAACGACATGCGCCTGCCAATATGTAAACCTCGAGTTTCAGTTCGTACCCAGCTCGCCCTTTCTTCCCAGTTTGACGAAATAATCGAACTGAATGTCAAAGTCATTCGGATGAGACTATAAACCGAGGCCCCGTGTGCGAACGCACGCAGAACATCTTGCGCACACGTTAAAATCCCGTTCCGCCTTTCGGAAGAGCAGGCCATAGTGTGCCGGTAGGAGCGGATGACAAAATTACAAAAAAACAGCATGCACACAGGTGTGTTTAGACACCATCCCTGAGGGGAAAAAAATAATGGGTAGGCGCTGCACTTGTGGCGACGCGTTCTCCCCGGGGAGAGCAGCCCGATTTCACGCAGATAAATCTGCTGTGACATAAAGTGGTATAAAATAAAAATGAAAATAAAATAAAATGTGTATGAAAACATTTTAAGTGGATTTGTGTTCTGCCTGTATCGCGCCTGCCTAAAAAGCAAAAAGTCTGGTTTCGGAAGTGTGCGGTGGTTTGAATCCGTTTCTGTCTGACACTTTTCCCACATCCATTAGACCATGAGTGATGGACAGGGTGCTTGTCTTTCGGATGAGACGATAAACCGGGGTCCTGCGTGTTATACATAACTATTTAGTACGTGTAAAAGAACCGACGGCAACAACAGAGTTGTCCCTGGCAACATTCTGTTGAAAAAGCCACTCTGATAGGAAAACAAATGCAGTTTTAGACAGGAAAAGAAAAAAAAAAACTAGGTGGCGCTGCTCTTGTGGCGAAGCGTTCTCCCTGGGAAATGCAGGCCGAATGTCAAGCAGGGACATCTTCCGTGACTGAAAGTGGTATGAATGAAATAAATAGTGAAAAGATTATGATTAACAAAGAGACATGATAGGAAACAGAGAGCTAGCAAGAGACAAGAATATTGAGTATGGGAAGGGCATGGAGAGAAGAAAAGACAGAAATAGGGAGAGAGATAAACAAGCCATGAGAGAGACATAGACAGACAGACAGACAGACAGACAGAAAAAAAACAACAGAAACAAATACAATGGGACAGACAGACGGACAAACAGAGAGAGACGGACAGAGAGGGATACATAAAGAGATAAAGACAGACATACAGACAGACGGCCAGACCGACAGCAAAGATAAACTGAAAAAGACGACCAAAAGCAGAGATACAGAAACATACAAGCTACTGATGAAGGATGTTGCTTTGTAAACTGATACATTTCCTGAAGACCAGACATGGAGTTTCCACTTCTCTGTTTCTCCAAAAGCTGGAACAATGTCGACCCTCACTGTCTCTCCTGACTGTGGCATGAAACCATGCGTCAAGGAAACACCAGCAAATTATTTTTCTGTAAATGTGCCAGTTATATATATATATATATATATATATATATATATATATATATATATATTATATATATATATATATATAAAACAGAGAGACAGAAATATAGAGCCAGAGTGACAGTCAGACAGACAGATAAAAGAATTTTTTTTTTTAAGTAGACAAGCAAATAGACCGACATACAAAGGAATATGGATAAGCATACATACAGAAAGACAGGACTCTGAGATCGGGAGTATGGAAACAGACGGGGAGAGAAATAGAGAGGCAGAGTTAGAGAAATTTATTTATTATTTGTATGTTTGTTTTAGTTTAAATCGTTTATTTCGAGGACAATGGAAAAAGCACTTATGTGATTTTTTTTTACATGTTTCCCGTGTGTACACATTTATGTTAATTTTGTCATCTGTTTCCACCGGCATACAGTGGCTTACTTTTCCGGAAAGCGGAACGGGATTTAACATGTGCGCGAGATGATCCACGTTTGTTTTCATACAGGACCTCGTTTTATAATCTCACCCCAAGGAATTCTTGGAGGAGAGAGAGTCAGAGACAGGGACAAATACAGAGGCAGATACAGAGAAAAAAAGACAGGGAAAGAGGCGGAGAGATAAAAAAAAAAAACCTGACAGGCTGAGAGAGAGAGAGAGAGAGAGAGAGAGAGAGAGAGAGAGAGAGAGAGAGAGAGAGAGAGAGAGAGAGAGAGAGAGAGAGAGAGAACAGACAGACAGACAGACAGACAGACAGACAGACAGACAGACAGACAGACAGACAGACGACAGACAGACGCGCGCACACACATATTATGAGAGACAGGCACTCACACACACGCACTCACACACACACACACAACACACACACACACACACACACACACACACACACACACAACACACACACACACACACACACACACACACACACACACAGAGTTATATAGTCCACAGAGGCATACAGACAGACAGGACGTATACAGTCTAGTACAGAAATCTCCCTACAATGCCGCCGTCAAAACACTCCGCTTTCCTGTGCCCAGAGGCAGACAAAAGGCTTCTTGTTCCCGGATTTCTCACACAAGCTGGAACAATGCCAGCCATTACCATCACCCCTGGCAGCCACAGAATGGAAAGTGTCAAATCAGCACCGATCATTTCTTTCTTTTCTTTTCTTTTTTTCTTGGGAGGGGGGTTCCTTTTTTTTGTTTTGCTAAATCCCTTTTATAGAGTTTCACCTCTTTTATGTTGTGGTATTGTTGTTGTCATCCTTTTTTTTGGGGGGAAGACACAGTAGTTATGATGAGTTGTCACCTAGTTTAAAAAAGGTCTTATTTCGTAGCTTAGATATAAAAGGGAGTATTACACAGAAACACATATACACAAGCACATTCAGAGAGGCACACATACACAGACACACACAAACTCGTCTAATCTAATATCGTCTAATATCACTATGAGTGAAGAGACGTTAAATTGAAGAAAGCTACACACACAAACTTACACATACACACGCCCACGCAGACAAATAATAATTATATTAGGGGTAGGATAGCTAAGTGGTCAGAGCACTTGCTTTCACCAAGTGAAGTTAAGCATCGTCGAGCATGGTTACCAGTTGGATGGCTGACCGTTTGCGCGCCTTGGCTTCAGTACAGTTCCCCCAGTTCCCCAGTTCCCCCTGTAAATGGGTACCTGCCCTTTTTAGGGTCGGGGAAGGTAAATTACTGAGGGAAAGGAGATGGGCGCCGTCCTCAATATACTGGCCGTTAGAGAAACTGAGGTCTCTGATGCCTCGCTCACCTACGACCGCCTAGGTTATAGAACGCCTTTACCTTATATCTATATCTATATCTATATATATATATATATATATATATATATATATATATATATATATATATATATATATGCGCTAGTGCTCCCGTGGTTATGCTCGAGCGTGTATATATGTGCATGTGCGCGTGTGTTTTCGTGCATGTGCGCGAGTATCTATGTTTGCCTGTGTGCGCGCGCACGAGTGTGTTTACATGTGTATGTGTGCGTGTGTTTTCGTGCATGTGCGCGAGTATCTATGTTTGCCTGTGGGCGCGCGCATCGAGTGTGTTTACATGTGTATGTGTGTGTGTGTGTGTGTGTTTTGTGTGTGGTGTGTGCGTGTTTGCGCGCGTGTGTGTGTCTGTGTATATGTGTATGCATGCATGTGTGTGTGCGCGCGCGCGCGCGCGTGCGTTAAATCATTGACCACCTTCACAAGATGTTTTATTTTCTCCATAGAGGCAGACAGACGTTTCCTGTTGCCTGATTCCCCACAAGGTGGCACAGTGTCCACCACCACCTTTACCTCTGATGACAGCATCATGACAGGCTCTGTCAGCACACAGCGATAGAGGCTTCACCCCTACTTTTTCTTCTTTCCAACTCTGCGTGGCTTCAGCTCTGAAAGGTGATCATTCCTACTGTAAAAAAAAAGAACATAGAGTCAAGAAAAGCGTTTGGAAACTGTTTTTCGGAAATGGACTTTGTTATTATGTTGTTGTTTTGTTTAAAGTAATATTTGGATCAGGATATCAGATTGACAGTGTTAGAAGTGATGCTGTGTTTAGTAACTTCGAAGGCGTTGCTACTAGTTTGGGTTACAGTGCACATTGAGGGGGGATTTTCCCCTGGAGCTAGTATTGATAGTGATTTCTTGCAATACATCTACAAGAAGTAGGTCAGAGTATTAAAAACACCCAAACCAATTAAGGAACACAAAAATGATTCTTTGATCATTACCAAAGGCGGCAGAGGCAACATTGCCATACAGAGAAGCAGCTGTAGAGGACACGAAGCAGCTTTATAATCCTTTATTTTTCTTTGCATTTATTCTATCACTTTATTTTGAATATAATGGAATAGGCACTCGGTGATTTTGTTAACATCCAGTCCCCTTTGTGTATGCAGTTTTATAAATGTTGTCATCCGTTTCCACTGGCACACAAAAGGCGGAATGGGTTTTAACCCGTACGCAAAATGTTTTGCGTGCGTTCGCAACAGGCCTCGGTTTATAACCTCATCCAAAGGACTTTTGGGGGAGGATGAGTCAGCACCGATGTTAACTCCAGAGGGAAAATCTTCTTGAACTTACAGCATTATGGAAAAAGCAAAATTCGCACTGCTTAAATTGTTTGTCTTAGTTTTCGTTGCTGGGCTAGAGTTCTGACATTCAACAATTGTGAGATTTTGTGTACTGAACCATTTTCGCCCACAATAAATATAGCCTCATTTTGACTTTAGGGAACCGGATATATGCTTTGGTATGTGCGTGATCCTGTAACCAGGAAATACTGAAACGCATTACAGGATCTTTAAAGTGCATATTTGATCTTCTGCATACGCTGTGTATACACAGAGGGAACCCAGGCACTGGAAGGTCTGCACTTGAAATTGACCTTGGGATAGTCAACATT
Source organism: Stramonita haemastoma (assembly GCA_030674155.1). NCBI lineage: Eukaryota > Metazoa > Mollusca > Gastropoda > Neogastropoda > Muricidae > Stramonita > Stramonita haemastoma. The sequence goes on along the minus strand of CM060326.1, from coordinate 23,386,212 downwards.
CTCACCTCAACTCACCTGAAAATCCGTGATTCTGACCCTAGACGTTATGAATCCACGGGGTTGAATTCAGACGGTCTTAACCACTCGGCTATAGCGTCCATCGCACCACTTAATAAACACTAATTGCATCCCTATGGATTTTCTGTACTGTTTAAACCAAGGTCAAGGTTTGTCATAATCTATCAGTTTCGGTTATGAGTCAGAATCAAACTGCTTTGCGGCTCTTACATCACAACAAGAGAGGAATCCAAATTCTGAGGATTTTTCACTACAATTTTTTTTCATTATACTATAATTATTGAAATCTACTAGAAATAAAAAAGAAATTGAACTGAAATGGCTTATCCTAAAATTTTTGTTTATGGTGCTGCTTGTTACCAGATGAAAGATTAAGAGTGGGTTAACTTCCCAAACTTGCAAAAGTTAAGATCTCATTCTATAACTATACATTTTTTTTCTATCAGTAAGTGTAGCGAGGGAGAACTAAGACTAAAATAATGTAAAGGTACTCAGAGCAGTTCTGGAGTGACACTAAATCCTCAAATGACAAACAAATTAGAGCGGAAGTGGCGTCAACAGTCATTCCTCATAGTACCACGAGACAACCAATCAGACAATTCCTTACACGTCCAATGGGAATTCTGGGTGTGAGCGTGCCATGAGATGGAGGGATAATGAGACAGTAATTCACTAAAAATGGGACAGCACTGGCCGTGCCCTCATCAAATAGTGACTTTGTTCAGCGGGGAGAAAAAGTGAAGACAAGCATTCGTATCGTTTCAGGATGGCTAGCAAATGCATATAATGGCGTTTATGAAAATGTATGCATTGCTCCCTCATTGCTATCAGATTATGTAACATGAAAATTTGAAAAACAACAACAAAAAACCCACAAAAAGATCGAAAAACAGAGCTAGTAATGAGATGAAAAAAAGGAATGCTAAGCTCTGAACATATGGAAATAGTTGACAGTCTGTTGTTAAAAGAAACTCAGAGAGGGTTGGAAAAAAGACTAAAGTATAATACTTTCAATCGCATAATCACTATAAATCACAATCAATATATATATATATATATATATATATATATATATATTATATATATATATATATATATATATATATATATATATGTGGTGTGTGTGTGTGATGTGTGTGTGTGTGTGTGTGTGTGTGTGTGTGTGTGTGTGTGTTGTGTGTGTGTGTGTGTGTGTGGTGTGTGTGTGTGTGTGTGTGCGATATTATTAGTTCATTTGTACGCAGGATGCACATTTATTTCACTAGCAGATGATCTCCAGAGAGCTCTTTATAAATTTTGTAGATACTGCCAGAGAGAAAAAAAATTAAATGTTAATATCAATAAAACAAAAAATAGTGAAATTCAATGCCAATAATAGCCAGACAGTCCAATTCAGATTTGGAAACAAATGTACCAGCATTGCTGATTGTTAGAAATAGCTAAGAGTATTATTTCTTCAAAACGGTAAATTTTGCAAAGGTAAGAAAATTATATATAATTAAGCACAGAAATCAATATTTTATTTGATGCAGATGAGCAGAAATCATAATACACCTGCTGATGTTGTTCTTGATCTTTATCAAACAATTCTTGTTCTGGTACTGCTATCAAGCTGTGAAATTGGAAGTTATACAAAATATTGCTGTTTTGTAGAAATTGTAACTTAAGCTATTGATAAACGTCTTC
>CM060326.1:23357008-23367008 GCA_030674155.1 Stramonita haemastoma | reverse complement strand
GTTTCTTTCAGGTAGTGGTAGTGGTGGTAAGTGTTTCTCTTTTCATGTAACAGTAATAATCTGTTAGCATTTATGCCACTACGACGGCTATCCTTATTGATATCACTATTGCTGTCCGAAGAGACAAGATACGCTTGTTTTTGAAAATGTGCGCACTATAGAGTGTCAGTAAACGGCGAAACAAAAATAAAACAACTCCAACGACGAGCAACAAATTATTTCAATTAACACAAAACCAAAAGTTTCTTGTCTGCCTTATTATTATTTCACTGCCTTTAACCAGCACATGGAATAACATTTTTCTGTTGAATTTCTGGAAAATAAAATCCATCCATTTCATTTGATCCTCTTCACCTTTTTTGCATTAAAAATCCTAACTTAACTGACAATAGACGACAACAGGGGAGGGAATTAAATGAGCATTCCAGACAAAAGCGGCGCCACTCCATGTAACTCAATAACATCACAGCAGTTTTTCTCACAAAAGAAACTCGCCTAGTTAAGTTATGTTTTGGTATTTCTTTTTGGGGGGTTCTAATTCATGCAAACTTTAAGGCTGGAAAAATGAGATTTTACTCTGCCGATAGAACGTGTTTAACAGCGGTCGGAGAGGCGATGCATTCAAGAGCAAAAGGTTGTCAATGGGAAAGTGGGGAGGAGGAAGGGGTGTTCAATTTGATGATGGCCTTCTTTCAACGAAGTGTCCCTCGGTTTAAAATGGATGTGGAACACAATACTTGGTTAATTAAGAGGGAACTGTTAAGGGCGATATCTATTATTATCTATTATCTATTATTATCTATCTATCTATTATCTATTATTATCTATATCTATTATTATTATCTATCTATCTATCTATCTATCTATTATCTATCTATCTATTATTATATCTATCGATAGATAGATAGATAGATAGATATAGATATAGATAGATATCTATTATATAGATAGATAGATATAGATATATATATATAGCTCATAGATGTGTGTGTGTGGCGTGCGTGCGCGCGCGCTCGCGCGTGCGTGTGTGTATGTGTGTGTAATATACAGAATCCTTTTCAAGGGGAAAGTTTTTTTCAATTTGCAAGTGATCCAAACTGGAGATCTGACAGAAGATATTCCATTATATTCCATGGCATTTTTAAGATGGTGACCTGTAAAGAAGGGGCTATGTTTTTTATAGTGTGTCCACATGCATAATGCATCTCTGAGGAAGTACTAGGTTTGTGGCCGAAACACGATTTCTAATACACTCTATCAGTGGATTAAAAAGGACAAGGCTTGGCGTTCCACACCTGCCTGTTTATTTGTCTGTTTGTCCCCCTTGTCGCAAACAGTGTTAAAATACAGCTGCTTTTTTCAAAACCATCAGGTACCCACATCAGAGTTAAAAAATCTGTCTGTGTATAACAACAATACAATAACGTGAATACTAGTACAACAATGTCATAATAAGTCTTCCCCCTCCCCTCCTTATCCGATAACACGAAGAAAAACATGAGTTCTAGAAGCAGCAATAACGATATCATCGCTTTAGCATCATGCACATTCGTGTGTGTGTCATAGAAAAGCATTTTCTTTTTTAATGTCAACGAGTAGAAAAGCTTTTTTTTCCCCTTTTTTATTTCATTGATTGAAACAAAGTATATGCGTTCATATTTTTTTTTTTTTGATTGAAAAAATCATTCCATGATGATACAAAATTTCTCCTATTTTGCTTATAGTATGCATATTCTGTTGGATTGAATAAAAACATTAAAAAAATAATAATAATAATAACGATATCATCTAGAGCAATCATGGTGATAAAGACTACGACTATGATGATGATGATGATGATGATGATGATGATGATGATGATGATGATGATGATGATGATGATGATGATGATAACGACGACGACGACGACGACGCGATGATGATGATGATGTGATGAAGATAATGATGATGATGACGACGATGACAAATACGACGATGACGATGATGCAAATTATCTTCACTGGAGAGGAAGACCCCAAAACATTTCAAAGTCGGCTATATTACAGGCAAGAAGAAAATTAATAATCACTTTCTGTAATGCATTCTAGAAACTAGCATTTACTATTTATTCGACAATCTTCTGACAACAAGAAATCTTTCCGATACACTATGCAAATCAAACCAAATGACACAGACGGATGAAACTTCTAGCTCTGAACATCTAGCCACAAACAGACGGCGAACACTTTCTGTCAAGACATCTTTATGAGAAAAGACACTTACCAGCACGGAATCCTTGCTAGATGATAACCTTTAAACGTAACTTCAGGCTATTCCGTTTCTGGGTTGTTGATTTTTTTCTGCCTATCCAACTTTTAAACCAATCGTGATGGTATCAGATAGAGCTACTTTTTACAGGGTCATGTGGGTGCATTCTCATGTCAGTGCAGATGGGTCAACGCAGTTTTAAAGCCCAAAAGAACATAACATAGTTGTTGAGAAAGTATCTTTAAAGGAGCTTATGTTATTGCATTGTGTAGGGTAAAAAGTGTTCTGAACGGTTTCTATAATCATACCTGTTGTAGAAAATATGAGAATAAAACAACATTAGTATGTGACGATTGTAAATTAGAAAAAAAATCATGTAAAAGGAAGGGAAGGCAAAGCAGCGAGGTAAAAAAGATGGACGCCGCCCTCAATATGCTAGCCCCTAGGGAAGCTGAGGTCTCTGATGCCCCGATCCCGAGCGACCGCATAGGTTATAGAACACCTTTACTTTTTGTACCTTCAACCATTATCTGCATTTTAAGACGAGAAAAGCCGGTGAGACTCTGGCATAACAACATCAAACTGCATTCCCCCTCCCTCACCTCCCTCCCTCCTTACCATTAGTTTGCCGGTTGCTTTTTTTCCATGAGTACAATGTTCTCCCCTTATGTTTCCCCAAGAAAGTTAAGCTTTTAGCAACAGATGGAGATGACCAGAACATTCCTGCCACTACTGTGGGGCTATCAAACGGTCGTTAACTGTAGTACACATGACTGACAGCGGGAAGTGGGGCAGGGCACGCGTCAACAGCAGCCTCTGCCCTCCCCTGACCCCTCAACTATCCTTTAGGAGGACAACCATGGTGTGTGACCTGTGACTGACAGGACCCTGTTTATACAACTATGAGGGAAACGGGGATTTCTGATTAGGGAAACGAATATTTGCTGATTGAAGGAAACTGTTTGAGGCAAAGTAGCAGATCATCATCTTAGAATTTTTGTCGGTCTTAAAACTGAAAACAAGTACCTCCAGCATTGAAAACCGTTTGTACTCTTTCTTTGTTCTCAAGCCCCTACCAAGAAACTGTCTCCTTCCGAGACTCATGATAGTGTAAGCTGTCGGCCTTCGTAGTCGCACAGGTCAGAGTCATTGTGTACGGGCACAATATCAGTTTCCCTGTGCACCGCTCACTTGATAGCCCTCTCTGGGGATGTCCGAATAATAGAGGGCAGAACCTCCACAGAGGTCAACAGCAGAGTCCGTTGCTAAAAGGACATTCACACTGATGATTGCCTCCCACACGCCTTGTGATGGATTACTGCTGAAGAGACCTTGGTGGATTCCGTTGAATGCTGAGTCCAGTATACTATTGTTGCTAAGGACTGGCCAGCCTCTTTGGTCTAAAAGGCAGAAATGACCACCTCCTTCCGGGGTCTGATTGACGGGTGAAACTAACACCTTACAATTATGAAAATGTAGCACAGGGTAGCAATCCAAAGAGGGTATTTAATTCTGACTTTAACCGTGGAAGGTCTAAGTAGCTTCGTCAGAAAATTAGTAGGAAAGAGACATGTTGCCATGAATGGTAGTAACGGACGAGAATACTATATGACAAGGCGGATATGAACTGTGAAAACCTTTGCGTCAAAAGTAGAATGGACATTGTTTTGTCACTCGACATTGAGAAATGGAGAGAGGTTTTAGTGGCAAACATCTGTCACTATCCTAACGAACTAGCGAAAAATGTAGGAGAAATAAAGCTGCGACAACTCGCCGTCCAAGTTTAGAGAGTTAGTCTGTGTCCTCCTAGATCCTACTTTGAAAATGGCAAACATAATATTAATGTCCAGTCTGAGAGAAAATAAACAGGCACAAAGTATAGACACCCGTCAGCCAGGACAATCGCAAATCTTTTTTTTCTTATTCCCTTTTCCTTGAAGTCAGCATAGCCTCAAAACGTGTTCAAAGCTGGATATAATATCTGCACGATTCATATAAATAAATAATAAATATATATATATATATATATATATATATATATATGTATATATATATATTATATATATATATATATCTATATATTATATATTTATTATTCTTCTCTCTATATATATTTTATATCAAAAGAGGCGTGACACGAAGCAGACATGTATTTCGACATATGTATTTTTTCTTTGAGTAATTCACAATGATTTTGTTTATACTAGAAGGCGTCTCTGTAACTATAGTTATATACATTATGCATAAAAGTATCGTATTGAAAGAAATTGTATTGTCATTAAGTCATAGACTATTATCAATTTCTTATGTGTAAGATTTTTATAGTTATAGAATTGCAAGTTAGTGTTAAGATGTTACTTTTTCATTGTCTTGTTGTATGTTTTAATTTTTGGCTCTTATAGTTGTTTAATGTGGATAATTAGCGATGTGGTTACCCTGTGGTCACCCTGACCCCCCCCCCCCCCCCCTGCTCGCGCGCACCCATAAAGTATACACACATGTACGCGCAAACACATACACACTCGTGTTTATAATGGATAGGAACGGATGACAAAATTTACAATAACACATATATACGGAAACTGAGCTGGTTTTGAACCACCTAAAATATTATACCTTAAAAAGGTAAAGCACAGATAAAGAGAAAAAAGGGGGGCAACGGGAACTGCTACATAACTATCAAACTGGCATTAACTGGAACATGCACATACAAACATTGGGACAGAAGGTGTGTGTGTGTGAGGGGGGGGGGGGGCGACAGGTCAACAACAGCATTAAGCAGCCCCAACCTGACCTGGCCAGAGAACGACAATTAGATGTGACCTGTGAGTGACAAGCCCTCCTCCCACAATTCTCTGACAAGTACAGTCCAGATTTTTCAAGGCCGGAGGGACAATTGATTTTAGTTTTCTCCAGTGGTTAAGCAAAACGCTTTGGATTTTAATGGCAGACTCCCGCCTTTTCCAAAGAAGTCCTGAAATATATAATCAAGATATCAAATCTTTTACTTCTAAAACAAGGCTGTTTTTGTTTACTTTTCTAACTGTCATAGTTACTGCTGGAAAACAATCTCCTTTCGTCAGATACGTTATCCCGTTAAGTTATGGGCTCAATAGTTTGTGGGGGATACCGCAGAAAAGAAAAAAAAAGAAGAAGAACCAAAAACATTCAAATGCACAAACATAAACAAAGTAAATGCTGCTAAAGTACATGAAAAAATAGCACATAAAACGACAAAACAAACAAAGACAAACAGAAAAACAGAAGCATAAAAAAAAGGTTTGGATCCATACACGCTTCTACACAACCTTCCATGTTCAAGCATTGTGCGTTTGGCACCCTTGCTCTGATGTACAATGTCATGTAACATGTTGTCTTCTTTACTCTAAACTTACTTTATAGCATTCCTTTTTGCATCATTCAATTCTAGTTAAACTAGTTGTGTCCATTACTTTATGTATTTGTACTGACAGTAAACAAAGCGGTTTTATTGCTGCACGGTGATGCAAATAGACAACAATGAGAAGTAGGTCTGTACATGAGAGCATTAGCAGAAGAACATTATTTTCACGACACGAAGATTTACTGTTCTCGTGATTCCAAATGCTATATGAGAGAGAGAGAGAGAGAGAGAGAGAGAGAGAGAGAGAGAGAGAGAGGAGAGAGAGAGAGAGAGAGAGAGAGAGAGAGAGAGAGAGAGAGAAGAGAGACAATGACAATGACAATGACAAAGGTTTTTAATTGCCCATATAGCATTACAATAAAGCCCTTTAGACAATGGGGCGGTGAATATAATAACTGGAAACACAATTAATTAATGACAATTTTCTAATTTATCAGTCAAAAGCATATGCCCACAGGCATTACTAAGAGGTGTAGGCACACACGCGCATACACCTGCACACACACACACGTGCGCACACACACACATACGCACGCAGCCACATACCCATACGCACACACGCACACGCACACACAAACACACGCACGCAGGCACGCGCACGCGCGCGCGCGCGCACACACACACACACACACACACACACACACACACACACACACACACACACACACACAAAACACAGACACACACCACGCAAATGCAGCGAGACACATTCTTCGGATCAGATTGAAAATTATACATGCACTTCAAAATAACATCATACAACAGATGACTTCTAATTTCTTTTTCTTTAACACTCACTACTTGTACTATAAACTTCCCAATGTCTCTAATTTTCTTTTCCTGACATTCAATGCTTGTGCTATAAATTTTGCTACTGATCGAATTGTGTTTTCATCATTATGTGAAAGAATAATTGCAATTTTGCTTTCATCAAGAACACCAGAGAACGATTTCAGTATGGTACAGTTTTCTCGTATATGACTATAGGCAGAACAATGAAACAAAAAATGGACTTCATCTTCGGTGCTGTCTTCACAAGACGGGCAGTTTACATCAGCATAATCGGTTAAGAACCACTGTTTACAATTATTTAAACCACATACCCTGAGTCGAAATCTTGCCAGGCAATCTCTGTGCCATTTCTTTGTTACACACGATAGATATTTCTCTGCTTGAAAAATGCTTTTGAATGAGTGGAACCATCTATATTTATCTTTATCCTCCATATCTGAATGCCAATTTGTTTGAAACAAGAGATAAGCCTGTCTTTAAATTCATAAATAAAAGTCGACTCATACCCTACACCCTGACTTAACCATACAATACCAAATCCGTTCTCTGTAAGTTTCTTTTGTACATTTGATACCCAATTGAAATGGCCAGAATCATGTTGTAAGACAAGCATTTCGTAAGCCTGACGGCATATTCTTGACATAGGCAGCTGAACTAACTTTAGCCAATATTTAATACATTTAATCACTGTTCTAATATGAAGTGGATATCTGCCAGTCTCTGCATATACTTGTTTGTTGGAGGCATGAAGGGGGACATTTAAGAATCTTTTAATAGCAAAAGTATGCACTGTTTCAACTTGCTTACTTTCAGTCTCTATGCCCCAGACTTCACTTGCATACGTCAAGATTGGTTCAATTTGTGAATCAAATAATTTCCAAAATAAATATGGGTCCGATGATGTTAACCTTTTTAGTGATCTCATAATTTCTATTACCCCTTCCTCCCCTTTCTACAACCCTCTGCCAAAGCACTGGTAAGACTCATTTTAGTTGTGAAAAGCATTCCTAGGTATTTATACGAATTTATCACCTTGACTTCTTCAATTCCATAAAACCATTTTTCTTTTGAAGCTATGTGTCCTCCCATTCTAAATACAATTATATTTGTCTTTTTTAAGTTAACTGTTAGATGCAAACGATCAGCTTCCCTTTTCAAAACTATTAAGTTGATTTTGGAGTCCAACAATTATACTTGACAACAGAATAACATCATCAGCAAATAATAACAGAAATATTTCTTCCATACCAGGGACTAACTGAATACCATGCTTCCCTGTTCTGGTCACCTCAGTGGCTAATTCGTTAATGAAAAAGGAAAACAATATAGGGCTTAGCAAGCAGCCTTGTTTCACACCTCTTGGGCAGTCAAAATAATCAGAATAGCAACATTTATCACGTACACATGCAAAAACATTATCATAGATACTTCTTAAAGCACAATACAGTTTACCTTTAACACCAGTTTTCCTCAAATTATACCACAATTTACTTCTGTTTACTGAATCGAAGGCCTTTTGGAAATCTACAAAGGCAATATACAGTTTGGCATTTTTAAGCAAAAATTTCTGAACAATTGCATACAATGTAAAAATATGGTCCACTGTGCTATACCCCGCTCTAAAACCAGCTTGTTCTTCCATTATTTTTTCTTCTTGCTCTGACCATTTTGTGAGTCTTTTGTTCAAAATGCGTGTATATACCTTGCTGACGATACTTGTTAGGGCTATACCACGATAATTATCAGGTTGGTTTGAATCTCCCTTCTTGTGAAGTGGCACAATGATGGATTTGGACCACTCAATAGGGAAAACACCTAAATCAAATAATCTGTTGAAAAATGCAACCAAAAAATCGATAGCTGAGTTGTCTGCATGTTTGAGCATTTCACTGACTACTCTGTCAGGTCCTGAGCTCTTTCCAGATTTGAGGCTACCAATACTGGCAAGAACCTCTTGTCTGGAAATAGGCTCATTAAACAAAACATCATGGTTTTCCTCTTCTATTTCTTCAGTTACATCAATGTCATCAAGTTGAGTAGATAAATTAGTTTCATTAAATACTTTGAAAAAAATGTGCATACCATTGTTCTGTAGTGATGCTATTGTATATAACTGACTTTCTATTCACTGACCTTATGGTTTGCCAAAACAATTTAGGATCATTAACTGACTGTTTTAGTTTTGCTAGTCTTACAGCATCAAAGTCATTTTTCTTACTTTTCAATAGATGTTTGTATTCTTTTCGTTCTTTGACATATGCATCTTTCCTGAGAGAGAGAGAGAGAGAGAGAGAGAGAGAGAGGAGAGAGAGAGAGAGAGGAGAGAGAGAGAGAGAGAGAGGGAGAGAGAGAGAGAGAGAGAGAGAGAGAGAGAGATACGCGTGTGTGGGTGCTCACTACCAATTACAGAACAAAAACACAATTATAGACATGCAGACAGGCACACATATGAACTTATCTACATTAAAACAAAAAAAGCAGAGAGAACAAAGAAAAAGTCTTGGTGTTTGGAGCACAAACAAAAAAACTGCAGAATTTCTGAAAGCTCAGACAGTTTTTTACAAATGGCTGTCTGATGCCTTGCAGTGCTATGACTTTGTCGTGTGGATGGACACTAGCCTGTTTACAGACCAGATTGACCTTCTAGGGTATCACCACAGCCATTGCAGCAAGTCTGAAGTCTTCCTATCATTGTTTTGAGATCAGTGTGGGTGAACAAAGTCTTCTGTTCTCACTGTACATCGGGAATAGCTAATACGTCATGCAGTTAAGCTCAGCATATTGGGTTTTTTTTTGTTCAATTGGGTCAATAGCATTTCGGTGTGGTATTGGTGAAACTCTGATGCTGTCCTACTTTTTGATGTGTTTGTTTCTCTAGAAAGGTTTAGGTGTCAGAATTTTGTTTGTTTTTTTGTTTGTTATGTAGGTGAATGTGTCATACCTTCTCTGGCTCTGTATATATCACTTTTTCTGTGTGTCTTTCTTTCTCTGTCTCTCTTTGTCTCTGTCTGACTGTCTGTCTGTAAGTCTTTTTATCTGTCAGTCTTTGTTTCTGTCTGTGTGTCTGTCTCTCCCTGTCTCTCCCTCTGTCACTCTGTATATATATATATATATATATATATATATATATATATATATATATATATATATATATATATATATATATGTGTGTGTGTGTGTGTGTGTGTGTGTGTGTGTGTGTGTGTGTGTGTGTGTGTGTGTATAAAAAAAGTTTAAATATTCTGCCAGCTGGCATCTTTTGAGTGGATTTTCCATCCTTTCTCTGTGTCTTTTTGCCATTATTTTTTGATAAAAAGTATTCACATTGTATGATCTCTTTCAAGGATAGTCCAATGAGTTTTGTAACCCTTTCTTCCTATATGTTTACCTTTTGTCTCCCTCTTACATCTACATGTACTCTCTTTCTGTCCTTTTTTGATTATTTTCTTTTTTATCTTTTCATCGTTTTTTGTTTTTTTCCCTTCGTCTGTCTTTTGTTGTTTATCAGTACATCCTCTCACTTCAATGAACTTATTGCAGTAATTGGTGAACACGAAT
>CM060326.1:23339508-23349508 GCA_030674155.1 Stramonita haemastoma | reverse complement strand
AATATCAATCGTAGCAAATGTCCAAAAACAATACTGTTTCTTGATAAAAGTGCACTTGTGCCGAAATGTCAGTATATATTGGTTCCTTTATAACTGACATTTGAACAGTAATCCCTTTCTTGGTAGCAAACTTAACCGAAATTCCTTCGCAAAGAATGATTCTCATTAAGGATGTCGTTATCCTGTAAAGCATTATCGTAGCTATAAACTCGTTTTCCATCGGAACGTTTGATTTTTTTTTAGTATCTGTTCTTTACTTTTTATCTTTGCCATTACATCATTTTTTAAGGTTTTTACTTTGTCACTGGATTTCTTTTTTGTTTCTCTTTTTGTTTGTTTGGCTGTTAATATGCCTTGTCCTTGTTTTCTCTGTTATCAATTTTTTTCCGTTTTCTTTCCTTCAGCCACCTGGTCTGTCCGTTCGTCCGACCGTCTCTCCGTCCGTCCGTATGTCCGTCCGTCTGTCTACCTGCCTGTCTGTCTGTCAGTCTGTATGTATGTCTCTGTGTCTCTGTCTCTCTGTGTGTGTGTGTGTATGTGTGTATGTGTTTACGTGCGTGTGTTTCCTTCTCTCTCTCTCTCTCTTCTCTCTCTCTCTCTCTCTCTCTCTCTCTCTCTCTCTCTCTCTCTCTCTCTCTCTCTCTCTCTCTCTCTCTCTCCTCTCTCTCTCTCTCTCTCTCTTTACTTCTAATCCACACTCACCTCCCTTTCCTCCCACACACACAGACACAACACAACACAACACAACACACAACACACAACACACACACCTCACCTCGCCAAACCATATCACAATACACAACAACTCAACACAACACAACACAACACAACACAATACAACACAAACGCAAGCGAGTCTACACACTACAGCTTAACTCTACAATACTCAGAAGAAAAGAACAATCCAAGGACTCGGTCGGGTCCTCCTTTGTCAAAGACAGTTCATGCCTAATGAGAGCACACGGCAGTCAGTAGTTAATGAATACCTGTCTAGAGGAAACACACGCCTGTCGGCTTCACTTATGGCAGCAGGAAGCATGGCTTTTAATGCTCTCTGGGATCGATTACCGCTCTCTCCGAGGTCTTTTCCTGCAGGACCATGGGCAAGGAAGCGGTTCCTTGTTGCTGCCGGAGCCTTGTACAAACCGTTGTGTAAAATGATCGGGGGGGGGGGGGGGGGGGGGGGGGGGGGGGGGGGGGGGGGTCACTATTTTATTATAGACTTTTGTTGGTAAGGTGGGTAGGGCATTTTGTAGCATAGAGGATAGAGAAGAAGAATTAAAAAAACAAAAAAAAAACTTTGCGTTGAACAAAAAAAGCTTTTAAGATACGATGTGAATCAGTTTTAAATTGTATCATTTCTTATATTCATCTGAAAGTGGGGCAAATATTATTTATAAATATATATTATATATATATATATATATTTATATAATGTAGTAATACATATCAGAGAGAGAGAATGAGAGAGGGAAGAAAGAGATTGACGAAGGAGCAGAGTATAAGAGAGAGAGACGGAGAGAGTGTAGAGAGAGAGAGAGAGAGATACATGACAGACAGACAGACAGAAGACAGACACGGTGATTTTTCAGATTTTAAACTAGAAAATCACACCATTCAATGTGAGCAATCCGGCAAATTCCTTGGACTTATTTTTACTTCAAAACGTACCTAAAATTTGCACATTGGATATAAAATTAATAAGCCAGAGAAAAGTACTAAGTTATTGAAAATCATTTATAAGCTAAAGTAGGGGCAAGACCCATTGACGCTTTTATTTATTTATTCATTTATTATTTTATATCGAGGATAATGGAATAAGCACTCATGTGCTTTTTTACATCAGTCCCCGTGTGTATGCAGTTTTGTAAATCTTGTCATCTGTTCCCGCCGGCACAAGTTGGCCTACTCTTACGAAAAGCAAAACAGGATTTAACGTGTGCGCAAGATGTTCTGCGCGCGTTCGCACACAGGGCCTCCGTTTCTAGTCTCATCCGAAAGACTTTGGGGGGGGTGGAGTCAGCACTGATGTTAACTCCCGAGGAAAAATACCTTTGAACGTAAATCGAACTCGGGTCGTCAAATTGCGAGCACAACGTTCTGACCACTAGGCTACCATGTCCCCCCTGAAACACTCAGCAACATCGCTTGTTCGTTCAAAATAAACCTACCATCAGGAAGTTGTATTTAGTGTTCATACATGTCTTCAAAATACATTGATAAATTTAGACTGCAAGGAATAGGTGTTCCCTTCCATGCACCATCTTTTGGCATATTTAAAGAAGTAAAAGTAGTTCTCTTAAATGGAATACGGAAGACTTGCTTGTGCGAAATACCTTTATTTTTAGTTCATCATACAGCAATTTTGTCGCAGAAGAGGTTAGAATTAAATCCTATGTTAATTTTCCAAAAAGAGCAAAGAACATATTTTTCTTGACCGCAACTAGATCTTATTCAACAGGTTTACTAGACAAAGCACACAAAACGCACCACACACACACACACACACAACCCACGCGCGCGCGTGCACGCATGTACGCACGCACGCACGCATGCAAGCACCCAAGCATGCACGTAAGCACGCACGCATTCACACAAACACACACACACATGTTATGCAAAACTGGGCACATTTTCCAAGTATATATTACAAAAAAGAAGTTGTTGGCCTAGGTTGGCAGTACCTAACTATTTTACCTTTCCTTCGAAGCAAATCTAACAGGTACCATGCCTTCTGTCGGACACGATACTAAAATGTTCTTCTGTTTCCTCTTTTCTTGTACCAAGACGCTGCTGTCTTCTCAGAAGATGTATGGTCTTGTCAAGCTTTTGACCTTTGGTAGTACAGACCATGAGACTTGTTTTTCGTCGGTTGACCATCCCGCCTTTCAGAGACGACTTGATGGCCTGCTGGTCCTTGGCATGCCCTTGCAATAGAATGAAGACTACCCAAAGTGGCCCTCAGCAAAAGTGGCCACTGAAAGGACGACACTCTAGCTGATTACGGCTTCTCACACAGTCAGTGATGGATTGCTGCTTGATGACGTTTTGTGGGTGTCATTAAACACTGCGTCTGTCCTGTCCCGCTCTTTTTTTCTAAAAATGTCCATCCTATGCATTGCTCAGAGCGGGGTTGAAAGGACCACTCTTCTGCTGAGACTGATGATTGATGGGGGAAACTACGTCAGTTAAAGTGTTAAAATGGAGAGCGCTTCTTCTGTACAAAAGGGGGGTGTTTAATCTTGTTTTATCTTTTTAATAATGTTTTGCATGACAGTCCACGGCATACCAGCTGAAAACAAGTCGAGCACAATGAGTAAATGAGAAACATATTTTAAATTTAGGCATATTGTATTATGGTGTTGGACAGCATGCTTGCTCATGTCAGATGTACACTAAGCAATGGCTTTTTTGTTGACCAAAGTGTATGCCACAGTATGATGAGATAAGAGTAAAAGCGGCTGCAAACACCCAGCACTATCTAGAAGCATTCGCAAAGTCTAATGGTAAGACAGAAGAAGTTATTCTAGGTAAAGCAATAAGTCTGACCTCTTGTAAATATCTCTGTACTCCTTATAAAGAAAAAAACAAACATATAAGTGACTTTAACATGCTTTGTCTAAGTTGTTTGCCCTTTTGGAGGCTAAGCTATGGTCATCAGTTAACATACAGTATCTATTGTAAAGTTCTTTGACTAATTTGTTTGCCAGTTCGGAGGCTAGAAAATGAACATCAACTAAAGTGAATATCTAGCTGCCTTTTGTCTTGTTAAAGCGGATCAGTAATGCTAGTAAAACTCAACTATAGTACGCCAGCCCACTGAAAAAACACATACCTGGCCTAAACCTTTAAAAGTGTTGAATAACTCATGACGTAATTATTACCATCATAGATATTTCCCAAAGCCGCCAGCAGCTTTTAAAGGTTTCGAATTCCCTGAAGCGATACGGGGGCTGTCCAAATAAATAAAATATCATGGGGTGGAGGAGAGAACTCACAAATTTGCATCACACAGCAAGAGATTGATGGTTGCACGATTAGATTTTGTAGTTATTATGAAGCCCAGTGCCAGCCCTGCTTTTCAGTTAAGTGCCTTTATAGCTTTTCCTGTCTAAAATGGAGTAAAGGCAACAACATTGCAGTAATGCAAATTATGTCGGCAAGGGAAAGGAAGGTACAGAATAAAGTAACTATATAACAACCAAAGTTTCCAGTACCTAAAATGAAAGCAGGTTAATCTCAGGTTTTCGTTTTTAAACCCCAGCGACCCATGTTTGTTATCTGCGGTAGGAAACACTTAACAGGGGAATGACTAACGTGTATGGGATAGGATATCAAAGTCATATAGAGAGGATTCCTATGACATAATTCATTTATGCCTGAGCTTTGTTTTGAATCAATTTGATGCCTGTTCATACTTTTTTTTTAAAGTATGGCATTTGAAAAGTATGTGCATAATTCGTTAAGAAAACTTGTCATACAACAACTTCCTAAAAAACAATGTCTTCACACTTCTTTAAAAAAAAAACATACAAAAAACAGAAAGCACACCGACACACAGAATAGCTGAATGGAAAGCTGCATTAATGTATAAAGACATGTATCTATGTGTCTGTGCTTCATGGCAAACCCTTTGATTTGCAGGTTTCTGTTTCTTGCCGTTAGTTAATTTGCTGGTTTAACTCCATTTGCTTTGCTGTCCTTGTGTCTGTTGCTAAAAAAAGAGTGGTTATATTTAAAGTTTACGAAACTTCTTTCTGATAACTTCTTTTTTCTATTTGATTGTACGTAAACTCTCTCTCTCTCTCTCTCTCTCTCTCTCTCTCTCTCTCTCTCTCTCTCTCTCTCTCTTCCTCTCTCTCTCTCTCTCTCTCTCTCTCTCTCTCTCTCTCTCTCTCTCTCTCTCCCCTCTCCTCTCTCTCTCTCTCTCTCTCTTCCTCTTTACTTGTCTCCTGAAAACTTGCAGTAGATTTAATTTCATTACACAAGTAGCCTAAAAAGCAAAAAACCAAAAAAATGCACCAACTCACATCCACCTAAACTGTACTGTAAAATACGTCTAATACAATCACTTCCTCGTCTTAAGTTTTGGCCTGTACTCTAAAAAAAAAAAAACCAAAAAAAAGATAGGTCAGAGACACGATCAAGTTAATCCATTCTCCCAAAGAATTATTAAGACAAAAATCAAGATCCGCAAGCGTACAGAGAGAGAGAGAAGAGACAGAGAGAGAGAGACAGAGACAGAGAGAACAGAGACAGAGAGACAGAGAGACAGAAGAGACACAGAGACAGAGATAGAGAGAGAACAGAGAGAGAGACAGAAGACAGAAGCAGAGAGACACAGAGAGAGACAGAGAGAGACAACATGGACTTGCAGACCCCTGATGGAGTACCCGTAGTCTTTTCTTACTGGGCAAGAAGCATGAAACTGTCTCCTTTATTACTGCCAAGGACTGACAAGTGGGCAGCGATATTGAGCCAGGGACTGGGGATACCGAGAAACAAAAAAGGGTTTAGTTGCAGCGTAGAGGATGCACTATTGATGCTCATGCATACTACAAGGGGGAAAGT
Source organism: Stramonita haemastoma (assembly GCA_030674155.1). Classification (NCBI taxonomy): domain Eukaryota; kingdom Metazoa; phylum Mollusca; class Gastropoda; order Neogastropoda; family Muricidae; genus Stramonita; species Stramonita haemastoma. The sequence goes on along the minus strand of CM060326.1, from coordinate 23,343,937 downwards.
GAGCTTCTTAGGTGTGAAATTAAAAAAAAAAACGTTGGTGGTGAGATGACTGAAATAGAGAGCGAGAGAGCGAGAGAGCGAGAGAGAGAGAGAGAGAGTGGGGGGGGGCTGGAGAGGGGAGGGAGAGAGAGGAGAGAGAGAGAGAAGAGAGAGAGAGAGAGAGAAGAGAGAAGAGAGAAGACAGAGAGAGAGAGAGAGAGAGAGAGAGAGGAGGAGAGAGAGAAGAGAGACAGAACAGACAGACAGACAGACAGAGCAGACAGAAAAGACAGAGATAATGAAGAGAGGGAGGGAGAGAGACAGAGACAGACAGACAGAAACAGAGGCAGACAGAGAGACAGACAGATAAAGCAGAGACAGAAAAAAACCAAAGGCAAAGACAACAAATGACAAACCAAGAACACAGAGTAATGTCAATACACTTTTTTTTTAAATCCTGAAACAAACAAAAGGATGCAGACAACAAAAGGCAACCAATACTTGAGTATAATCAAGCCAGCCCTGATAAAGGAAGAAAACAACTATTATCATGTTCCCCTATTTAAAAAAAGAATATATTAGCTCGTTCCTCTTGTTCTTCTTGTTCCTCTTGTCTTGTCTTGTAATTGTTCTTGTTTTCTTGCTGTTGTTGGTGTGGTGTTTGTTGTTGTTGTTTTCTTCATATTCTTCTTTCTTCTTCGTCGTCGTCGTCGACCATGTCGAACGCTCAGAAAGCACCTTTTACTGTTTTGCATATGCGAGAAAATGCGTTGCACTGCCGTTCAACACCTGAGAAGTCAGACCAAGCACATCTAAATCGGCGTGGGAAAATTGCTATCGTTTTGTTTTCTTTTGGAAGGAAAAAGGGCAGCAGAATAGACCAAGAAGCCAAGTAAGAGGCAAGAACAAAATGGGCAGGAAGAAAAGGAAAAAAAGGCAAAATCTAAGAAAAGAATGGGGAAGAGGGAATATGTAGCACATAATTTCCTGAAGGTGCAGATTTTATTAATACTGACTTGCTCCAAGCATCCTAACAGGAGACTGTGCATCATCTTGCAACCACCACGCCCATAGAGTTCTAATTTTGCAATGCTTCAAAAATTCACATTAAAAAAGCTAAATCTTAGCAGACAATGATTTTCAAGAACAAGAACACAGTCCTATTACGCACACTCTCATTACTAAGGAAAAAAAATACGAAAAGAAACTTTTCTCTTTTCTTCATTTTGTCTTTTGTCAATGGTTGTGAAAGGAAGCTGTGATGTTAGAAAGAAAGAATAAAAAAAGACATGAGTGAAAAGGTCATCTTGATTTTGTGTTTGTTTGTTTGTCTGTTGTGCTTTTGTTTGCTTGTTTATTTGTTTGCTGTGGTTTTTTGTTTGTTTATTAGTTTGCTGTGTTTTCGTGTGTGTCTTTTTTTTCGTTTGTTTATTTGTTTGCTGTATTTTTGCGTGTTTATTTATTTGTTTGTTGTGTTTTTGTTTGCTTGTTTGTTGAAGTTTTGCTGTTTGCTTGTTTTGTTGTGTTCCAGTGTGTAAAAATAGCACCACGATGGGTCTGTGAATGACACTGACCTTTACCTCAAAGTGTTTTTTAATTCAAAGCCATAGTCCTAACAAAAGAAAAGAGGCAGCAGTCTCTCTCGGCACAGATGCCCGCTGCTTGTTATTTATCACCGTTTGTGTTTGTCTACTGACCTGTCTATGTGTCTGTCTGTTTATCCGTCTTTCTAACGGTTTGTGTGTCTAAGTGTGACTGTCAGTGTGTGTGTGTGGTGTGTGTGTGTGTGTGTGTATGTGTGTGTGTTTGTGTGTGTTTGTGTGTGTGTAGTGAGAGAGAGAGAGAGAGAGAGAGAGAGAGAGAGAGAGAGAGAGAGAGAGAGAGAGAGAGAGAGAATTTGTGTGTGTGTGTGTGTTTTGTGAATGTGTGTGCGTGTATGTGTGTGTGACTGTGTGTGTGTGGTGTATGTGTGTGTGTGTGTATGTGTGTGTGTGTGTGTGTGTGTGTGTGTGTGTGTGTGTGTGTGTGTGTGTGTGTGTGTGTGTGTGTGTGTGTGTGTGTGTGTGTGTGTGTGTGTAATAAAACAGATGCACATAGGTATCGTACTTAGGCATCATCCACGCAGTCAGAAAGCTGCTACCTTGAAGGTAGGTAAAAACGGTAGCATTTGCAAAATTCGCACCATCATGCATTATGAGCCTTGGAAAAATAGCCACATAATAACCAAAAAAACTAAATACCTCTTGCCCCCCATCCCCACCCATACCGCGACCACCTTACCCAACCTTTAAACACAAAATTGTATTCTTTAATCTTAACCTTTTATATGTAAAAAAAATCAGTACTTTCTTGGCAAGCGTTGAATAATTCTAAATACAAACCGACAAAGTTAGAAAATTGTACGAAACTTTTGCATTGACACAAAGTTGCAAGCCCTCTTCCTACAATGTATAAAGAAAATGCTTATCACTTTCGTTATTGCATATGCTCCTCAGTCCCCCATAAGATTGGAATAGTCTAGGTTGGGTTCAAAGTGAACGCTCTTACAATTTTTCCTTAATACAGTCTTTGCTAACACCATTTTCATAGCTTTGCATACAAAACCGAAACAGAACTTCTTTATTACACCAGAGAGAGAGAGAGAGAGAGAGAGAGAGAGGAGAGAGAGAGAGAGAGAGAGGAGAGAGAGAGAGAGAGAGAGGAGAGGGAGGGGGGGGAGAGGTGAGGGGGGGTGGCAGGCAGCCAGTCGAACAGACAGAAAAAGCCAGAGAAAGAGGGCAACAGAGACAACAGATACAGGAGCAAACAAAAAGAGAACCAGAGACAGAGACACCGAAAAACATAGAGATAGAAACAGAGGTCGGGAGAGAGAAATAGTACCCCTTACATGATCGGTAGAAAACATGGGAAAAAAAGAAAATCAAAATCCCGTAACATGAAAATCTTCAAAGAAAAAATCAGGTCACTAAGGAGCATAAAATGCCAACAAAAGTCAGTCATTACCATGCTGACCACCTACTTAGAGCAAAAGTTCACAAAGCAAGTGCATGATGAACAGCCCCTGGCACCTTCTGACAGTGAAAGGGCAGTGCTGTTTTGATGCTGGTGCTAATCTGTGATGCCTGCGGGGACAACTTGAAAAGGTCAGTGTTCTCTATGCTAACGTACCCTACATTGATGAAGATAAAGTTTGTCAATATTTTAAGCACGTTGACGTTCACTAGTAGGTAGGAAAATGGTCCAAGGTATGTTAAGGACTTGCTGCTAATTGATGTTTTATCTTTATTGACTTTTGATATTCTACATAGTCTAAGCAAGTTTATGATTATACTCGTCTTTGTGTTTCAGTAGCTGTTAACCTTTCTTTTCATCTCTCCATCTCTGAATCTCTGTCTTTGTTTCTGTCTGTTTCTCTGTCTCTCTGTCTCTGTTTCCTCTCCGTCTGCCTGCCTGCTGCCTGCCTGCCTGCCTGCCTGCCTGCCTGCCTGCCTGCCTGCCTGCCTGCCCCCTGCCTGCTGTCTGTCTGTCTGTCTGAAAGTCCGTCCGTCCGTCCGTCCATCTCTCCGTCTCTGTCTGTCTCTGTCTGTCTCTGTCTCTCTCTCTCTCTCTGTTTCTCTGTCTCTCTGTCTCTCACCAACTCCTTGTTGCAGCCATGCAATATTGAATCCGGTGTAGTATATTATATGATTAAATTTATCTTATCTTTAAAACCCAACATTAGTTCCATTCTTTTCTACTTCTACTAGCATATAATAAGCAAAGTAAGGAAGCCTGTTTGAACTCAGTCGCAACCGCTTAAACCAGTATCTATGAACATTTGTATTAGAATTAATAGAAAGTAGGTGCAGTATCAAAGAACATTTGTATAAGAATTAATATAAAGCAGGTGTCTACCGAATTCATAATATACCATTTTATTTGGTGTTCTTACTGATGCTCCTAGAAATCTCCTGCATTCAGTCATGTGAACCTTTTCAATACGATCCCATTCTACTTAAACCCCATATTTCTGAAGCATATGATAAAACTGCCTGAATTTTGAAATCAAGCACGTTGAAAAAGGTACTAGCATTCATCAGTTTATACCTATTGGAAACTTTAACTGAATTACTGCTTTTTTCCCCTTTTATAACTAGGTTCTCAGTGCCCAACTGTGTACTAATCTTTTTTGTAAACCATGAAACCTTAACAACAATATTGATTAACTACTTCTAACTTAACACCTTTATCACACCATTACTCATGCTTTGCAAGAAACCCACCTTTTCTAAAACCATAACTTTAGTTTTATCGAACAGAGAGAGATAGAGCGAGAGACTAAAGCAGAGACAGAGACAGACATACAGACAGAGTAACTGACAAGCAGATGAACTGACAGGCTGCCCGACAAACATGCAGACAGACAGAAACAGCGAGACAGAGGGAAATATCATCAGACAGAGATTGGGAC
>CM060326.1:23324508-23337008 GCA_030674155.1 Stramonita haemastoma | reverse complement strand
CTCTCCTCTCTCTCTCTCTCTCTCTCTCTCTCTCTCTCTCTCTCTCTACTTCTCTCTCTCTCTCTCTCTCTTCTCTCTCTCTCCTATCTCATCTCTCTGCTTCTCTCTGTCTCTTCTTCCTGACCCTTCTTCTCTTCTCTCTCTGTCTCTCTCTCTCCATCTCTTCTACTCTCTCTCTCTATCTCTATCATCTTCTCATCTACTTCTATCATCTCTTCTCTTCTCTCTTCTACTCTTCTCTCCTCTCTCTCCTCCTCTCCTATCATCTATCTATCTATCTATCTTCTATCTATCTATCTATCCTATCTATCTATCTATCTATCTATCTACTATCTCTACCTTTCTCTCTACCTACCTATCTACTATCTACTATCTATCTATCTATCTATTACTATTACCATATTATCCTATCTTACCTATGTCCTATGACCTATCTACCTATCTATCTATCTATCTATCTATCTATCTATCTAATCTATCAAATCTATCTATCTATCTATCTATCTATCTGTCTGTCCGTCCGTCCGTCATCCATCCATCCATCCATCCATCCATCCATCCATCCATCCATCCATCCATCCATCCATCCATCTATCTATCTATCATATCTATCTATCTATCTATCTATCTATCTATCTATCTATCTATCTATCTATCTATCTATCTTCTATCTATCTATCTATCTGTCTGTCTGTCTGTCTGTCTGTCTGTCTGTCTATGTGCACTATGTTTTGAAAACAAAGCTGTCCGTCTATTTCTTTGTCTGTTGAATAGACTACCCTTATAGGAAAACAATGACACAGGTAGGTAGATCTAGGAATACAATAATAGAGAATGAGTTGCGCTGATTTTGTGGCAGCGTGCTGTTTCAAGCAAAGAGCAGCCTGAATGTTATGCAGAGAAATCGTCTTTGACTAAACATGGTACTAGCATAAGAACAAAGTACCCTTCAAGCCACTTAAGTAAAAGCCAGAACGTTTTCAAGAGTGTCATAAGTTGAAACGTAAATGCCAATGGCTAGGAGCCCGTGGTGTAGTTCAGGTAAATCTCAGAGTGAGCTGACCGTTATTCCAATACTCTAAAAGAATTGTTCTAACCATACTTGTTTGTGTATATTTGAAACTGATGGATCCTCTGAATTTCAACGAAACATTTATTCTGATTCCTTCGACTAGTTATCCCATTATTTTGAAGACAAAAATGTTATGACTTGACACTTCTACGCAACTGTACCAGTCTACTGCAGAATAGTTTGCAGGGTTGTTTAATGTTTAATGTTTAATGTTTATGTCCTTCATATTCGAAATGGGAAAGATGGTTTGCAGTAGTACTCGGCTTGCAACGACTTTGCAAGAGCTACTTCTTAATCGTTGGGACTTAAGAAATAAAACCTCATAACATACTGCATTATATTTATTACGAAGTACAGAAAATAAAGTTAGGATTACAAGTAAAACACACGAAAACAAGCGTATTCTACCTGTATTTTCAATATTTCATTTTTTCATAGATGTCAGTTTGTTGTCTCTTCTTTTTCCATCTGTATGTATGTTTGTCTAACCGTTTTGTTTTACGTGTGTGTGTGTGTGTGTGTGTGTGTGTGTGTGTGTGTGTGTGTGTGTGTGTGTGTGTGTGTGTGTGTGTGTGTGTGTGTGTGTGTGGCGCGCGCGCGCACACACACGTGCGTGCGTGCGTGCGTGCGTGTTGTGTGTGTGTGTGTAGCAGCAGTAGTAGTAGTAGTAGTAGTAGTAGTAGTAGCAGTAGAGTAGTAGTAGTAGTAGTAGTAGTAGTAGTAGTAGTAAGTAATAGTAGTAGTAGTAGTCTCCAATTTTTTGTCCTTCCACATACAATGATACCGGATTGGGTTTGGGGAGGGATTTATTTTTTAATTAAAAATAAAAAAGAGAGAGAATAAGTAAGAATATAAATAAATAATAAACAAATTAAAAACAAAGAATTTGAACACATCTACAATGTAGAAATTATAAAAAAAACATCCATATGATAAAATGAAACAATACCAATAAGTACTTGATCTGATAAAATCAACAGAGAAAGGGAAACAGATAATACAATACATATTGTGTGTATGTGTGTGTGTGCATGCGCCGCACGTGCATGCATGCGTGCATGCGTGGGTGTGTGTGTGTGGGAGTTGTGTGTGTGTGGTGTGTGTGTGTGTGTGTGTGTGTGTGTGTGTGTGTGTGTGTGTCTGTAGTGTGTGTGTGTTTGTGTGTTTGTGGGTTGATTGTCAGTGTTCTGTGTGTTATGCGTGTATATGTGGTTGTGCCTGCTGTTTGTGCTTTGTGACAAATGGGGTCTATGTGTGTGTGTGTGCTTGTGTGTTTGTGATGTGGTGCTGAGTGTGTTGGTGTGTGTGCTTTTGTGCATGTGTGGTGTGTGTGTGTGTGTGTGTGTGTGTTGTGCTGTGTGTGTGTGTGTGTGTGGGGTGGTGGGGGTGGGTGTGGGTGGGTGTGTGCTGTAGAATGGAAAATGATATATTTTGGAGTCAGAAGCCCGAGTAACATACCTTCAGTGTCAAGCCACCCAGCCTATCAGAGATTCTCTTCTAGTAGCTGTGTGCTTTTTGCTCACACGTGTCTTGAAAAGGCCTAGCCATTTACTAAATTAAGTAATTACAGGGAAGCGTAGATAAGCTTTTTTTTGGAAAGAGAAAATACTAAAACGAAAAGTTTATACCACTTGCTTTTGCAGTTTTTAGGCTACAGTCGTTACACTTTAGCACATTAGTAGACTGTAGTGAAGATGAAAGGCTTTTCATGAATGATTTATACGTCCAAGAATCTATATCAACCAATGATTGCGCAGCATATAGATATATCTCTCTCGCTCTGTGCCTCTGTCTCTGTCTGTCTGTCTGTCTGTCTGTCTGTCTCTGTCTCTGTCACTTTGTCTCTCGCTCTCGCTCTGGCTGTCTCTGTCTCTCTCTCACTCTGTCTCTGTCTGTGTCTCTCTCTGTCTGTCTGTCTATGTCTCTCTCTGTCTCTCTATCTCTCTGTCTCTGTCACTCTGTCTCTAACTCACTGTCTTTGTCTCTTCTCTCTCTCTCTCAACCTCTGTCTCTCTCTGTCTCTCTGTCTCTGTCTTTGTCTCCGTCTCTTTTTCTCTCTTTTTCTCTCTCTTCAAATACACACACACACATAAATTTGCAGTTGAAACCTTGCAGCCAATGATAACTCTGTCTGTGTTGTCTTTTTAATTCACCCAAATCTCTGATGATGTTTTTTTATGATACTGATAGTCTCCACTTAACGTTATCATTTTGTCTATTTCCTCCCCTCCCCCCACCCTTCTTTGTTTTTCACACACACACACACACACACACACACACACACACACACACGCGCGCGCGCGCGCGCGCGCAGACACACACACACACACACACACACACACACACACACACACACACACACACACACACACACTTTGCTAAAGCTTTTGACGTTATTAGCCACTCTCTCCTCATCAAAAAATTAAAATGCTATAAAATTTCCGACCAAGCATTATTATTTTTAGACTCATTTCTCAGTAATCGCCATCAACTTGTTGAAATCGGGCCTAGGAGATCAACCTTATTACCCGTGAAATATGGAATACCACAGGGATCAATACTAGGACCACTTCTTTTCTCGATTTATATTAACGACCTACCTCTGCATATCTATTGTTCATGTCAAATGTTTGCTGATGATACATCAATTCAATGTAACAACAATGATCCAAACCAGCTTGTGAATGATATGCAGGAAGATATCAATAAACTTATCGAATGGACAGAACTCAATCATATGTCTCTTAATTCTAATAAAACAAAATGTATGTTTATACCCACTCGACAAAAAAGACAGAAATTGCGTTCTCCATTCGTGCCAATTTATATCCATGGACAACAAATTGAAGAAGTAGTCTCACACAAAGTACTAGGTGCAGTAATCGACAACGATTTGTCTTTGTCAGATCACATAGCCACATTAGGAAAAACGAACCTCAGTAAGATTATATCAACTTAGAAAAATAACTTTTTTTTCTAAATTTACAGTCACGAAAACTATTCTTTCACGCCCATATTCTATCTCTTATAAAATTATGTTTCTACCTTATGGGACAGTGCAAGTGAAACAAACCTAAAGCATATAAACCGCCTACATAAAAGAGCTGTTAAACTAATCCGACTGAATCCTAATACACTGACCACCACCAACTACAAAGAACTAGACATTCTTCCACTCAAAGAGAGACTGCAGTTCAACAAGTATGTATGTATGTTCAATATATTTAACGGAAAAGCCCCAAAGAAAATTGTGGAAAAATTTGCTGTCAGTAAAAACAGGCCTACCCATAGACTGTTTCTGCCCAGGCCCCATAATAATCTCTATAAATCAAGCCTTTCATATTCAGGAAGAACATTGTGGAATAACCTTCCTCCTTTTATAAAATCAGTTCCTTCAAAACAAATGTTTAAGAAACTTTTGAAGAAACATCTGATGGACAAACTATGAGTCCGCGTTTATGTTCGATACTACGTCACATTTGGCTGCTTGTTGTTATTCATGCCCATGTTATATTGTATTTTTTATCATTTGTATGTATGATGTGAGCTTATGTTGTACTGTCTTGAGTTTGTTTTTTGTTTTGTTTTTTTATCTTGAGAGATTTGTTGGAAAGTAATCCTCATTTATTTTAGCTTTTCAACAACGGTTGATATTTGTCTTTGAATGTATTAGAAGTCAATTTACATGGGCTTTTTGTGAGGGCAGGATGAAAACAAGTTGTGTAAACTTAATCTTTTACCCTCAATAAAAATCATTTTGACTTGACTTGACTTGACACACAACAAACATACACAACACACACAAACACACTAACACACTAACACACAAACACACACTCACACACACACATACACACACATACACACACGCGCACACACACACACGCACGCACGCACGCACGCACGCACGCACGTGCGTGCGCGCATGCGTGCACGCGTAACCAGGTATTTTCTTCTGTTTTAATTGTTGCTATATCATTATGTAGCACCATTATGACCACCGATATCCTACATAGCCAACATCACTGCACTGAGATTAGTGGTCTGGGTGGGATACGGTAGGTTATAGAGCGCAGCAGAGACAGAAGGAGACAGCGAACCATTCAGCCGACAACAGCGATGGAGACAGTTTAAAAATAGACCCTCAAGACATCCTAAGCCATACACCGCTGCTGATGTTTCATCTGGAAAAGGGAAAGCTGACGTGAGACTATCAAACTGCTGTTAAATACCACAGACAATGACAAGGCCAGGGCGAAGAGAAAGGGGCCACATGGCTGACAGGTCAGCAGCAGCTTCAAGCAGCCACAAAGCTGGTTTGAGATCAGCCCTGAGATGTGACCTGTGACACCAAAGATTACCCACCCGTAAAACTCTGACGGACAGAGAGGGGTTTTTGATGAGGCGACCTGATAGATTTTCCTTGAATATTAAAGCAAAACATTGATGCTGGGTGTCAGGCTGCCTTTAACCTTTTCCCCAGAGCAATCTTTAAGCCATTTCTTGTTTCTTTTCAGTCGTGAGACTTCATCTTTCTTCACATTTTTTGGGCCAAGATGTATCTCTTCTTCCTGACTATTCAAATTCGTTTTTATTTATCTCTTGAGGACATCGGAGGATTGAGATTTTATTATTTTTGCATAAAATACACTGTTCTCTACGCTGCTGATCTTTTTTTTTAACACAGGACAGAATTTGACCTTTGTACTTTAATCACTGGCTTGATATATTGTCCTCCGTATACATTAGAGGAACACTCTTAGCAGGGGCTTTAGCAGAGTCATCAAGCTAACATGACTAGTTGACAAATTTGCTGCTTTTTCACAGCTGGTGATACATCAATGTTTGACGAGCTATGTGTATTGAACAGTATCCTCAGCTTAGCACTTTGGCTATAGTTTGTTACAGATTTGTCTAAAATACAGAAGTGACTATCTATGTTGAATCTGACAGAAAATAGTATGATTATGATACCGTACACATGAAGCACAACAATGAAAAATGACGTTCATCTTGATTTTTACTCTTGTTAGATTTTAGTGGATTAACAGTAGAAAGAAACAAGCAAAGATGAAAAGCTATAGTACGTAAGTCGCCTTTTTCATTTCATTTTTTCCTTTCACGCTTTGCTTCTTTTCTTTAAAAATGCAAAATTACACAACATATTAGCCAACAAGTATGATCATCATTTACAGATGTGAGTAGCATGATTTCAGAAATAGATAGTGTGAATATTTCACGTGCAAAAATAAAGGAAGTCTTTCGCAGAAGTAATCAGAACACAGGAAAAAGCAAAAAGGAAAGATGAATATAGCATGGAACATGATGCATGAAAGATAAATAGATAACCTACAATATTAAATAAATAGATTAGGAACAGAAAAAATGATTACAATTGTAAACAAAATGCTCATCAGATAGGACAATCAATACATAAAAAATATGAAATGATAATAGAGAAATACGAATATGACGTGAATAATCTTTATACAAAATACATGAATGATATATACAGATATTGAGACCAATAACAAGCAAATTGCTTATTCGTGCTCGAAAAGATACTATGAAGAGATCACAGTATAAATAAACAAAATAAATTAAAAAGAAATAATATATCTATATAAACAAAACATTGTCAACCGGAATGTGCCCATTTTCCTTCTCTTTCCCGTTGACACCCTTCACTTTTTCTTGTTATTATATGGATTCTTTAATTAAAAAAAAAAATCACTCAGATGACATTTACCTTTTGTTTCCTTCGTTTATTTCCCTGTCCCAAATATCTCGGTATTTCTTTGTGTTCCTCTGTCCTTTTCTGTCTTTGCGTGTTTTTATCTCTGTCTCGGTCTTTCTGTCTCTCTCTGTCTGTCTGTCCCTCTCTCTGTGTGTCTGTCGTTCTGTCTGTCTGTCTCCGCTCTCTCCGGAATATACATATTCAAAAGTGGTCTGTGTTCTGTAAACGCCAAAGCCGTATCAAGGTTTACAGAAAGTTATATCTCTTTGTAACAGAGTGCAGATATTTGATCTGCCGCGACTCTGTACAACTTCTCGGCGACGACAGCACGGTCAGACAGTGGATGTGGCTTAAAAGAGCTGCAAATACTAATTTTCCTTGGCAAAGTGCTTTGCCTTGGGTCGCTTTCGACCCCCCAACGATTCGACGTCGCCATTACGGTGTGGAACCAAGTTACACCCACGTGCTTGTTGGCAGCTTCTGATCGCAGGGAGTATCTATTACGCCTGCACATCTTTTTTTCGGTTTTTCTTCTTCCTTTTTCCCTGAAGTGTATTGTCGTCCAGGCGATGTACATTAAACAATTTCAGTGTTCAGTGCTCTCTCTCTCTCTCTCTCTCTCTCTCTCTCTCTCTCTCTCTCTCTCTCTCTCTCTCTCTCTCTCTCTCTCTCTCTCTCTCTCTCTCTCTCTCTCTCTCTCTCTCTCTCTGTGTGTCTCTGTCTCTCATTGAACAACAACAACAAGAAAAGAATAAGACACATTTTGTTTGCTTATTGTTCGTTTTAAGTGAATTTAGTTGCTTTAATTCTTTTCTCTGAATTTTATTCTGTGTTGATTTTTTCTTCCGTCCTGCTAAGCACGCTTTTGCTTTGGTTTTATTTGTTCTGTTTCTTTTAAAAATTTGTCAAGATGTACCTTTTTGTGTTTTCTTTTGCTTCTTTGATTTGTTTTCTTTTTTTCTATTTGTGTTTTATGGTTACCAAGCTTGTTAACTATGTTTCTTTTATCTCTGTTGGTGCTGTGTCATTGTTTGTTAATGGTGACTTGGGGCTTTGTGTTGTTAAAAAGAGACAAATGTCTGCTGGACAATAAAAGGAGGATTTTCTCTACCCTTTATTTGTACACGTTTTCTGCTAAATTTGTAAGCGCGTCATCTCCAGAAACTGATAAAAAATCCCCAAGCATGGCATGCCTAGAGCCCAAATCCCAAACCAGCGTGGAGGTTCAAAGTGAGAGGAAAAGTTAAAGCTCCAGCAATCTTTATTCAAAACTTTGGCACATACAAATAGCTTTGGTCTCAAATGCACAGAGTCTTTCAGCATGTGAGTGAAGTGTTTTCGGCGAGATGACTCCATGCCCTCTCAGAACATTTGTCATCTTGCCCGTCTGACAGTTTTCCCCATTTGCGAAACTGTCTCTGTGACAGTTTTACCTTGGCTTTTTGCACTCAAGCTCTCATCTGTCTTCACCCTCTTCCATCCATATTCCGCCTCTTCTTTTCCCTTAACCTCCCTTCCCCCTTTACCCTTCGTTTAATAAAAAGGTTTGTTTACATAGACGTGATACCACTCTCTGGTCCTAGTCTTTTGTTCTTGTATAATGTTTAAAAGAATCTAGCTTGTCATTTGAATTGACTACACACACAAAAGCACCCACTTTTGCTGAATTTTTGGACACAATTAAGGCTGATAGTGATGATTTGTAGAATTCACGCAGCTTACATTCCCATATTTAAAAAAAAATGAAACGCTGATCTATAATTCTAGAACTACTCCACACTACATTCTCAATGTAGCTGACACCATGATTATCTCACTAACTGTGCTGATATGTCCAGACAACAAGAATGAATCATTCCATTATCCCAAACATCTCCTAAGACACCCCGACACTAAACCGCTCAAGGTCAGACAGAATGAGAGCCGTGACCATCTCCGATCTTCACTAGAGTATCGGCCTCTCTGTCCCCATGGGAGGACAGGCACGACACTGCCTCGTTTATTGCCACCTCCTCCTGACAGAAGATGGTGACACTGTGTCAAGAAGCAGAGCTACAGGAGAGTCTAGCCGGTGGGGAGTGGCTGCAATATTGATGCTGATGCATGCCAGAAAGAAAGGTGAGCTTCCTCATTGGGACACGGCCGCTGGCGTGGGTAGACCTGGAAACAAAAACAACAAAACCCATGGTTACTTTTGTCCTGAGAATATTCCGACAGTCACCTTACTTCTTCTAGCCCGAAAGATACTATTTTAGGGAGAGTGTGTAAACTAAAAGGTGGATATACTGTTAATGGTTCTGTGAAGATTATAACGACTTTGGTTAAGATGCTCCCCCGGGGTGTGTGTGTGTGTGTGTGTGTGTGTGTGTGTGTGTGTGTGTGTGTGTGTGTGTGTGTGTGTGTGTCTAGGGTGGGTGGGGGGGTCTATGTTCAAGTGCGTGTGTGCTACTTTTGTTTACTAGTCTGTTACACAGCAACGATAGAATAAGAACGCCAGGAAGAACAATATATCCTCATAAAAACGAGTTTTGTATCCTAAATGTCATTGAATATTGGTTTATTGGTGGGGGAGGGGAGAGGAGAATTGTGCGGGGAAATGGATTTCTTACGACATAATATATCTTTTATGGGAAGCTGTATTGTTGCCAGAAGCATCAAAGCTATTTTGAAGTCATTGTCACAAGCGATTGACATATAGCCTGCGTTTATAACTTTGTCCCTTTTGTTTTCTTTTTTTTCCAAAATCGAATTAAGCTACGTTGTTTATTTTGTCCTCTTATATGGTTTTCTATAAGTTCACGGTTTGAGTTATGTTTTATTCTTGTATGATTCTCCATTTTTCTCTCCCATTCTCTCAGTTTGTATATGATATATATATATATATATATTTTTTATTTATTATTCCACAGATAATGGAATAAGCACTGATGCGCGCGTGTGCGCGCACGTGTGTATGATGTGTGCGTATGTGTGTAGTTGTGTGTGTGTGTGCGTGCATGTGTTGCTATGTTTGTAATTCTATTCTTTTATTTAGAGGAAAATTAAATAAGCATGCACATGATTTTTCATGTCCAGTCCCCGTGTGTACGCAGTTTTGTTAATGGTGTCATCTATTCCCACTGGCACAGGCTGGCCTACTAATCAGAAAGCAGAACAGGTTTTAACGTATGTGCGACATGTGTGTGTGTGTGTCCTTTACTATGAAGGCATTCATAATGGCAGTTAGGATAATAGATAATAGCCAATGCGTCAGTACATATACAGAGAGAGAGAGAGTTCCAGATATAATGTATATGTATATATATATATATATATATATTTATATATATATTATATATATATATATATACATTATATATATATATATATATGTATATATATATATATATATATATATATATATATGTGTGTGTGTGTGTGTGAGTGTGTGTGTGTGTGTGTATATATATATATAATTATATATATATATATATATAATATTATATATATATATATATATATATATATATATATATATTATTATATATATACAACAGCCTGCTTACCAGACAGGCAAACAAAGACAGGGACAAGGACAAGCTAAAAGACACAGAGAAGGAGAGATAGACAAGAGATGTTTTGAAATGAGACGGCACTGGCCTATGTCATCGTTTTTGTCTCTGCTGCCTCATCGTCTGTACTGCTTCTGCCCTGTTGCTCCCACGCCGCTCTTTTCAATGTCTGTGCCCCAGTTATACCCAGACTGGGAATGTCGCATCCCCAGGGTCAGAAGCCTTGGAAGTGGATCGGCGGTCTAGAGGTAATGCGCCTGTCTAGAAATCTAAAAGTTCGGGTCGGAGTGTGCAGTGGTTCGAATCCTGTTTGGGCACGAAAACTCCCCCCTCCCCCCCCCCCCATCCATTAGAACATGAGTGGTGGTCTGCGTGTTCTCTTCCGGATGAGACGACGACAAATCGTGATGCTGTGTGTTTCACATCATTGTTTAGCGCACGTAAAAGAACCCACGTGAACAAGAGCATTGTCCCTAGCAAAATTATATACGGGAAAAGCAGCTTTGATAGGAAAACAAATACAGTTGCAGACAGTAAAAAAGGAACAGCAAAATGTGATGGGTGGCGCTGCACTTTGTGGTGACGCGCTGTTCTTGGGGAGAGCAGCCCGAATTTCACGCAGAGAAATCTGCTGTGACATAAAGTGGAAATACATCAATGACGTCAACATGGAGCCTATCAATGTTTTGCCGCCATGGTGTCGCTAGCCAGACACAGACTGCACTTCTGCTGGATCACTTTTGGGGTGTATAATGCTGCTGTATGATAAAAGCTCACAAACTATATCTTTCTCTTTCCTCGATTTCTACCTCTTGTGTCTTGAATGTCTGTCTGTCTCTGTCTGTCTGTCTGTCTGTGTAACTGTCTGTCTGTCTGTCTGCGTACCTGTCTGTCTGTCTGTCTGACTGTCTGTCCGACTGTCTGTCTGTCTGTCTGTCTGTCTGTCTGTCTGTCTCTCTCTCTCTCTCTCTCTCTCTCTCTCTCTCTCTCTCTCTCTCTCTCTCTCTCTCTCTCTCTCTCTCTCTCAGTCGCTAGTGTTTTACTTTCCTTTATATATGAACACAGAATATCCGATACGTTAGTTTAAATTATCGTAGTAATGACAGCGTTTAGTGGGTAACTAGAACACGACCATAGCCCAGTATACATTCTAGAACACGATATGTGGCAATATTTAAGGTGGGAAAAATTGTCACAAACATAAAGTCTCGCCGCTGGTGAACCTCAGAGCTCTTGTTGAGGAACAAAAAAATATATCAACACTTCTCCGTGACCCCGCGCGCTACAATATATATATATATATATATATATATATATATATATATATATATATATATATATATATATATATATATATATACATATATATATGTGGCGCTCCACCACGAAATGAGTCGCTTAGCACATTACCCAATTTTGCGCTAGGAGCCTTTAAAGACAGGTGGGGGTCAAGTTTTCAATTTTGAGATTTTGATTGATTATTAAACTAGATCTGTTTATTTAACTTATAATGAAATATCAAGGCATAACTTTTATTCCTTTTGCTTTTAAATGTGTTTTGAAAATACCAAAGTACTCATTCTGACAACCTGTTACTAAAATAAACTTGCCCGTTTCTCATTTTGTCCCATCCTGCAGTCTATCATTTCAATTTGTAATAATGTTGCACAGAATTGTCCGATTTTCAATCTGTTTTTGTATTTGATAGCCACTTTATTGCACATCAATAATATGTCAATAACTTAAATTTGACCTCAGGTGCACTCCGTCTCATTATGTGGTGGAGCGTCACATATATATATATATATATATATATATATATATATATATATATATATATATATATATATATATACATATATATATATATATACGTGTGTGTGTGTGTGTGTGTGTGTGTGTGTGTGTGTGTGTGTGTGTGTGTCTGTGTCTGTGTGTGTGTGTGTGTGTGTGTGTGTGTGGCAACTGGACAGACTAGACACAAGCAGACTTGACCATACTGAGCAGGAAACAAGGATTTAACTCCCTCTCTCAGATCGATTGCTCGCCCTTTTTGTCTGTGAGGGAAATGGGCACGGAAACAGTGTATTTGTTGCTGCCACGGACTATCAAAGCGTTGTGCAAAGTTGCTTCTGGGATT